>OZ010792.1:19938131-20360631 GCA_963932465.1 Maratus speciosus | reverse complement strand
AGGCCCTATGTATATATTAAAACAAGATGTAAATAGAGGTCACAGAATTTTTCAGATGTAAAAAAATATTGATATATGACTTAGAAATGGAAAAAAAATAAACATTGGACGATGCAAAAAGGTCTTAGCGGCCATCTTTGGATCGGCCATTTTGGATAGAAGCACACATGAGAACTTCTGATACTTTTAAGGTTTTTTTTTTTTTTACTTGTCATAAAGAGCTAATTCTGAAAATTTCAGCTCATTATGAATTACTTAGCTATCAAACCCTAAATTTACTGGGCTAATAGTTTCACGATTGACCGCTGGAATACTGCCAGAAAGAAAGCATCCAACATGGTTTTCACTAAAGTTGGTGGGCAATCAAAGAGAACGTACTAAATGTAAAAAAAAAAAAAAAAAAAAAAAAACCATTACAGCTTTCAAAAACAATTTTTTATCCATTTTACAAAGAACATTATATGGGGCAACTTTAACCCGGTGTGACCGGGTTGAATTGCTCAGCCCGTTCAAAGAAAAAGCAAACGGTAATAGCTAGTGAAGTTATTCTTGCAAGAGAATATTTCGTGGAGTTAAGATTTTTTTTAATATACTTCCTAGTTTTAGTTTCAAATATTACTGATGCATAACGCTACATTAGCTCAAATTGCAACAACGCTCAAAATAATTTTACTATTTCAAAATGCCTTTTTTGGCATTTCAACACCTAAACAAAATACAGAGTAAAAACTGAGTGTACTTCTGTCCATTTGTATACATTGGTTTCAGCATTCTTACACTTTGATACAGCGAAGTGTCATCTATCGGTGATATTTAGAACTAGAGCAAGGAAGTGCTGTAAATAATTATCCGACTTCACGCATTAATGTCCTGCAAGTATATCTTAATAACTGAAATTTTATGCTTTTCATTGAATTTTAAAGAACGTTGTCCTATTTAAAACATAATTTTATTAAACTATGCGTTATTATCTATTAGTTATGATTATCTGTATTATTTTTCGTTACTCCATCATTTTAAACAAAATACATACAAAAAAAAAAAAAAAAAAGAAAAAGAAATAGAAAAGTGCAATGTTATAAAAAAGGATAATTTTTTATTGATATGCTTAAGTAATATAGACGAACTTTCTGGAACATATCAATCATCCGCTTCGTCATTTTTATCGCTTAATCCCGAGAAAAATATTCCCCGATGTAACAGGATAATTATTTGCCGAAAAATAAAAGATCATCAGTATGCAAAGTCGATCCCAGTGGGATTTTTGCTTAAGACGTCTTCTTGTCAGACGATCTTTCTTTTCTACAAATAATCTGAGATTTTTAATTTTCGCTTACATGGAGATAGAGAAATTTGCATTTCCCCCTGTATGTAAATCTTTTTAATAAATGTATGTTTAATTAAAAACAAATACATAAATATAGACAATTTGGTTAAACAGTTTAAAAGCACATAAAAGTTTTAAAAATTAACATTAAACGTTTCGGAGCTGTTTAAACACATTATTATTATTGACAGATACATTTTTCATTTATTTTTAATTAATTTCAATTCTTAATCAAATAACATGTTTTTGTTAGATGATTACTTGAACGGAGACTAATGGGATATAAAAATAATCACATTTAAATCATATAATAAAGGTAAGGGAAATCTGCTTACATACTTCTTCAGGATCGTCCAAGGTAATTTTCTGCTTATCCAGGAAAACTTAGATTAATCCATTAATTATATGAATTATCCATAGTGGTTTGACCTGTAAAGAGCTTGTAAATCTGTTTAAAAAATGTGCATTTTCTTATTATTTGAATCCGAGGAATTTTTCAGCACTTATAATTTTAAACTAAATTTTTATATATCTAAAGATACATTGGAGCATATATTTTTTGCTCCTTTCTCTGTTAAAACATTTGCAGATACTGAAAGATAATAATACAAAAGATTATTTAGACTTGATTAATTACATAAATAAATTCAAGGTTATATTCATTAATAAAACACTCATTTTCATTTAAAGTCACTAAATTATTGATATAGTTTTTTATAATTTCAATACTGCAGCGCTATTATGCAAGTGTTTATAAAATTTGATTGACAGTTCAAAAGATGAAACAGGAAGTAATGTTCTAATTTCGTAACAGGATGGATGGATGATGTAAACAGTTTTATTCATTGCAGCCATTAAGTGTTTTTGAAAAGCAATTAACTTGATATATGGTAAGTTTGATCTATTTCTGAAGAGATTTGTATTTCTAACAGTTTTAACGACATGTGAGTGTACTATCTCCAAAGCCAGCTCAAAAACCTTTCGTATGATACCTCATTTGTCGTTATTCGTTTTGTATGTGTATAGAAAAAGGGATGTTGATCTCGGCGATACTATATACCAGGGACGACGTATGTCACGCACAGGATCGTCTGAAGAGAAAACTGCGACAGGGGCAAAGTTTCTATTTGGTGTCGCCCCACCCCCTCCGCCTTCTCTTTGTGACAGGTTTCACAAAACTGAAGAAATGCAGAAACAGATATAAATTCTTATTGAATGCATGTTTCTCGCTTATTCTGAAACTTTAAAAGGTTTAATTTTAATTCAGAAATTCCAAACTAAATACTAGTAGCATAAGAGAAAATTGCACTTATATTTTGTCACGGGAGATGGGTGTAGAAAAAAATGAACCTAACAGTGTATAACAGTTTGCAACCCTTTTGGATTCCAAGGAGGAAACCTCATGCTATTTTGAGAGTGAATGTTTTTGTCACAAACACAGAAAGTAAATCCCAGACTCAGAAAAGAGAAAGTTAACAAAAGAGACTAAGACAAAGACCCAAAAACAAATTTTAAAAAGAAAGAAGTCCTTAGCCAGAAATTTGTTTTTGTGTGTGGAGGTAAGAGCACAGTTCTTCTGAAATCTCTAAGGCTGTGGCACATGTTTTGTGACGTAACGACAGCAGTGTCGCAGCTAGGGGTAAAGAGAGCGGCAAATATATGAACATTTTCTCTAAAATAATAGTGGTGAGCAAAAAATAGGAGACTTGGCCACTCTAGAAAAGCAATGCACATCTACTGTGACGTCATTACCCCCAGTGCCATAACCTACCTGAAGACAGCCGTGGTAAGAGACGATGCAATAACGTTTAAACGAAAGATGTACGTACTTTCAATGAAAAAAAATCTGATATGTATCTATATAATTTTTTATTTATTTATTTATTTTACAGAAAAATATAAAACGAGGTTGGTAGTATAAATAGGCGCAATCTTAATTTCTGAGCCCGGGACGATTTGGAATCTAATGTTTTTTTTCATTTTTTGATTACATCTTGTATTACATCTTCAGTTATAAGCGATAGTTGCAGTATGACGGCAATTTTTTTCGTTTTTTTTTTTAAGATTTTCTGCTTTTATCAAAAAACGGAAAAACTGCTGGATTACATGTTTCTGAATAAAAGATTCTGTCAATTTCATGCGTTTCCAAATAATAATAATAATAATAATAATAATTTGGACATGTGTTAGTTACAGGACATAACTAGTTTGGACTTCAGAACAGCGTTAAGTTACATCCCACGATACAAATTTTTTATGTCAAATGATTTTCATCTTAATATTTAAACAAAAAATACTTTCTCCTTTTTAAAACATTAGTATATTACATTTCGTTTAGTTTCCTTTAAGAGATGTTTTAAAAAATGATTTGCTCTTTAAAATGTTTTAGTTTTTTTTTCTTTTTCTAGTAAAATCTCTAATAATGAGCATTTGAAGTAAAAGTTTTAAAGCTAGAATATTTCAGTCGCTTGTAAACGGTTTCTTTCGACAAGAAGTTTTTTCTTAAAACTGTTCCCCCATAAAATCTTGAAGATTTTTTTTGTTTGTCGCTTTAATAATAGGGCTCTTCTAAACTTCTGTCTGCATTAAAAAATGCACTTACTCGCAATTCAGGCTACAATTTCATCCGTAAAACATAGGAAATATAAAAAATCTTTTTCAATTTTAACTTTCATTTAGAAAAAAGTATATTGAAGATGTACTCACATTTCAACAAGTGAAAATCTATTCAA
This sequence comes from Maratus speciosus, assembly GCA_963932465.1. Taxonomy (NCBI): domain Eukaryota; kingdom Metazoa; phylum Arthropoda; class Arachnida; order Araneae; family Salticidae; genus Maratus; species Maratus speciosus. The sequence continues at coordinate 20,356,572 of OZ010792.1, read as the reverse complement.
AAAGTTTACTAACAATGTTCAATTTAAATGATTCAGATTTTTTTACTTGTTTAAAAAAGCGAAAGTATTTTATTTGGTAATAAAAAACATAATCTTAGACACATGAAGCTAAAAGTTAAAATTAGTAGTATTGATTTCTCGTTATTTTTTTAAAAGTATAAATATATAGGATTGTTGGAAAAGTTACAACGCATAACTGGAAAATACGCTTTTTTTGTTACCATTAGTTCCGAATAGTAATTTTTGCTTTACTTAATCGCAGAAATTCTTATGATTAAATAAGGTAAAGATTAAATTAAAATGTTAATTGAAAAAGAAATGGAATTAATTAATAATAAAATAATGAATTTAAATTAAAATATTTTATTACTGGTATTCGGAAATAACAGCGACAAAAAACACGTAAAAGTTAGTAGCTATGTGTCAGGGCTTTTCCGATCACTCAAAAGTACGATATAATTATATCTTTATTCAATAAGTTCTAAAGATTTTGTTTTCAGAAAATGTAGAAAAAGTTTATTTGTAAATGATGATATGCAAAGTTTTAATTTTTTTTTCTTCACCAAAGTTATAGAAGTAAAATTTTGTACACAAATTCTGTTGCGAATTTAATTAAAATGAAGTGACGTGGGAGATATTCGATTTGCCATTCTAGGGGTTAAAGGATTATAGTAATAAAGCGTAAAGATTGCTTCTCATAGATTTTTTTCAAAGTGTTTTTATAGATCGTTTCAAAGTACTTTTCAGAGATTGGAATCAGAGATTGGAAAATCAATGTCCAATTCATGTATTGCCTTCAGGACATATACAGGGTGTATCTGAAATGCTTCAACAAACTTAGAGGGATGATAGTACTCATGAAGACGAACAAAAAATGCAACGGAACATGGGGTCACAAATGACGTTTAAGCGTGTTCTCAAATCCAAAAGGGCAACTTACTTTCTGACACAAGTTTTAATTTTCTTTGTTCGAAAATGCATGAAACTAGCTGATGTTGTTGTTCAGAAACTATGTCATCGAGCTGTTTTTTCCTTTTTTTTTTTTTTTTTTTGCAAACGCAATAGATCTTTCAGAAAATAGTGTCAAAGTGGACGTTTGGAACCGAGCGAACAGAGAATAAGCATCAAGAGCAGGCGAAAAGCGTGTTTGTCACATGATCAAAAGCGCTTATAACTCAATAGGTAATTGATTGATCAAAAAATGGAAAACACGGTTCAATTCCAAATCGATTCCATGGCCAGGCTTTCCAATTTTATATCTTTCCATTAAAAAATGAATTCGTAAACGTGTCAAAACGTTTTGCGCTTGTTGAGCAGAGCAGTTAAGAACAGCCTTAGAAGATGAAAATCGAGAAAATGCGTCTGGAAATGGACAAACTGAGACAGGAAAGAAACACCCTAGAAAATTATTTATTGCACAGAATAGGTACAACGCAGCTCGTGATGTACAGAGAAAACAAATATTTTACAAGGATTTTCAAAGTGTCGACCACGGACATTATTAGACAGAGTCATCTACGGAGGAAAGACTGGCGGACACGCTCAAATTTGCATACGTGGATTCCTGCTCGTGGATTCCTTCTTTGGTTTTCTCCCAAGTTTTTGTTATTTCTTTCTGACCGAATACGCACAAAGTGAAAGGAAAACCAGCTTCGTGCTACTACCCAGTTCTGCAGAAAAGCAGCATGCAAAATTTCGATATTTTTATTAGTTTTGCGATTTTCACCCTTTAAACGTCATTTGCGACCCCATGTTCCATCATTGCATTTTTTGTTCGTCTTGATGAGTACTATCATCCCTCTAAATTTGTTGAAGCATTTCAGATACACCCTGTATATTCCAAATTTTAAAACTTTATGTCAAAAGGAAGTGGGTGAAAAATGAGTCACAAGATTTGACTGCCACACACAAACATAATTGTAAGTAAAAAACGAAAAAAAAAAAAACTAGAGAACAGGAATTCTGCTTTTTTGGAATTTAGTGTCGCCCCCTGCATTTCCATTACTTCATTTTCTTCTGATGGATTGATGGCTTCTATTATTTATGAAACAGTCATTATAAATGAAGTGTTAGGTGAAGATGAAAGAGCAGCCGTAAAAAGTTAGAACTCTGATTTTCTGGTCAGAATGGGGAAAAAAATGGCCATAATTTTTTTTTTCAAAAAAAAAAATTATAGCCATTTTTTCCCCATTCTGACCAGAAAATCAGAGTTCTAACTTTTTAAGACTGCTCTTTTATCTACACCTAACGCTTCATTTATAATGACTGTTTCACAATAATGGAAGCCATCAGTCCATCAGAAGAAAATAACGCGGTGAAAGTGGAACCCCCGATAATCGGGACTCTACTGTAGTTCAGTTTTAAGACTTATAACACGCGATTTTATTTTACCACCGCCCTCTGAATACTAGGCCTGAGCGCTCGAGCAAAAATGGCGGCTGCCGAAGGCGGATTTTTTTCAGCGTGTGTACGGTCCCTTAAATATTCCTACCAATAATTTTTTGAAGTTTTTTCCGCTTCGTTTTTCTGAGAATAAACAAGGTAGAGAAATCTTTTATAAAATACTGGTGTCTACATTTAAGGGACCGTATCTACGCTAAAAGAAATCCGCCTTCGGCAGCCGCCATTTTTGTGTCATTTTTGTGTGAGAGCTCAGGCCTAGTATTCAGAGGGCGGTGATTTTACGTAAAGTGACGTCATCCACATCCGCTGAAGAATACATGATTTGAGATCCAGTGTTGAACAACATCTACAGTAAAGTACGATTAGGACGTCACTATCGCTGAATAATGCACAAATCCAAAAGAAAAAGAGATTTCGTCATTCAAAAAACTCGACAAAAAAAATCGGCTATCTAACGATTCACAGGCCTTTATTTGTTTGTATTATTAATATAGATATTTAAAATTAAATTTAGTTTCTAATAGCTACATGTTTTATCAGAAATCCTTCATTTATATTTTTTCAAAACAGCATGTATTTTAATTAAATTTTTTTTCCAGTTTTTATGGGAAAATGGCAACAAAAATATATAATTGCTATTTTTCTTTCACTTTCTACAGAAATGGAATTATTCCGTTGCCAATATTAAGAAACTACTCTAAAAACTACAAAAAAAAAAAAAAAAAAAAAAAAAAAATCTCAAAAATAAATGGAGATGCAGTTTTCAAACAAATTGCATTAAAAAGTACTTTTTTCCGAATACGATGGTATAAAAATTGAAAATGTGTGATGCTTAGAAGTTTAAAAAATTACTATAGAGTATTTAATCGTACTGCTTTGTTTTACGGCTGGCGTAAGTAGCGTCTGTAAGGTAACTTTATTTTTTGGAGATGACACAAAATAAGCTGGGAGAAAGAAATAGCATACCGTACCGGGGACTAAAAGAAAAAGTCCTTCCGGCCAGTGCCGTGAGAAAGAGGTAGCTTTCATATTCCTTATTTTAAAAAAGCCAACTTATATTATTCAAACACACGAAGCTCAATTTAGTGGAAACCGAATATAGGAGATTCAATACTAATTTTTATCAATACTAAATCATTATGAATGAGAACCAGATACAGACCAAGTTACATCCAAATCGGTTCATAAGTACGCCTGTTATCGCGTGACAAAAATCAGGTCGTTTTAAAATGTCAGGCACAATAGAAATTCAAAATGCTATAACTCAGCCATTTTTTTAGATATAGGCGAAACAAAACCTGTTCCGGAATCTTTGTATTAAGGTCAAACACATACGAAAAAAATCTTTTTCATTTTCCAATTTTTTGGTGTCTCATTTTAAATTTAATTTTTTTTAAATTTTTTAAATTGCCGCCATTTTGAAACAAGATGGCGGATGAAGCTGGCCAACGAACTCGGTCGAAATATTTGTATGTACTATGTACACACCAAGGTACATCCAAATCGGTTCATAAATACCCCTGTTATCACGTGACAAATATCAGTACGTTTCAAAGTGTCAGTCACGCTAGAAATTCAAAATGCTAAAGCTCAGCCATTTTTAAAGATATAGACGAAACCAAAACTGCTCCCGAATCTTTTTATCAAGATCAAACACATAAAAAAATACTTTTTCAATTTTCAATTTTTTGGTACCACATTTCAAATTTAAATTTTTCTTAAAAATATAAATGGCCGCCATTTTTAAACAAGATGGCAGATGAAGCTGCCCAACGAACTCGATCGAGACATTGGTATGTACTATGTATAAACGAAGTTACATCCAAATCGGTTCATAAATACGCCTTTTATCGAGTGACAAAATTCAGGACGTTTCAAAATGTCAGCCACGCTCGAGATTCAAAATGCTATAACTCAGCCATTTTTTAAGATATAGACGAAACAAAAACTGCTCCGGAGTCTTTGTATAAAGGTCAAATACATAAGATAAAAATATTTTTCCATTTTCAATTTTTTGGTACCAAATTTCAAATTTCAAATTTTTTAAATGGTCGCCATTTTGAAACAAAATGGCGGATGAAGCTGGCCAACGAACTCGGTCGAGACATTACTATGTACTATGTACACACCAAGGTACATCCAAATCGGTTCATAAATACCTTTGTTATCACGTGACGAAAATCAGGACGTTTCAAAATGTCAGCCACGCTAGAAATTCAAAATGCTATAACTCAGCCATTTTTTAAGATATAGACGAAACAAAAACTGCTCCCGAATCTTTTTATTAAGGTCAAACACATAAGAAAAAAATACTTTTTCAATTTTCAATTTTTCGGTACCACATTTCAAATTTAAATTTTTCTTAAAAATTTAAATGGCCGCCATTTTTAAACAAGATGGCGGATGAAGCTGGCCAACGAACTCGATCGAGACATTGGTATGTACTATGTATAAACGAAGTTACATCCAAATCGGCTCATAAATACGCCTTTTATCGCGTGACAAAATTCAGGACGTTTCAAAATGTCAGCCACGCTAGAAATTCAAAATGCTATAACTCAACCATTTTTTAAGATATAGACGAAACAAAAACTGTTCCGGAGTCTTTGTATAAAGGTCAAATACATAAGGAAAAATGTTTTTCTATTTTCAATTTTTTGGTACCACATTTCAAATTTTAAATTTTTTTAATTTTTTTAAATGGCCGCCATTTTGAAACAAAATGGCGGATGAAGCTGGCCAACGAACTCGGTCGAGACATTGGTATGTACTATGTACACACCGAATTATATCCAAATCGGTTCATAAATACGAGAGTTACAGTGTGACAAATGTCAGATATATATATATATATATATATATATATAAATTTTGAACGGAGGGTGGATTCGGGGTCTGGGGGTCATGATCGATGAAAATATACCAAAATTTTTTGAAATCGCTTTCCTCCGAACGGCTGCAATAGGTAACTTTTTGTAATGCCTACCTAAAAAAAACATGCAAAAATGAGTACGCAACGTTGCATATTTGAACGCATCAATGATATTAAAAATGAATACACGTGTTTCTTAATATTTGAGTACATTTGGTTCGGAGGTGACGTATTTAAAATTGAGTAGTTTTTACGCAATTTTGAGAAACCATTTTTTTTTCTGTTTACAATTATCTAAACTACTTATTCATACTTAAAACATAAAAATACTGAGATTCTTTATCAAACATAAAAAAAATCTTTTTTATAATGTTCTTCCTTACAAATATCAATAAAGAGAATTTTTTGTGAAGTACTAGTTGGATAAAATTTTTCAGAACATTGAATCGAAACAGTGGACATAAAAAGTTCTCGTAATGGTCAATTAGACGATTTCTCGTGTTACTCGATGGCAGTCAATGGCACTTGGATTTTACGGATCTTTCTTTTTACGGACAATAAAACAGGGCAATGAACTTTATATTCGCCGATTAATGTAACCTCATAGGACGATTTTCTTTTATCACGAAGAAAAGGGAAAATGTTCGACTTATTTTTTAAATAAATCCCAAAAGAAAAATTTCGAGAGATAAATCATTTAATTAAATTTATCACATAATATTTATTTCACCGTAGTTAGAAGAGTGAAATAAATAAACAGGATGATTAAAAACATAATTTTGGACAATTTTTAAGACGCGATTGTAGGCGTTAAGACAAATAATTTTTGTAGTAAGTAATAAATCAACCACACAGATATCGACCAGTGAGTGGTTGATGGCGTAGAGCAGTCAATGTTTACTATTATGAGTATAGGGCAGCGGTTCCCAACCTGGGGTATGTGAAAATAATATTGATAAGCGGAAAGCACAAAAATAGTTAGTAAAGTCACAAAAATGTTAAAAATGACAATGTACAGTGAAACTTCTTTTAAAGGCCACCCCTATTCAAGGGCCACTTCTATCAAGGGCCAATATTTTTAGGAACGAAAATTTTCTCCTTAGACATAATGTTAAATTTACTCCTATTAGGGGCCGCACCTACCCCTCATAAAGGTCATTTTTTTCACATGTGCCTTAAATCCTAAACAGTTGTATTGAATTGTTGAACTAAAAGATAAGATTTCAGCAAACAACTGCACTTGCAACAAAGAACGCAGGGGAGATGGGGAGGATTTAGTAACACAAAGAAGGACCACAGACTTTTCCACAAGTGAGACAAACATGTGTTCCTCACACTTTGAAAGCGCGGGATAAAAAGAAAGAGAAATGGAAAATTTGGTCACCCCTATTCAAGGGCCACCCCTCGTAAAGGCCAATTTTCAATGGAACGGCAGGTGGCCCTTAGAGATTCTGATCATTTCAGTGCTTTAAGCGCATACTTGAATTATATGTGTGTTAAATTTGTGTTTTATTTATATTATTTATTTATTTAGTTACAAAGGAAGTTTTAATTACTTTTTTTATGGAATATTAGCCATAAGAAAATACTGAAGTCTTTACATTGTTTTAAGGGAAAATGGATTAATCTTTTGTAATCGAGCTCTCACGATAGAGATAAAATTAAAAAAAATTCATGCGTGAAAATTCAAGCAAATACAAGGCAGCCAATGCACAGGATCAGATGGCTTTGCATATATGTTCTGCTTAAATAATTATAACACATATAGTATGTAATACAATGGTGTACAAAAATTAAGGACGAAGCAGATAAATTAGCATAAAAGATGAACAAGATAGAAGTCATCAAGAGGATGAAAACTTACCATACAACATGGAGTCGCAAACTACGTATTTAATAAAAAATATAGGGTGTATTATCCAAATTCAATTTGGGTTGACGTTAATAACTTTACTGAAGAAGAAAAACGAAGTGGTAGAATTTTCCATTATATGCGCCAGCAGTATGCACTTAACGCTCCACATTTTGGGCTGCGATTACCAGTTCATACATTATCATCGATTGCTGGAGCACCCCGTTTTTCCCGAACTTTTCTTGATGCTATGACATTTCACACAAAACAAGGTACAGATCGTTGTATTTTCATAACAATGTTTTTATTTTTTCAAAATTACTACTGTCTACCCAAGTTCTGTTCGGATGAAACATCCTGTATTAAATATATAGAAATCTATATGCAAGAGAACGTCAAATTCACCTTAATACGCTAAATTAAAACATGAATACATTAAATGATTCACAGCTTTATTACTAAAATAGGTGTAAAAACAATGAAAAGGTTTTAAACATTAAAACCAATTTTCTGATGTTAAAAATAAAATTTCCCGAGCGCTTTCGAGTAAGCCATCGATTTTGACATCTTAGTAAGGCAAAGATCATCGCACAAACAAATCAATATAACACATGCATTTGAGAAAATCTATAGAGATTTTGGCTAGAGGTAGGAACGCATGTAATGATGCATTATCATGCCATATACCGGACATTTGGTTTGGTCTGCTTGGGGTTAATGGAGTATTTGGCTTGGAATGATCTACGTCGCTCCATGGACTCATCTCCCCCTCTTTTTTGCCAGTTTGTTTTCGCTCTGCAATATTTAAACAGGTATGCATTCTGCAGGTCTGCTTCTCATTTTCACCCCATTGATGATGACTAGGGCTTGGTCGAAAGCGCTCGGGAAATTTTACTTTTAACACCTGAATATTGGATTTAATGTTTAAAACCTTTTAATTGTTTTTACACCTATTTTAGTAATAAGGCTGTGGATCATTTAATGTATTCATGTTTTAATTTAACATCCTGTATTTTTGACTGAATACGTGGTTTGCGACCCCATGTTCTATGGCAATTTTTCATCCTCTTTATGCCTACCATCACCCTTCTAAATTTGTCTATCGAATTTTGGAACACTCTGTATACATACAAAATTTCAACATGAATATTATATTCATTGCAGCTGGAGGTCAAAATTGATTAATTTTTCAATAACAAAGTGAAAAAGATTTAGGCCAGGATTCAAGTCTGGGTAACTCAGTGGTTAGAGCATTGGCTTGTATAGCCAAGGTGCCAGGTTCGAATCCTGGTATAGATACTTTTCACTCTGATGGAGAAGTAATCAATAAACTTTGACTTCCATCTACAGTGAATATGTTTGTGTTTTTGCTAATTTTATTCCTTTTCAGCAATTTCTCAAGATTGTGTCACAAAAATGTGATATATGATGGAGAAAAACTGACTTCATTTTCAGTTTCAGTGTCGATCAAATGCATAAAATGCAGTTGGTGTTGTTTCTGTTCCGAAAATTATTCTTCGACTTGTACCTGAATGTAACTTTAATAATTATGCCGTGTAAATAAAAACTGCCAATAATGTTGTGTTTTCATTTGAAATGTATTTTGTTTCCTTTGAATTGCCTCACTCGCCTATAAATGGAAGCAGTACATCATAGTGAAATCATGTATAAAATAAATCATTCGAAATAATTATAATAAAAACCATTCATGAAACGTAATCGAGTGAAAAATGCCTGACAATTCTTCGCACCATTGATTTGTTTAATAGCTCTTTCATAAAAGGGCTCTAGGACTGAGTTGAAAACTCACATAAAGAATCATTCTGCATAAACGTTTCCTTAGTGGTAACTTGGGTAAAATCTACTCTGTAATCGTTATCAGTCTAATCAACCTTAAAATGAATGCCGACTGAATAAATATCCTATAATGAAGTTATCATAGCGAAAACTATTTTCAAATTATTCAATTAATGAATTGATGTTGTCGAAATTAGCAATTATAATGTTGGATGTTTATACAAGACAATCTAAAATACACTAGGTAATTTGTCTAAATTTTAACTTAGTTATTAAGCGACAAATTTGCCTATTCCACCTTATTGCCTTCAACCGCCGGAATTGTCATTTATAACAAAATCAGTTCAACTATAGGAAACACATTCATTGTTATAACGTTTGTTGTACATTCTATCACTAAAGTTTAAGCACAACCACAAATGTCGTTTATTAATCCCTTAACAGTTTAATTCGTACACCGTACGTGAAAGAGGAGTTTTCTTCCTTCGTTTTCTAAAAGCTTTACGATACCACTAATTTTAAATTGCAATCTTCACTTTATTTAATAGCAGACATATTTCGATTACATAAGGTAAATATTTTAGTACGGAAAAAGTGGTATACAGTCCCTTTTTGAACACTTTTCAACAAAGTGGAAAAGTGTTTATGACTTCGGTTTTTCTGGCCGTCTGGCCGTTTCTCCGCACTCTAACTCCCGTAATTATACTCGGATTGCCCTGAAATTTTTGGATGTCATTGATGTTTACCATAGCATGTTTCCTAATTCAAATGAAGTTTGTAGCATGTTAGTTCATTTACATGGACAGTCAAAAGTTTTCCGTTACATTAGGGACTATGGGAAGAAATCTTTTAAAATGATTTTTAATGATGTTACACGCATCCAAACATAACAAATTTGATATGTATTTATGAAGTGCACTAAAAAATGTATTCTGTATAATATGCGGTATAAAGAATAGTTATTATTCTTTTACAGGGCCACACAAAAGAATTCCGTTACATAATTATATAGGGCAGGGGAGGGGAAATGTTTGCGGCGTATTTTAATTTGTTACACTATTTCACATATAATGAAATTGATATACGTCGCTGAGGTTTACTGTAAGTTATTTCATGTATATTACGGAGTGCATAGCATTTACAGGGACACACAAAAGATTTCAGATAGTATATTGTATCAGAAGTACTGTACATTAGCAGTGATTGCTGGAAATGCATTTTAAGTAATGATATGCGCTTTTATGTTTCACTATATTTATGCATACAATATGATGTGCATAAATGCTATAATTCATATACAGGGCTACACAAAATATTTCGTAAGGTTTACTGGGTATGAGCGCAAATTACTTAAAGGTGGTTCTTAAATGAGTTATGTATTTGTACGCTGAAAAGCATTTAGTTTATTAAAAAATGTTTGTAGAATATAGATAAAATGATATACAGGGTCACTCAAAAAATTGTATACGTATCGTCTATGGATGATAATTTCTGGAAATGTGATTTTAGTACTTTTAAGAGTGTTTTAGTTTGAATTAAATTTTAGCTAAATAGTGGCGTGTAATAAAGGTACTAGGTAAACTACAGGGCTGTACAAAGTATTCAAGTATTTTTTCAATTAATTGTATAAATTGTTGAAAGAGAAATTTCAACCTGTTATGCGTTTTCTTGCTGAACTAAATTTTCCCATTATATAGTATATATATCAACATACAGATAAATACAGGGCTATTCAAAAGAATTGGAATACATGTTTGGCTATGGGCGGTAACTGCTGAAATCAGATATTTAAATGTTACTTAGTTATCTTCTTTACCATATCCCCCTAAGTAACGAAGTTTTGTTAAAGCTTTCAGGGAGCGTTGGAAAGTGTTTCATAATCTATGACGTACGCATGATTTTTCTTTCTTGTTTAGTTTATTGAGTCGTTTATAGCGTTGTAAAAAAAGGAAAGAAATGAAAGAAACTGTTAAGCGTTTAGAAGTTTAAATAATTATACAAAATTAATTCAAAACCTATTAAATATTTATTAGATCTTCTAAAAGTATTTAAATAAATCACATCAAAATGAATAAATGGGTATATTGTTAGAATTTTAATAAAACATAATAAAAATCTGCAACTATACAGTGTGTAAAAACTTTATGCACAATGGAAAAAACGCATGATTTAACACATTTACATGGTGCTATTTATTACTAGTAGTAATTTTCTGGTTTGGGATAACTTCAAATAATTGTGTTTCTGTTGAATCATTTAGTTTTTGAAATATTAATTAGTTCAGAAGAATACCATGATTTTTCAATTACCACTTTCAGTTCTTTAGTAGAGTTACACTGCTTTCAATTTTTGTATACTTTACGGGTTAGGATAGCTCAAATATTCTCAATCGTGTTTGTATCGGAACTTAAACGTGGCCAATCTAAAAGGTTAACGTTTTGCTCGTAAAGCCACTGTTTTGTACTATGTGAGCTGTGCATTGGAGCATTGTTGTGCTGAAATATTCACTCTAAATGCCCTAAGATGTCATCAAATGGAAGTAAATGATGTTTTTCAAGTGTCTCCTGGTACTATGTTGAAATTTCTGTCTCATTGATAACGACCGTGGAAGTTTGACCATTAAAACCAATCGCTAACCAATCTAAGAATCTTAGAGAATTACCGTCTTGTCGTCTGTTGAAGAGAGTACGCGTGTGTTTCTTGAGATCATCTCAGTAGTTATTTCAGTCGTCAGGACCATCTCTAGCTAACCGCTTAAGATGTTTGTGCGTACTAAGCCACCTATAGACAATGCCTACGAGCTCGATTTCGACGTAACGGCAGATAGGCCATCAGCGGATCATTCATTGAACTCTATAGAGCTTCTAAATACTTCTATTTAGTAGCCTTAGCACTCTATTCTTGTGACTGTTACGTCACAAGAAACGTCACAAGAATAAGGTCCAATGAATGATCAGCTAATGACCGATCTGCCGTGACGTTGAAATCGAGCTCGTAGGCATTGTCTATAGGTGGCGTTGCCCGTACACCGTACATGCAGGAACACTTTGCTTGTTCCGTTACTAAAAGTATTTGACACCACTAATTTTAAACTGTAATATTCACTTTATTTAATGGCAGACTTATTTCAATTGTATACGGAAAATATTTTAATATGGTAAAAGTGGTGTATGGATCCTAATTTTAGTATAGTATTCGTTTTCCTATTTTTGGTATGGAACCTATGATTTTCTTAAGGGGTTAATATTTTTTCGTGGCTGAATAATGCGGCGAATAACTTGCCTCCGTACGATATACTTTCAAACTCAAATCATTTTGTAATGTTTATGGCGAAATTTTAGGCGCATTTTGCAAGCCATTATTTTTTTAAACAAAATTATTAAATTTTCTTATGCGTCTATGTATTGCGTTCTGTGAGACATTAACATCGATATTTTTAATTTTCTTCTTAAGGATATTGGATCTTATATTATTTTGATACCAATTTTTCAATTTTTCGATTAGTCTGAACACTTCTTACATGTGGCCGTGTACTCTTGGTATTCGCTCGAAATTGTTCATTATAGCACACACTTAATATACCCCTTGCTTTTAAAGTTTTACTGCTCTAGAAGTTTCAATGAAGGGCATACCTTCCGATTTAAACCTAAAAATCTTTAAAATTTTCTTTTTTCGTATATCCAATACCTTCGTCAGCTTAAATAACCAATGGAAATTAAATATTCGATATTATACTGGTCAGACTAACCAATTGGTTGATTGGTCGAAATCAATCCAGCATTTAATAATATTTTCAGAATTGACCTAAACTTTTGAGACAGTGATTTTGTAAAAAAACAAAATAAAAATTGCGCCATTTTAAAAAAAAAATAGTGGCGATGAAACCATTGTAATATGTTTAGTATGTTTAATTTCCATTGTATTTTAAATATTTATCTTGAAACTATTCTATATATTTCTCCTTCCAATTTTAGTATCATATTTTAGTGTGCGCCTAAACTTTAGACTAACACTGTATTGTGTAGTATGGTTGTGGAAGATTCTTCATTTATTACTATTACGTCAATCAAAATAAATGTCATATTTATTGCATAGCTGCCAACTTTACGATTTTTTTTTAAAAATCAAATGATTATTTTAAAACAGAAAATTTGTTTAATAAAATGTGGCTCGATTTTATAGAGTACATATTAGATTTGATTTAATAAGAAAAATGTCTTGTTTAAAATAGTGCTTTTTTGAGTTGCAAAAGTTCGGAAGGGGAGTAGCTATGATATTGTATACAAATGAAGATGTTACATGTAAATATATATGTATAAGATGTATGTACATATAGAACATTCATATGTAAAATAAGAGGGCGAAATGCAAAATTCCACCGTTAGTTAATATGAATTATAACATGAACTTAAAATAATCATGGTTTACTTAACACTGTTTGTACCATGACACTTTTTTAAAGTTTTCAATGTTTTAATGTTTTATTTTTGCTTGTAGTTTTTGAATGCACTAAGCATAAAAAGTCTTCAATGTATAAAAAATTATTTGTAATTGTTTCTGTCTAAAAATTACAAATGAAAAACAATAAATAGAAATCTTTTAAGTGTCATTTGATACCGGTAGAAATAGTGTTAAAGGTTCTACCGGATGTCCTAAAAAGGACTGACTGATTTTAAAATTCAATAACTCGCAAACGGTGACAGATAATTAAAAAATTCTTGCAGGAGGGTTATGTATGATGTCAGGAGTTTTTTAACCGTGATTCTCGAATTTAGTTCGAATTACAAACAATAGGTGGCGCTGCAAGCTATAGCGCTAAATCCAAGCTGGATTTTTTGGCCTTTCTCTTCTCCCATGCCAAAAAAGGAGGTTAAAATGTATTGACAGGGCCCGCTTAACACTTGGGAATAGGGGAAGACTGACGTCACACAGCCCCCCCCCCCTATTACTCTACAAATTGCTTTTTTATTTACTAAATCTTTTTTTCGTATGCTTAAATAATTTGAAATTTTACCATCAAAATTTACAGTAAATAACATTTTTAATAATAAACTAAAACTACCTATATAAAAGCATTTTATTATATGTTTAATTGTAAATAACCAATTTATTTTGTAAATGACAAATATGGAACTATAGTTGAGAATATGTGAACTTCAAAATATTTTTTGTGATTTACAAATTGCCATATAGTAAGAAAAGAAAAGTTTCATAAGAAAAAAAAATGTATTTTTTACAGTGATTGAGTTTCTTTTTTCTAAAAAAATAGTTTTGAAAAGTAAAATTGGGGGCCCTTTTGTATTTCAGTGGGTAAGCACGGGCTTCACGGGCCTATTCCGTAAACAGGCCCTGTGCATTGAGTGGTTCCCGAAATACCATAAATCGGGCTTGGATTTAGCACATATTGCTCGCAGCACCACCTATTGTTTGTAATTCGAACTAAAATCGATAATTACAGTAAAAAAAACTACTCCTGACATCATACATAACCCTCCTGCAAGCATTTTTTAAATATCTGTCACCGTTTGCAAGTTATTGAATTTTAAAATGAGTCAGTTCTTTTTAGGACACCCGGTATGTTTGATGTTGGATAGAAGATCCTCTATCCAATATGTATTATCAGATATTCTATTCACATTCTGCGCAAGAGAAACCAAGCATGTAAGTATACAGTGTCATGCAATATGCCTAATGTATGGTTAAATATCCTAAATATTAAAAAGATAATTTTTCCCCGACACATGTTTCAAAGTTCTCAATTCAGACCAGGGATCCGGTCCAGCTACTTCTAACAACACCAAAGAAATAATGGACTTCCACCTCTCAAGTGAAGAGAAGCGTTTATATGAACAGGACGTTAGTAAAAGATGATTTTCCCCCTGAGGAAGGTTGCGGAGGAAACCGAAACTACTCGGAGGTTTAAATAAATGTGTATTTTAGAGTGTTACATCTTTGAACATCTATGTCATTTTAATGTCATCTTTTAAGTAATTAACGAATCTTTTAAGTTCATGTTATATTTAAAATTCATATGATTGTGTAAAACCAAAGTTTATGAACTACACCAGCGTGTGAATAAATCTACTAATAAAACAGTTTTTAAAGAATAGTAAGAAAACAACGTTTTAAGCACCTGATCCTTTGGGTTCTTAAAACGTTGTTTTATCTGCCTGTATTGTACTATACCCAATATCATCTTAATTGCCAGTTTTTTATATTCTTGTTCGGTTTGCTTTAACCTATGTCATAAATTTAAACAGCATGTATTAAAGAAAGTCATGTATAAACTAAAACAGTTCGAAGAAAATATCTAGGACGTTTTGGAAACATAAAAGAGTGAAAATTTTCCAACAGTTCTTCGTTCCATTGATTTGTTTAATAGCCCGTTCGTAAAAGGTCTCAGAAATTGCACTGAAAAATCACAAAAACAATCATTCTGCATGAATATTTCTTAAGTGGTAATTTGTGTGAAATGACTTTGTAATTGTTTTCTGTCTAATCTACCACAAAAGGAATGCCAGCTGAATAAGTATCACTCTGTGAATTTAACACAGAGAAAGATATTTCCATATTTTTTGATTAATAAATTGTTTTTATAGAGAAAACATACTTAAGTATTACCCATGCTTTAAAAAACGAGTATAGACAGATATATTATACAGATCTATGAAAAATTAATATAATTAAATATAATTAATAATTTATTATAGCAAAACTATAATTTATTACACTATTAACATAAAAAATGATGAGAAATTAATTAAATATAATTAATAATTAATTATAGCAAAACTATAATTTATTACACTATTAACATAAAAAATGATGAGAAATGAATTAAATATAATTCATAAATACAGCAAAATAATTATTTATTATAGCATTAAGATATAAATTGATGAAAATAATTCATTTTAATTATTAATTGTAATTATGAAAAATACAACTTTTGCTCTAGAAATACAATAATTACGTTAAATATTAATGAGTTGATTATAATTATTAATTATCCAAAATACAATGGATCGTTATTTAGAGAAATATAATTCTACCTTATTCAATTGACGAATAGTTTTCAACAAGAACAGCTAACGACACTTTGAATGCCTACACTTCAAGAGAACGTACCAAAAAAAATCGAAAACTAAAAAAATTTATTTCAGTACAGACTAGCATTTCATTAAGTGTTTCTCATAATATACATGGTGATTTAAAGTAATTAATTGTCCTGATTTCAAATGACAATAAATTCGTTATAAATAATGATAGGAAAAGACGCTTTATACACAATACAGACAGAAGCTCAAAGTTTTGTTTGCGTACTTCATAAATGTCTTCAAGTGCCTTCTTTTAGTCACCTAGGAAACCCCATTTCATGACAGTCATTGTGCCTGATTTATTGAGACCGCTTTTTATGGGAATGTTCCTTCTTTACTTAAGTCAGTGCTGGAAAATTGGTGCAGAGGCGGAGCCTATTGACACCACTAAATTTTAGTGATATTTTTCGGCTTATCTAATGACAGAAATTGATAGTTTTTATTAAGGTGAAGAATACTGTAAAAATTTAGTGGTGTCAATAGGCTCCTCCTTTGCGCCAATTTTCCAACACTGCTTAAGTGGTCTCAGGACTCTTCAACTTGGAAACAAGTTGGAAATTGCTCGTCAAACGTGGCAAATGAGGTGCGTTCGTACTATAACAAATTTTATAATTATTTTTTGCACCCCCTATTGTACGGAATGTATAATTTTTTGCACTTCATAAAGTGCATAGTCTTTAACATCATTAAAATGCACTCCCAATATTTTTTTTCCCATTCCCCGAACACTTTTGACTGTCCCTGTAATTAAACTATACATCCGATTTTCCTAAAATTTGAAATGGCTCGACAAAATTTTGTAACAATTATTTAATATATTTAAAATTTCAGATCCTTTGGAAGGCTGTAACATCATTAAAATGCACTTGCAATAATTTTTCCCATTGGCCGTAATGTAAAGAAAAACTTTTGACTGTCCCTGTAATTAAACTATACATCTGATTTTCCTAAAATTTGAAATGACTCGAAAAAATTTTGCAACAATTATATCTTTAAAATTTCAGACCATTCGGAAGGCTGTAACATCATTAAAATGCACTTGCAATAATTTTTCCCATTGGCCGTAATGTAAAGAAAAACTTTTGACTGTCCCTGTAATTAAACTATACATCCGATTTTCATAAAATTTGAAATGGCTCGACAAAATTTTGCAACAATCTTATATTTCAAATTTCAGACCATTCGGTTGGGTAGTTTTTGCTCTGTTATATGCGGACAGACGGACAGACGGACGGACTGAACGACGACTATAGGTGCTACGTATTTATATAATTACGAACGCACCTAAAAAGGGACCATTTTCAACATTTAATATCTTAAAATGTATATGATTTTAAGACACAATTTTTATTTAGATGAAAGATACAAGTATGTTCTTTCATTTCATGCATTTAAAAAATTTCAAGGTACAGAAAAGGTATAGCATTTACAGGGGGCTCCAAACTGTCAGATATTTGCCGAGCAGAAAATTGGAATAACACATTACGCGCACAATTACAAAATAAATATTGCAACTAGAATAAAAATTTTGGTGCTTACTTATACTTCAGTTTGTAATATTTACCCTGAACCTAAATAAATTTGTATTTAAACCACTTTTATATTTTTAATACAAAGTTGTATTTAGCTAAAGCAAAATTTAGAAAATTTCAACAGTATAATCATCTAAAAAAAATATTTTTTTGGACAATAAAATGGAAATTTTAGGTTCAGTTTATACAAACTAACATAAAACTTATGTTTTGAAAATTTCATGAAAAAATATTGAGACATTTTTGAGATATTGTGCACGTTATGCCCAAAAGCGTCATTTGGAGAAAAATGACTTCAAAGTTTCGGAAACGCCGTTTCAGCTATTGAGCGTGTTTTATTCTAAAAGCCGTAACTTCTGTTCTAATGGGAATTTCAGGGAAGCAATCATATTAAAATATTCAGAAAAGATAGGAGTTTGACATCTAAAAAAAAATTAAAATTTCGAAAATTTTAAAGCTTTAAGAGACCCGAGACCCCTTAAACAAGTGACCGAATTGAAAATGCCCATAGAGAATGCATATATAGCAGGCATGTCAAACACGCGGCCCGCGGGCCACAACTGGCCCGCCGACAACTTATTTGTGGCCCACGAAGCCTTTGTCAGTTTACGTGTATTTAATGCATTTGTTAGAACATGCGTGCTGAAAATATACTTTACACGAATAGACTTGCACCGACCGCTGTCTTAGAGATAGCAATAATCCGAAAGATTTGTATTCGAATATTTCGAACAATTATAAAAAGTTAGAATTTTCATTTTAAATCGACAAATTATGAATGTGTATTTTCAAAAAACAAAGTGCTTGGAGTTTTCATTTGAAATTAAAAGCACCTGAGTAAATATCAACTTCAGAATAAATTTCTTGATGCTATCTTATTATTTAATAGTAGTATTAGCGTCTTCCCTTAGAGTTTATTACTTATACGAAATTATATTAAAAAACAAAATGTATTTCCTTTTAAATATGCCAGGCATTATTACAAGCCAAGCCAATGCTAAGCGCGTAAACACCCATCGAAATTGAACAAGGAACATAAAAAGATTTTTTTAAACAAAAGAAGGTCCGAAAAAATAAATTTCGAAACTCTGGTGGACCCAGCAACAGCAGGGTCATTCCAGTGTTTGGAGGATCGGAAGCTCAATGCTAGCTC
Organism: Maratus speciosus; assembly: GCA_963932465.1. Lineage (NCBI taxonomy): Eukaryota > Metazoa > Arthropoda > Arachnida > Araneae > Salticidae > Maratus > Maratus speciosus. The sequence continues at coordinate 20,337,866 of OZ010792.1, read as the reverse complement.
AAGATTAGTGTGCACAATCAAATTTTAAAATAAAAGCATTTTAGAAAATTTGATTAAATTTTATAGATTTTTGTTGTAAAGTAATTTTGCGTATTTTTTTTCAAAAAATAACATAAAATAAACAATGTATAATTTAATTGTAACTTTGGAATTTTGTGCTAAAATTTTTTTAACATATGGCTGTGTTTTGTACGAAGAAATTTTATTCTAAGCAACGGTAATAATATTATTTACTCTTTTTAATGTGGCCCGCGGCTTTCTATATAACGCTTAATTTGGCCCGCGACTTTGTATACAATACTTAATTTGGCCCGCGGCAGTAAATGAGTTTGACATGCCTGATATATAGGATACACATATACCATGAATTTCTTGTGCTGGAAGAAAATGTCAACGATTATCGCATTGTCGTTCTTCGTGTGACCAATGGTGCCCGTGTAGAATTTTATTAATTGATGCAAAAAAAAAAAAAAAAAAAAAAACCCTCAATATATATTTCTAATATTCTTCTACGTTCCATTCATGTACCGGTTATTTCAAAAAATCGGTGCGAAACTAAAACGCTATATAAAAAAAAGATCTATGGGTCGGAGAGACATGCGAGTTGCAGATAAATATTCAGCGTGATACGGGATTTTGTATGACATCAACAAAAAATAGTTCAAAATCTCGACAATAGAGGACGGTACTGCACACACATCCCTGTTACTCACACATCGCAAGATTTGGATAGAAAAACATTAGAGAATACTGCAGATACACTTTTTTGTATCCAAATCTTGCGTTGTGTGGGAATTATTCCATGGAATCCTGCAGTAGCGCCCTCTATTGTCAAGATTTCGAACTAACTTTTTTGTTGATGTCATACAAACTCTCGTACCACGCTGAATATTTATCTGCAAACCTCATGTCTCTCCGACTTATGGATCTTCTTTTCTCGCATTTTACTAAGAAATTATGTACAGTTGTGCATTATTGATAACAATGTATAATGTCTTAAATTTTCAAAACTTCATTATAAATTAATAGATTAACTTTAATTGAAGTTTGATTATACGTTCAGAATAACAAATTAGAAATCCTAGAATAAATATTTTTCATACATGATTTTTTTAATACTATATTATTACCACGTGACATAACAATAAATATTTGTTTGTTAAAAGAATGTAATCCTCATTAAAAATAATATATAAATGCTTTTTTCCTTTCCCTCTTGTCATATCTTAAAAAAATAAATAAATCAGTGAGCAAAAATTAAACTTTTGTTAAAACAATCCATTTATTATTCACCAAGAGGTATAGTTTTTTGTATATGTTTTTTTTTCTTCCGAGAATGCGACGTTAAAAAAAGAACACGAATTTTTATTTATAAAACAAGAATTTTGAATTCAGTATATTTCTACTTTTAAATAGTACCAATAAGTTATTCTAATAAAAACGTGTTTTTTAAAAGTATTTTTACTTTTATTAAAAGCTGATTATAGACAAGAAAATGAATTCCCGAAAAATTAATTTTTAACGATATATTAAAATATGCTTAAAGCATAAAAAGTTATTGAAACTAGAAAACAGGAATTCTGCTTTTTCAGAATTTAGTGTCGCCCCCCCCCCCAAAAAAAAAAATGTATATAAATGTGGGAATAAAAGATAAGACTCAATGTTTAAATGAACGTGATATCTCAAGCGAGACTCGTAAAACGTGAACTCAAAATTGCAGAGCGAGATGTTGTTGTTCTATAGATATTCAGCAATGGAGTCGGTTGGGGGTTTTTAAAGCAAGGCTCAGGGAAACTCTTGCAAGTTGAACGATGTTATTTTGAATGTTAAGCTGTATGTTTGGTGATATATTAAACCTTTTTATACCTATTCACAGTTTGGAGAACATTAGTTTCGATTAAGCAATACATTATTCACATTAAAACTCACAGTTTTGGGGGCTCGGGCCGAGATTTGGACTATTTGGATGATTTGGAAGATTTGAATTTGAATAACGAAGCTATAGTGTACTTGAATCAAAAAAGAAAAGTATTTTTCTGAACTGAAATTTATAATACGAAAAAATGAACTGTTCGTCTGATGTATAATGATTAGAGATGATCCGTAATCAAGCCTACGAGATAGTGTAATATTTTGTTCTATTGAAGTGTCAACAAATTGAATAATGTCCGTCCTGAATAAAGCTATTTGTTTACATTGTGTGATGACCTAGGTATAGCTGTGCCTCAGAGTTCAAGAATTATTGACTTGATAAACTTGGTGACTGAATCAAATGATTATGAAGAAAATTTTGTTAAAGCTCGACTTGAAGTCATTGCTGCTGAGAGAGAAGAAATGAAACAGATAGAAAAAAGGAAAGGAAGTAAGAAGGCTAGAAGCAGAAAAAGAAGAAAGAAGGCTAGAAGCAGAAAGAAGATTAGAGGAAAAGAAATTAGCGATAGAGTCAGAAAGAGAAGTAAAGAAATTGTAAATGGAATATGAATTAAGAAAAATTGAGCTTCAAGGCAATACGACAAGTATAAGTGACGGTTCGGCAGTAACTGGTTCAGGTAAGCAACCAGATTTGTTCAAATTAATGCCACATTTTGACGGGAAAGGTGATATTAGTATCTATTTATCTTTATTTGAGAGAAATTTCTAGGATGAATATAGTAAAAGAAAATTGGGTAATGCATTTATTAAGTTTAATTCCGTTAGAAATTGCTAATGTTATAGCTAGAGAACCAGAAACATTAACAAATGACTACGATTACGTAAAAAGCTTGCTTCTTAAAAGATTCAAAATGACGCCAGAAGAGTTTAGGCAAAAATTAATGTTGCATAAGAAAGAATATTCAGCCACTTGGCGTGATCTAGCATTTGAGTTAAGAAATTATTTGGAAGAATGGATTGGCGGTCTTGATGTATCTAATTTTGAAGCCCTAAAAGAATTAATAGTAGTCGATCAAATATAGCCTATAGAAATGAAAGAACATTTTATTGATGATCTTCCAAAAATTAAAAACTCTGAGGTATTAGTAAATAAATTAGACGATTATGAAACAGTAAGACGTAATGTTAAAACCATGAATAAAAATTCACACCAATTTGAGGATAGGAAGTCGAAAATGCGTGAAAATAGTAATACAAAATCATTGTTACCAGCTCAAAGTTATGATAGTTTAAGAAAACAACAATTTATAGATAATACAACTAATGTAAATGAATCTTCTTATTTAAATAAAAGGAATAGGGCACAAAATAGGTGTTTTAAATGTAACTGTTTGGGTCGCGTAATATCACAGTGTAGTAATGGAAATAGCACACAAACAAATAACGGCCGCCAAAATCATCGGAGCCAAAACCCGCAATTATCCAATCACAAAGATGTGAATTGGGCAGTAATCAAAGGAAAAAACAGCGCCAAGTCGGATCGCATGATAGATATCGATATTAACGGGGAAAAGGCACATGTCTTTTTAGATACTGGAAGTGATATAAGTTTGGTGAGTTATGAATATTATACTAAGATGGGATCGCCAAAATTATGTTCAAATAATATCTCTTTGTCAGGCATAGATGAAGTAGTTGTTTATCCTAAAGGATACTTTCCTTATGAATTTAATATTGAAGGATTTCTAATCACAGCAAATTTGTATGTTTTAAAATCTCTCGCATATGATATTTTATTAGGATATGATGTGATTAGCAAATTAAATTTGGGGATAGATTAGAACGGAATTAAAATCGTTGGCAAACGCAAAAATGTTCAAGTAGGTTACATTGAAGTTTTGAAGAATTCTGTTATAAAATTAAATGATGCTGCCAGAAGTAATAATGAAATGAAAGCGCCATCGTTGGATAATTCACGTGATGCAAATGTTATAGTTGCAAATGATAATAATGCAGGAAATAATTTCTTGATTAATTTAGCGAGCGTCATAGATGATGATGAAATTGATTTGAATCACGTGAGAAATCTGAAAATAAGTAAAAAAAAAAAAAAATTAGTAAAGGGATACAAACCAAATAAATCAAAAGATACAGGAGATTACGGATGAGCATAATTTTATCTGATGAAATACATGTTTGTGAACGTCCAGGAAGATTTCCTTTTAAAGAGCAAGAAGTAATCGAAAATCAGGTTCAACAATGGTTGAACGAAGGAATCATAAGGCGCAGTTTTTCAGATTACGCTGCACCAGTAGTTTTAGTTAAGAAGAAAGACAACTCGAATAGGTTATGCATAGATTATCGTAAACTGAATAGAAAAATAATCAAAGATCGGTACCCATTGCCTTTAATTGAAGATGTTTTGGATAAATTAGAGAGATCAAAAGTATTCACGATGCTTGATCCAAAGAATGGCTTCTTTCATGTTGAAATTGAAGAGAAAAGTAGGAAATACACCGCATTTGTGACACACGAAGGGCAATACGAATTTTTAAAGTGCCCATTCGGTTTGTGTACACCAGGAAACCAATTTCAAAGATATGTAAACACGGTGTTTAGGAAATTATTACGCGACGGCACTGTAGTTGCTTATATGGACGACTTTGTCATTCCATCACAGACTGAAGAAGAAGGTTTAGAGAAATTGAAACAAGTGCTTGAAGTTGCAGCAGATTATGGGCTAGAGTTTAATTTCAAAAAATGCAATTTTTTAAAGAAAAGAATAGAGTTCCTTTGTTATGTGATTGAAAATGGAACGATACAGCCATCTGAATCGAAGACATCGGCTTTTCGGAATTTTCCAAAGCCAAGAAGGGTAAAACAAGTGCAATCCTATTTAGGATTAACAGGTTATTTTCGCAAATTTATTCCGAACTATGCTCGAATAGACAAACCATTGAGTGATCTATTGCGTAAAAATGTCGCATTTAAGTTTGGTACAGAGCAAATGCAGCATTTGAGAAATTAAAAGAAATATTATCGCAAAAACCAGTATTACATTTATTTAAACAAGGATCAAGTTGAAACAGTAGTAGTAAATTGCATCGAGTGCATTCTATTTAACAAGAAACGAGGCAAAGCCGAAGGTTTCCTAACACCCATACCAAAGGAGAATATACCATTAAGCAGTTACCACATTGATCATATTGGACCACTGCCATCAACAAACAATAAATATCAGTATATCTTCACAGTTGTAGATACCTTTACTAAGTTTGTATGGTTTTATTCTGTGAAATCTACAACAGCGCAAGAAATCATTGAAAAATTATCCTTACAACAAACTGTGTTCGGGAATCCCAGCAGAATAATTACGGATCGGGGACCAACGTTCAGATCAGACGAGGTTATAGAATACTGCAAAGAACAAGGGATAGAACACAGCAAAATTACGGCGGGAGTGCCCAGGGGAAACGGACAGATCGAAAGAATTCATAGCATCCTGATTCCTGTGTTAGCGAAGCTATCAGGGAGATACAATACGAAATGGTATAAATATGTGGCAGATGTGCAGAGAATACTCAATAGTACAGTTACAAGAAATACAAGGTACAGTACGCTTGAATTGATGATTGGTGTAAAAATGAAAAATAAAAATGACTTAAGGATTAAAGAAACGAGGTGGAACCCGCCGAATTTCGACGAAAGAAAATGTTTACAAAGGAACTGTTGCATCAAATTTATAATACATCAACAACAATAATTAGAATAAAAAATCCATCTTACACTTGTCAATTTAACTCTCCAAAGACATATTTTAACCTAAGATTAACAAAATACTTTTTTCATAAACTTCAACTGTTAAAATTATTGAAAAATTAAACTTATTTCATACTCGTCCTCAGTAAAATATAATCAAGATAAGTAATTATGATTAAGTTATTAATTGATACTTGGTATTACGGAATGAAAAATCCGCAAAAATGATTTCACCTTGACAACTTGACATAATCATAGAATTTTCTACCTTTATATCTAAACCATATCAAGTCATTTTACACGTTTCACATCCATATTAACCATTTAAAAACATTTTAATGCGCAATAGGTTATTAATAAATATATTTTCAAGCTTGAAGTCACGTTTGTCAACTATTACAACTTTTCATGTTAAAATTCCCACTCGTGATTTGAGGTCTTAGTATAATCTCTGTGCCTGCGCGTAAAAATTCCAGAAATTTATAACTTTTCAACGTATTCAAGGGGAAATATTTCGTTTTATCAAATGAAATTATCGTTTACTTTTAAATATGACGTCATTTTCAGTCGCTGAAATATTTTGCCTATTGACTCAAACTCAATATCAGCGAAATGAAAAAATAGTGAAATATAACAGCATCATCAGGGAAATTGTGTCTTTTTTAAAGCGTAACGTCATTTTCTGTTCAAATGTTTAAAAATATATTTTTAATTGTAATGAGAAAATGGCATCAGTAAGAATATAACCAATAAAGATAACTAATCCACTTTTAATAGAAATGAAGTACTTCAGTTGCCACGATTAGAAAATTGGTATTAAAAACTACAAAAAAATTAATATCTCAAAAATAAATTGAGATACAGCTTTCAAACAAATTGCATTTAAAAGCGCATTTTTTTCTGCACACGACGGTGTAAACATTTAAAATGTGGGATGTTTAGAAGTTTAAAAATTTGCAGTACCGAGAATTGCAAAAGCGAAATTTCATTTCAAATTTCAAAGTGTTGCCATTCGCAGAATGACGTATGCGTTACGCACAGATATGTTTGTCCTTTATAATATAGATACTAGAGGAAGAAGATGTAAACCACATGATGACTGAACGGGAAAATGTAAGGGAAGAAGCGAGAAAAAATATTTTGAAAATACAAGAAGAAAATAGAAAACAATTTAACAAAAAATGGAAAGAGCCCAACAAATATAAATTAAATGATCTCGTGGCAATCCAAAGAACGCAGTACGGCACAGGTCTGAAATTAAAGGACAAATTCCATGGACCATATAAAGTCACGAAATTAAAGTCATGCGATCGTTATGATGTAGAGAAAATTGGAGACCGTGATGGTCCCAACAAGACATCAACTGCTGCAGAATATATGAAGCCGTGGGGTAACGCATCTGCATAACGTGAGATGTTTTTGTTTTATGTTTATCTGTTTATTTGTCTAAATTTTTGTGTCTAAATTTTTGTAAGAAGTAACTGACGAGGTCGCCAGAAACGTCAGAATGACCGAAAATGTGGGAATAAAAGATAAGACTCAATGGTTAAATGAACGTGATACCTCAAGCGAGAGTCGTAAAACGTGAACTCAAAATTGCAGAGCGAGATGTTGTTGTTCTATAGATATTCAGCAATGGAGTCGGTTGGTGGTTTTTAAAGCAAGGCTCAGGGAAGCTCTTGCAAGTTGTACGATGTTATTTTGAATGTTAAGCTGTATGTTTGGTGATATATTAAACCTTTTTATACCTATTAACAGTTTAGAGAACATTAGTTTCGATTAAGCAATGCATTATTCACATTAAAACCCACATAAATATAGATAATATATAACATATTTTAGTTTTAAGGCTTAAAACATACGCTTTTATTTTATATAAAATGACGTCATTGGCATCCTCTGAAGAATTCCTCATTTACGATCCAGTCTTAAACAACATTTACAGTAAAGTATTCATATGACGTCACTATCGCAGAATAATACACAAATCCAAAAAAAAAAAAAAGATGTCATTCAAAAAACTCAAAAAAAAAAAAAAAAAAAACCCGGCTATCTAATGATTCATATGCATCATTTGTTTGTAATATAAATAATTAAATTAAATATAGTTTATAATAGCTCCATGTTTTATCAGAAATCATTCATTTATTTATTTTTTTCCAAAATAGCACGTATTTTAATTACTTTTATTTTTTAGTAGTAATGGGGAAATGACAACAAAAAGATATAATTACTATTTTCCAACTAATAGTACTTGAGTTCCCAACATTAAACAAATAACGCTAAAAGCTACAAAAATATTAATATCTCTAAAATAAATTGAGATGCAGTTTTCAAACATATTGCATTAAAAAGTATTTTTTTCCCAATACGACGGTGTAAAAATTTAAAATGTGCGGTGCTTAGAAGTTTAAAAAATTTCAGTAGAGTATTTAACAGTACAATGATACATCTATCAAGAAGCAGAAAACCAACGTTTAAAAATGCACAAATAATACATAAAAAGCAGCAAACAGCTGTTTCGAATCTACTAGGGAGATTCTTCTTCAGTGCAAGATAGAGCAAAGCACAGCGTGCTAAAAAAAAGCAAGGCTGGGTGAAGCTCAGCCCCTCTTGGCTTGGCCCTGCCTTGCTTTTTCTAGCACGCTGTGCTTTGCTCTATCTTGCACTGAAGAAGAATCTAGCTAGTAGATTTGAAACAGCTGTTTGCTGCTTTTTATGTATTATTTGTGCATTTTTAAACGTTGGTTTTCTGCTTCTTAATAATCTTGCACAAAGGCTTTATTTGCTATTTTTATGATACATCTATTTTGTTTCACGGCTGGCTTATACAACGGAACGTTATTTTTTAGAGACGATACTTAAATTGCTGGGAAAAAGAAATAGAATACCGGGGGCTAAAAAGACATGATAATATGCTCAACTGCGTCAAAAGTTTGATGATTAATTCATTTTTCTTAAATTTTCGTATTTATGATAATATTTTATTGTGCATTTAATAATTACATTTTCGCTGTTCGTAATAATTACGATTAATTCATTTTCTCCAATCTGTATTATTTAGTTAAAAGAATAATGATCATTAAAGGTGTCACCATTGAGCTAAATTTATATTATCAATGGGAAAGAATTCCTGTTATTAACAAGCAAAAGTACAACGAATACATAATTAAAGTAACGAACATTTCTATATTTTTAGGCAGTCATGTATATTGTTTCTAATGTCAACATCCCTTTTTCTATGTACATACAACAGACACAATGATGAATGAGTTATCACGCTATAGATTCTTGAATAGGCTTTTGGCATAATAAGCTCACATTTCGTTTAAACACGGTGTTCGATAAAAATTGCAGTTAATTAAAATTAATGATAAAAGTATCAGCTAATAATCTCAAATAATGCAATGCGAGAACACCGCACGGCCTACTGCTATTCACCCTTTATCTACTGAATTATGAATTCATGAAAATTTTATCTTCTAAAGCCTTTTTCGTGAATTGTTTAAACAAAATTAGAATATTTACATAATCATTTAATAAATTTTAGAAGGATTTTAGAAGGATTGAAGGATTTAGAAGGATCAATTAATGTTGAATTTATAGAGATTTTGTGCAATATTTATAATCCTACTCAAATCTTTTATTTTAAATATTTTTCTTAGTATTTTGTAGAATTAAGAATTGTACGAACATAATGTCCTTACAATAGAAATATAGAATTATTTTCGAATTGAAAAATCCCTCCCCCCTTCCCCCCAACGCTAAGAAAGCTGAAAAGATGCAAAGGCAAAAGAAATCATCCTTTTAAAAATATTTTTGTTTTGTGTAACCCATAATGCTTTTGGAACAAGATAAAGTAATCTATCTATAACTCATTATAAACTGTATCAAAACTAATCGATGTATTAAATGAATTTTAGAACAAGTTATTTTAATGTTAGTTATAAGTACCGTCAGTAGATAAAGGGTTTTAAACTGTTCCACAAAGATTTATAAGCAGAACTTTGAATATTATGCCGATAAATAGTATGCATTTCATTGTCAGATAGTGTTGGTACATTGGAAGGTTAGCTAAACTTCGACTCTCTTAACTTCAGTTAAATATATATTAAAAATATGATTATAGCCAAGGAAAATGATATTGTAATTAAAATTTGTAGCAAAAATTAACTAATTACAAGCAATCTTAAAAGAAAATTAAGATGAAAACTGAATTAATTATAGTTAATTATAGCTAAAATATTATTATTTATTTTTACACCTTAAAAGATGATTATAGACAAGAAAATGAATGCATGAAAATTAATTCATTGTAATTGTTAATTAGAATGAATATACAATTAATTATGAACTATGTCTTGCAATATTACTATTCACATGGAATCTGAATCAATTATAATTATATATCTTTACATATATGTAAGAATATATTAATTATTGAATTAATTGTTTTTAAAATGGCTAACTGCAGCAATAAAAATATAATAATTATATGTAGTTATATGTATATATATGAAGTTATGAAAAAGGAATTTATTGTAATTATTAATTAGAAGTTGTATAATAATTCCACAATTAGGGAAAAAGATAGGGAAAAGATCTCATTTACAGTGTTTTTAAGACAGGCGGTTGACCTTCAGGGTGTGTTTCTCTGATAACAGGTTCTGAATTTCTCAATTGGTTACTTTTTTCACACTACATTTGTAGTGTTATATTTAATTTATATATTTTATTTAAATATTGTTATATTTAATTATAGTCCATTGCTTTTATAGTCAAGAACGAAAAGAGTGGCAAAAATGAGTTATCTGGGATTTCCGTGGAAACTAGTGCCGGTGACTATGAAGGTCAACCGAAAGTTGAATTATTTTCATTGACATTAGTATGTGGAACTATGGAGGTTTAAACTTTACGCGCACTTACAGGAAAAAAAATTCAAAATATAGGAAATGTCACTTGAGTACTGGGAACGCCCACTGTTACTCTTGTGACCATCAGAGCAAATTTCCGTATATATTTCCGATTTTTTTATTACAAAATATACTTAGGATAAATTTGATGCAACTACTTAAAAATACATGTACTCTACTTTCGTAACCCATATACAGTTTGTTACAAAAAACGTTTTACTTGCCTTGATAATAAATGAAAATTTTGTTACTCTTGTGACCAAAAAAAAATTCAATTTTTAAAAATTGTGTTTGACGCAGAAATTCTGTGAATTATATGAGACTATAGAAATGAAATTTACAGAATATAGTAATTATATCTTTAACATAACAGTAACTTTATAGCTAACTTTTATAACTTTAATATAACAGTGTAATTATATCTTTTTAAAAAGCATTAATTATTGAACTCATCTGATAACGCATGAATTAGTTAAATTTGATTTTGCAAAATGCTAAGTGCTACTCTTGTGACATTTTGTCCATAATGTAATAAAGCAAAAAATCTGTTTAAATACTAAATAAAATAATTAAAATAAGTTTTAAAAAATTATTTTCCATAGAGAACAACTGTTAAGGATGGTTTAATTTTAAAATAACATAAAATAATGTAAAAACTTCTAAAATTAACAAACACTATAGCCACATAGCAACCTATCAGTTTCTGCTACTTAACAGAATAAGTCATTGTCTTCATTATCAATAATATCATTTGCAACTTCTCCTGTATCATCATTTACTTAATGAAACACAAATTCTTTGTACGAATCATGTTAGCGTAAGGTTTGTAGCAAATAGTGTTATTTTTCATGGTTTTAACAAATTGTATTTGTTGAATGCCCTTCGCTGTTGGTATTTTCTGGCAAAGTAATGATACTTTATTGTTTTATTTCTTTTGACAAAATAAGCAGTGTATCTTAGAATTGCTTTTTTAGCACGCACTTCATTCCATATATATCATTATACCACAACACGAAATAAATCTACAGCATCTATACCAGGAGTATTTGAAAATAAAATGTGCCCAATTAAGTTAATTGAGAAAGGACTCTGATTCATTGCAAGCATATTTGCATAGTTATATTTTTGTTTAAATTGGAAAGCACAACCATCATATAAAACAGTAAAACAGGTACATTTTAGGAAAATACAAATTCCCTTAAAGATGCAATGTTGAAATTTTACATACGAAAGCATTTACAAAAAATTGGTTATGAGTTACATTGTCTGAAATAATAGAATAAGATTTTACTTTATTGGGATCATACTAGATAAAAAGCTGAAAATACAGTCGCTTGTGGATTTGGCCAGTAATGTAGTATTTCATGCCAAAATTTCGTCTTGGCATGAAAATAAAACAATTTCCAGAAAATCCACTGGCATAACTATTCTTTGAGAAATTGTTATTTTTTTTGGCATTACGAAATAATCCCTTGCACAAGTTTCAATGAATTTGTGACAGAGAAATGGATTTAGTTGCTTTCGATAATTTTTAAACATTCAGAAATGGTTTCTTTAACTGTTACTGTTAACAAAACACCTTTGAAAAAGTAACAGTATTGATGAAGATGTTGATAAAAGTTTTGTCAATAGCAAAACGTCTGTCAACGTGTTGCTATTTACAATATCTTATAAGAAATTCAATACTTTGGACTTCCGTCTCAAATAATTCTTCGATGTTATCTCCGCAAATTAGACATTCTGAATTCCTAAATTCTAGTTATCATGTATCTCGTCTGACAAAGTCATTAAATTCATCACAGGAATGTTTAATGCAGGAAATACACCAGTTACTACATTATGAATTGCTTGAATGTTTTCGTGACAGAAACAAATGGAGATATTCTGATGAGTTATTTTCTATTGTTTTATGAAACTAGGCTTTAAAGCTGCAAATGAATCTTCAATTTTTCAATTTAGGAAAGCATCTTTAAACAAAAAACGTATTCTCTTATTAAATGTCCCCTAGAATTGATGAAATTATGTGACCTTTTTCACGCTTAACTAACGTAGATTTTGCAGAAGAATGACCTCTTCTTAAACCTTCATCCACATAAAATTCTCCAAAGCTGTATGTTTTTTTCTGCTACATTATCTGAGGTTAGCTAGTTCTCTACTTTTTCCTTTTCTTAATATTTCCATTTTCTTGCTGAAGCTTTTGCTGGTTCTAAGACTTATCTTCACCTTATCGTAATATATTTTGTTTTGTTTCTTTCTCACAACAACATATTGAATTTCATTCTTATTTTTTCTCTACAATTTTTGGCGCTTAACAGAATTTTTCCCTTTAAAACAATGCCGTGTATAAGAAGCAATATTAAAATCTTTCCATCAAAATATACTATCAGAATCCTTTCCATAAGTTTTACTATAAGAACCTCTGTAGGTTATACAGCAGAAGTTTAGTAAACGAAGTTTAACAAAGCCTATAAAATATCTAATCAAACACCATGAGTTTCAAACCAAAAGAAAGCACACAAACATGACACGAGTTGAGTGGTTTGTCATGATTATTTTATAATCTTAAGTAAAACAAAAAATGAATAAAAATAAATCCACCCATAAAAAAAAAACACTAATAAAGATAATTTATCTTCCTTAAAATTTACAAAATAACCTTATTTATAGCTAAAACCATTTCAAGAACTGCTCTAATAACAGAGAAAAAACAACAAAACTTTAAACATTCTGTTTGTTTTGGTTGTAATGCAGTGTTATATCAAAATGTCGACAAAAGTATTATGTGTTACTCTTTGACACAGACGTTTGTTACTCTTGTGACAACTCCCCAGAGCCTATTCCATGCGTAGCACAAACAAAATATTTAATGTAAAATATGTCTTATACCTCAAAATCAGAGAATTAGAAGTTTTGGGTAAAAATTTTAAGTAGTTTTTTTAATTAAAACTTTTGTATGTTTTTCGTTACTCTTGTGACATTTAAGTATTAACGTTTAAATACAGCCAAAAATATATTAAAGACCTTATCTAAAAGATTTTATATATGTAGATCTTAAAGATATGATAATTGTTTGTTGATTTGAACGCATAGTAATTTTATTGAAGTCTAAAAAGTAAAAAAAAATCATACATTTTCAAAAAGTTGTATTTTAAGCTCAAATGCAAATGTAGTTTTATACAATTAGTATCCAACTCATTTTCAATAAACACTTGCTCTTATGAAATTAAGACTTACAAATTCATATACTTCAACTCTTTAGCTTTAAATTGATGTATCACACTTATATTTCCGTTTTAAAAAAAATTTCAGCAAAATATTTTCTGCCGTGGATCTTCCCTACCATTTATGTATATGTTTCTAGTGTTTTGTCTCTTTAAAAATCGACCTATTGTAATCATTTCATTTATATATACATAGATAGCTGTATTTCTACCTATAAATAATCACACATCTTTTCATCACGATGACGTTCGAAATATCGAGAAAATTCAAGTCTAATTGGGACAGTAGACCTTAAAAGTGTTTTGACTGAGTTAGTTAATGAAGTTTGTAGCTCTTGTACTTCGTTTTCTGGGACACACAAAAGGAAAAAACGAACAAACAAAAAAAAGGGGTAAAAAGATGCAAAATTTGTTATTACGATAAAGGCCGAAATACTGAACCAATTCGAATTTAATCTATTGATGTTGCACGTATCTTGGATTAGTTAACTAATCAACTATGTAGCTCGCATAGTTCGTTTACACGTTTACAGGGATGCACAAAAGTGTTAGATAGAAATCATTGACTGGTTCAGAATATATTACAGCCTACGGTGATTTTTAAACTATTACTCAGCAAGACTATGAAATGAGAGATAAGGGAAAGGAAACAAGCTGAAGAAACAGCCGATAGGAAAGTAGAAATCAACAGACAATAGGAAAGCAGAAGACAACAGCCAATCACAGAACAAAATAATCAAAACAAAAGAACACAAAGTAGAAGGGGAATATGTAAGCCAATTGGGGAGAAAATACATGAAAATTAAATTAAATTAAATAAAAAATGGATTATAATAAAAGGAAAACACACACATATATTAAAATACGGGAAGAAATGAAATTAAATAAATAAATAAATAAATAAAATATAAAAAATAGACTAATATTAATTAATCCAAAAAATAAACTATGTGGTAGTACTGAAAAGGTTTTTCCAAGCTGCAGAGAGCATTGTGGAAACAGATTTATCATTAACAATAACTTCACGATTAAGATAAATAACTAAACTGTCAAGAAAGTCCAATTCAGAGATACTGTTGGCATTAAAGATAATTTGTGCATTTTGAAAATTAAAACTGTGGCCGGAATCCCAAGAGTGCTTGGCAATAGAAGATTTCTTGATTAATTAACAAGACAATTAACAAGAGTGTTCTTTTAAACGGATTTCCAGATTTCTTTTAGTTTGATCAATATGAGATAAATCACAGCCATTACAAGGAATATTATAAATTCTCCGTTTACGAAGAACAGGAACAGGAGATTTAGTGGAGGAAATTTGAATTTATTGACGGGTTAGATAATGTTAAAATTGAAACGTCTTAAAAGGCTAAAAAAATTTCTAAATCTTCCATTGCCAAGCATTTTAGGGATTCCGGCCATAATTTTAATTTTCAAAATGCTAAAATTACCTTTAATGCCAATAGTACCTCTGAATTGGACTTTCTTGAAAATTTAGCTACTTATATTAATCCTGATGTTATTGTTAATGATAAATTTGATTCCACAATGCTCTCTGCAGTTTGGAAAAAACTTTTCAGTACTACCACATAATTTATTTTTTGTATTAATTAATATTAGTCTGTTTTTTATATGTTATTTATTTATTTATTTTTTTAATTTCATGTCTTCCCATATTTTCATATATGTGTGTGCTTTCATTTTATTATAATTTACTTTTAATTTAATTTAATTTAATTTTCATGTATTTCCCCTCTCCCCAATTTGCTTCTTTATTCCCCTTCTACTCTGTGTTCTTTTGTTTTGATTATACTCTTCTGTGATTGGCTGTTGTCTTCTGCTTTCCTATTGGCTGTTGATTTCTACTTTCTTATTGGCTGTTTCTCCAGCTTGTTTCCTTTCCCTTATCTCTCATTTCAGTCTTGTTCCTGCTTTCATAGTAGAAGCACGTCTTCTTTGTGCCTGACGGAGAAAGACTCAGATATCTCGAAAGGCCTAGCGCATTTAAAAGTTATTGATGGTGTTTTAAGATCTTTTAGTTCTCATTGATTCACGCCAGTTTCAACTTATTTTCTATTTTAATGTAACATTATTTTATTTTATTTCATAAATTATTAATATTCTCACGGTAAAAATATAATATACTAAATTGCTTGTAACAGAAGTTAGATTAATTATAAAATATTGAAAATATAAGAATTTTACAAATAATTTTAATAATAGTTTTAACTAATTAGGATAATTAAAATAGTGATGGGCGATTCTGGAAAAATCGAGTATCGATAAGCATCGACATCGTATAAAACAGCATCAATCACAATACGAATCGAATTCCAAAATCTAATATTGGATGTTCGAGAATCGATACTCACAAACTTAAAGTTAAAAGCAATAATTCGAAAACTTAGCGATCAATTGACAGGAAATTTGATTTTTTATCGTGAAAAAGGGGATAGATCGATATTTCTGGAGCTAATTTCATAGGAATGTATATTTATTCTTTCCATTTTACTATTTTAGTAGCAGAGCTGCTGTCAAATTTCTTATAAGGGCCTTTTTCTTTTCAGGTTAAATTGTTATATTTTTAGCTTAAAAGCCTAGGGTTACTAGTTTATTAAGTGGTATTTTTCAAGTTCATACCCTCTCTCTCCCCCCTTTCCCCCAAATCACAAGTTTCTTAATCATGGTCCGATTTGAATGAGACTTTTTTGATATTTTTCGCAAGTCATTTCATTACCAATTAAAGATTGATATTATATCTGCAACTCTTGTTAAGAATTAAAATTCCTAACTGTAATTGTTACTTTGTTTCGATTGTTTACTTTATTCACGATTTATTCTTTTATTTTTGCCACATACTTTAGAATCGCCCAGTATTAAGCCATATTATAATTGCACAATATTTTAATATGGAAAACTAACATTAGTTCAATACAACAAGAAGTAGGAAATAATCGGTAATTAGCACTTATTAAATACCTTTAGCTTACGTATGTCAAGACTTCTCTGCTAATAAGATCTCACACATTCCTGAGATATCGGTTCTAATGAAATGTTGCCATTAATTTCAAAATAATGACTTTTCTGACATCATTTGTTTTGTTCAGGTATTTATCAACGGCCGATACCAAATAGTTATCCGTAACTATATGTATGCTATTGCACTAAGATATGTGGGAAAATATTTAAGGAAGTTCTAAGAAAGGGAAATATGGATTATTAGAGGAAATTATATTTATCCCTGTGTAAGCATAACTAAAGACGAATGTTGATAATGTGTTGTTTAAAATAGTTTTAAAAATTTCTAAAATGTTAAAAAATAATGAAAACTAGAGAACAGTAATTCTGCTTTTTCAGAATTTAGTATCGCCCTCGACATTTCCATTACTCCTTTTTCTTCTGGTGGACTGGTGGTTTCTATTATTATGAAACAGCCATTGTAAATGAAGCGTTAGGTGAAGATGAAAGAGCAGTCGTAAAAAGTTAGAACTCTGGTCTTCTGGAAAAAAAAAATGGCCATAATTTTTTTTTGAAAAAAAAAAATATGGCAATTTTTTCCCCCATTCTGACTAGAAAATCAGAGTTCTAACATTTTACGGCTGCTCTTTCATCTTCACCTAACGCTTCATTTATAATGGTTGTTTCATAATAATAGAAGCCACCAGTCCATCAGAAGAAAAAAATCGGGTAAGCGGGAATCAGATAATCGGGACTCTATTGTAGTGCAAAACATATTTCAGTTTTAAGACTTAAAGCACACGCTTTTATTTTATGTAAAATGACGTCATTTGCATTAATATAGATACTTAAAATTAAATATAGTTTATAATAGCTCCATGTTTTATCATAAATCATTCATTTATATTTTTCTCAAAATAGCACGTATTTTAATTACATTTTTTCAGTTTTTATGGGAAAATGGCAACAAGAAGATATAATTGCTATTTTTCAACAGTTTTTTTTTTTTTTTTACTTTCTACGGAAATGTAAAATGAATTGCTAAAATGAAACTTGAATTGCCAAAATGAAACAAATGTCGTTAAAAACTACAAAAAAAATTAATATTTCAAAAACAAACGAAGATGCAGTTTCAAACAAATTGCATTAAAAAGTACTTTTTTCCGCCAATACGACGTTATAAATCTTGAAAATGTGCGATGCTTAGAAGTTTTTAAAAATGCTGTAGAGTATTTAATCGCACAATGAAACATCGGCTTTTGTTTTACGCCTGGCGTATACAAGGTAACGTTATTTATTGGAGACAAATTAGCTGGGAGAAAGAAATAGCATACCGGGGGCTACCCCCCCCCCTATAATACAGGGTGATTCAAACCTAGAGGAAAGAACTTCTAGGTGGGGTACACCTAGACGACTCAGAATCACATAGCAATTCAGGGTCTGAAATGTAATCCTAAGGATATTGGGGTTGTTAGGGGCTGAATCATCGTGATAGGAAATTGACATTTAAAGACCATCAGCTTAAAATAAGTCATGAACACATTTAAACAAAAATCTATTTGAGTTTTCCCCTAAAATATTTAAGACTATATAAAACATACACTAGAAGACAGTACAATGAAATTTACAATTATTCCAAAATTATAGGTTTAAACTGTATTTTTAACTTTTAAAGAATTAAGCAGATTATTCCTTTAAGATATTGAGATTACTGCTTTATGGAACTTCAAAAGTGTTAACAGAAATCGTAGTTCTCGAAGTATCAGCAGAATATCCGAACATCATTATGCAGTTTCTGTTTTCTGAGTTTCTTTTTTTGTTAATTCAAACACAACTTTGACTTTTCTTTAAAAAAAAAATGTTAATTTAATTTCGCTTTTATTATTTTATGCCAGGTTCATATTTATTAAAAAGTCTGGAATAATTTCCAGCTTTTTAATGATAGTCAAATTTTATTAAGAAATTAAGAAATACCAATGCAGAAAAAAATTCAAAACTTCTTCACTTTTGAAAATAAATTTTTTTAAACGACTTTTTATGAATCTAACAATTCCTACTTACAAAGTGAAAATGATATAAATTATATCAAGTTTCTTGAATGCTAATTCATCTTATTATGAAAAGTCATATAATTAATTTCGAAAAACCAAAATACTATTTTAAATTATTTAAAGATGTTTTATTAACATACATACAAATATTTAAAAGCAAGTACTTTCAATCACCTGACGCGCTCATCATCTGGGTTAAAATCGTCTAAAAGAGTTCCTACTCCTGAGGAATTTAGGGATGATCTTCTGATATTTACATGCTTGCAAACAGTTGTTATTGATAATTTCCTTACACAACCTCAACTTCTTGGTTTTATATTTCTTCGTAATAATGTTGGACCATTAGTTAACCAGTATATGTTCCAAATACTAAGTGAAAATAATATAAATTATATCAAGTTTCTTGAATCCTTAATTCATCTTATACGATTTTAACCCAGATAATGAGCACGTCAGATGCTCGAAAATATTTGGTTTTAGATGTATGTATGTTAATAAAACACCTTTAAGTAATTTAAGATGGTATTTTGTTTTTACGAAATAAGGTTTATGAATTCCTACCTGTAAAATAACATATTTTGTTTATAAAATTGTTTTTTAGGAACTGCTAACAGCGAGTTTTTAAAGTTAGAAATGATTATACAGGGATACATATATTTTTAAAATTCGTATAGTTTAGCTATCACTCGTACAGTTTTAATTTTACTTAATCCTATGATGCTATTTTCCTTTATCTTAAGAATTATATACTGCTCAATGAAAATGTTTTATTTTTTAAACGATTTGTATGCAGATTTGCTAAAAAATTAAACGAAATTTGCTCGAATTTTGTTACGTACACATTTTACATCATTTCTCCCTATTTAAAAAAAAGCCACAGTCATTTTATTTATAACAAAATTAGCAAATACTACAATTCATCTGTCTTGTAAAGATAATACCAAAACAATACTAGCTTATTTCACCAAACATACAAGCTGTTGCAGCTTTAATTAAGAATATTCTCTTTATTTTGCGCTTATTTTTTTGTTAGCATCGACTACAACTTTCATTTTCTTTATGCAAGATAATAATATCGGTGTTCTGAACACAGTTGTTTGGAATAATCTTTATCGAAGCACAAGAAAAAGGTTTTTCCATTTTTATGAAGATCGGAGATTATTAGAGAGGAAATAGGGAATATTGCCGCAGCCATCTGTGCAGGAGATATAAAAAGAACTAATTTTTGTTGCAAGATAATTTCGAAATAATATATTTGTGAAAAGAAAGACTCTGCATTCTTTTAAAAGTTCGACATAAAATTTAACATTTTTTTTTATATTAGAATATTGTTAAGCTTTTGAAATTTTAAATCAGAGTGAAAATATTTATGAAAAAAAAAGCATATCATCCTATGAGAAAAAATGTAACGCAAGGAATATGTTATAGTTAAACGTTATAAAGTACATTTCAGTGTTTTTGCCCAAGTTATACTTTTGCACATGATGCATAAAATATACACAGAAAAAAGAATCTCACAGTTGGGAGCGAAAAATAATTGAATCGCCTTCTTTTTCCTACATAAAACACGCGGAGTCAAATATTACACAAACACATTAGTTCTCCAGCCCACACCCGATTTTAATCAGAAACGATTAACGAGTGTTGCCAGATTACATAATTTTTTAAGTTAAAAAATCTAGCACTTCTTCCATCTAGGAACCTTTTTATTTAATCACGGAATGTCTGTCTTTAAATAAAGCAAGGATTACTATTCTGAAATAGTAGTAAGTATTTTGAATAATAAAATTCCAAACTTGACCACGCTATTTTTAAACCTGTACCACGACCGAAAGCGAGTGAGACTAACTTTGAAATTGCCGCCGATCAGATATATCCGGTCTAATTATTAATAATTTTTATTAATATTTATTAGCGTTTTCAGAATCTTATCACCATGACTACTAACATTGAAGTTATTGAATAAGTAATTGAATCGGAGATGCAAAAAGTAAGTTCCTTTTGCAAAAGATTGCGCTGCTGGACGCATCCAGAATCAACGGCACCCTGAAAAAGGATATTCCGGTTTGAGAAAACTGGTGAATACATTATAACAACTGCTCGGAAACGTTTACAAAAATCAATGGCAGCAAAAGATTTTTTTTTTTTTAAATAAATACTTCCTTAACATCATGAAGAAAATGAATATTTTTTCCAACTGGATTAAATCATATTAAAGACTGGAGTAGCACAGTTGAAGTTTATTCGAACAGAGTGAAAAATGTCCAGACCAGGAATCGAACCTGGATATTTGGCGTGCCGTGAAATGCTTAATCCAGTTGGAAAAAATATTTGTTATCTTTACTATGACCTGATTGCATGGTACACTGGAGTTATTGTGTTAAAACACACTTTCATCATGTAAATGCTATAGTTATTGCTCGGATGAATTAAACTAACGCTGCAGTTCGCAGCCATGTCCAACAAATAAGAGTAAATTATGTCAGCCAGGTATCGTCCAGATAGGTTAATAGGAAAAGCTTGGCACGGCACGCCAAGTATCCAGGTTCGATTCTTGGTCTGGACGTTTTTCGTTCTGTTGGAATAAACTTAAACTGTGCTACTCCAGCCTTGAATGTACAGTCGAACCCCGTCATCCCGACATTCTAATGTCCAGAAAAATGTGTCGTCATAAGCAGAGTGTCGCGGTAACCGGAGTTGGAGAAAAATATGTTTATAAAAAGCTGTATTTTTAATTAATTTAAGGCAATTTTAAATTCATAACTTCTTGCAGTTTTAATCAATAAAACATTACTATTAAACGAAATAAACATAAAAACACAATTAAAAAGAATAAAAATCAGATTTATGATGACTGTTTTTTTTTATTGTTACATGAAATGTTAATGAATCAAGGTTTGCTTATTCCTAGATGTGCTTCCAACAATTACTTTTTAAATATTATGCAATGAATTGTAATCAATATTCGTTGTTTCAGAGATGGATGTTAGATAATTTCTGATCATTTCAATGCAATGCAATGCAATGCTTCGGTTTTAGTCGGATGAAAAACGCTGTGTAGCCACAAGAAAGCGCCGCCTGGCCAGAACAAAAAGACCGCGAGTAGACTGATACGACTATCTGGAGCTTAAGTGGGTCATTCATAGTGTGTGGGTTTATTTATTCAGATAAAGGAATGAAGTAAAATTTCTCATTTATCTCTATGGGTAATTTAGACACTTTTGTGAAAAGTTTGGCTAAGACATTTCTTACTGCTTAATTGCCGTGGAGATGGATTATAAAAAATGGACAATTTCCCTAAACCGTCGGGATATCCGGAGTTGAAAATTATTCAACGATGTAAAATCCGGAGTTTATTTACATTACAATAATACAGTAAACTCCCGACTATCCGGCCTAATGTGGCGAAAGGGTAGGCCGGATAACAAAAAAGCCGGATAGGCCAGAGTTCTATAAATATTTGCTCACTTCCTGCCCTATTTCATATATACAATACATACAGTTTCAAAATAGGCAAAACATTAGCCTAATTCGTAAAAGAATGAGTAAATCTTATTTTACTGTTTATTAATAAATGATTGCACAAATTAAAAAAATTATTAAATATACAAAAGTTATGCATAAAAGAGTCAAAACTTAGTTTTTAGTTTTTGAAAAAGTCCTTGATAGATGACTGTTTCTATCTGTAAGGCTGCGCACGCACCATCCTTCTAACTGTTATCAGTGTCGGCTTCGTTTTTTGTGGCCACGCGGTGTCTTTGATTTTTAACGACTTTAGCAGGAAAGGGACTGATGTCCGGCAAAAGAAGAAACCTTTCCTTCAAGTACAGTCGAGCTCCTTATCTCCTGACCCATTGTTGATTCCCCTCATTCTTTTGTGAATAAACCGCAGATGGGCTCAGAATAAAATATTTTCCAAGAAAACTAGAGAAATAGGCAAAATACGCGTCTGTACGCAGCCTTAGCCCTCTTTCGCGACGCAATGTCTCTCCATTTACGCAAGCAGATATTATCAGCTGGAGTCACTTCCTCCTGCTAATTCGTAGTTTCTCCTCCATAGTTACAAAAAAACTTTTTTCGTTTATCTCTCATTTCGTTAATCTTCAATAAACAAACACGAAGCACACCAAATGACTATACAAAAGTAACCAAGATAAACGGAAAATAACGTCCGCAATTGTTAACGTCCGTTGCACAACTAACGAAACAGGTTATCAAGCCTTAACCTCCTCCCCTCCCTTCTCTTCTGTCTCTGCTATTGCATTCTGCAATTCCTTCTTGCTCCTTCCTGTCTTGAATTAGCACTTTCGTACGGACGAGAGCCTGCCTATCTCGGCCGCTTACAACATTCCTCATTTTTTACTAGGCCGGATAGTAGGGAGGACCGGATAGTCGCGAGCCGGATAGTCGGGAGTTTACTGTATATAGAAAATCGAGACTTTAAAAAACTGACGTGATAAGCGGAGTGACGTGCAAACCGGGTGTCGGGAAAACGAGGTCCGACTATATTTCTTTAACTCCTGAAAATACATTAGTTTCTGTGTCTTCTAAAGATTAAAAACGCTTTTCTGAATCGTTAGTAGCTCAGAAGTAGTACTGTATTTTTGCGTTCATGGTTATAATATATTTTCCTATGATATGAAATATTTGTCTTTTTTTTTACAGTGTGGAAAAGACGACCTTTTTTTCTTCATGAGGGAGCTTTTTAAACACTTCCCGACATAGTTGAAAAGTATTTATGAATTCGGTTTGTCTGTCCGTGCTCTAACTCGCGTAAATATAGCCCGATTGCCATGAAATTAATATATGTTATTGAGACGTTACTAAAAACACATTAAAAGTAAAATAAAAACCTATATTGACATGTTTCAACTCCTTTACTGAGTCGTCATCAGAATGTATAACAGAAATTACAAATACAATGCATATGAAAACCGGAAAAAAATCGTCTAATACAAACAAATAAACGTATAGTCCCCCCCCCCCCTACCTTTTCAATATAGCACGTATTCCTTCTATGTCGCGATTCTGCAAGTTGTTCAACCACTCAATCCATATATTCAACAGGAATGTGTTAAGTTCAAATTAGGGAAAGTAATACAGGCTATTAAACTACATATTTACAGATTATTAAACATTCATAAATATATTTAAGAAAAATGTAGAGGGACCTATTAAGTTACTTGAAAAAAAATATTTTCTTTGTATATCGTGTGGAGTGTTGTGTGAAAGCTTTCGTAACGCTGAACTCAAAAATACATTTTTTTTAAATTTTAGGTATTATATGTTCAGAGATATCGTCGAAAATGTAGTGTAAAATTATGTCACTCCGACTATTTCCGAATCTACTGAAACTAAAATTATGAAAAAAATTAGAGGTAGTAGATGTTAATTTAAACCTTAATTACTCTAGGTCACAATGTTTTTGAGAAAAGCGCATTTTTCCGTTACACACAAATTCCGATTTGCGGGCATTCAGAAAAGGTGTTGAGGAGTGCTGGTGGTACCTATCGTAGCAGAAGTATAAAACATTGTTGATATTGATTTTCGAAAAAAATCGTCGGTAATTAGCCGAGATATTAACCTTTAAAGACACAGACTGTTTGGAGATACATAATGACAGGGGCGGCGTACTCTATGTACCATGGGCTTTTAAAGCCCAGATAACAACTTTGAATGATGTATTTATATAATGCTATGTCCAGTAGCAGTATAAAAATAATAAACGTCAAATTGTTCAAAACAGACTAATTTAATTAGAATTAGTTACATAAATATTATGGGATTCGCAATTAGTTTGCATTGAGTGGATCTCTCAATACGCCTCCCTTGTCTTTAAAATTTAATGAAAAACATATCTGAAAAAAACGCGGTACGGACTAAGGCGGCATTACAACTTTGCGACCTCCTTTCGAAGTGCGCTTTGCAAAATGCCAAGTTTAAACTTTGAACAAGGGTTTTGTTTTAGCTACACTATAAAAAGAAAAGATTTCGTACACTGAATTTAGTTTTATAAAATGCCAAATGAAGTTTAAATATGCGCTACTTTTATTGTTAGTACGGAGTTAAGTATGCTACATAAATTTGAATTCTAAATAAATGTCATATTATTTAAAAGTTATAGATCATACATCATTATCAATTTGCATTTTTAATTTTACTTGAAAATAATATATTGATGATTGTTGCATATGAAATATTCCACTCCACAGTAGCAACGTCATACAATTTCTTAAAAGAATTGATTATTTTTAACATGATATATCATTCCAACAAAATGTCCAACTGTTTTATTTGAGGTTGTAAAGTACATATAAGAAAGGTTAATCACAATTGAAAAAGAAAAAGAAATGAAAGGAAAATGAAATAAATTCAATGAAATACTCTGACGTCTAAAGAAACAACATATATAAATTTAATTTTAAATTATAATATTTTAAAATTTTTAATGTGCCTCTCATAAAAGAATATAATAATATGATGATCATATGAAAAAGAGAAAATAGTCCTTTTCATTTCCATAAAAAACTCAAATTTTGTTACAATCGGAACATTTTTAGAATATGGAGAGGCAGTTATAGGTAAGTTATTATTGGAGCTAAAGTGTCGATCTTAAGAGTCGTGACGACACTCGCAAGCTAATGATAACGTATGGGATCATTCTTTTCAATTTTCTCGTTTGCATTCCAGTATTTTTAAATGACATTTATTTATTTAATTTTTGCTTAGGATATCCGAAGTTGATGCCTTACTGGGTATCCTTTTACGCTTTCGATTTTGATTGCAGTTACTTTTTATGAAGACACTTTCAGTTTCGGAACCGGATTCGACATTGCATGTCTCCCGAGAAAAAGAAAATTGCATCAAAGATCGAAAAAGTAAAAAGACATATTCGCCATATGGTATAAAACATACTTACCAAATTCAAGAGCAGTCAGAAGTACCGTTTGGGAGTTATCGTGTTTCCTTACTTCCTCATGCACACAAACGTAATGATTACAATACTTTCTTTACACCATCTGTTCGGAATGTAAAAACGGTCTACAAGCGAATTATATTACCTCCATTCTTGGAAACTGGGAACAAATCACCTTGAAACACGACTGTACTGTCAAAAATGATTGGTAATTCTATTTCAAAATCCCCCTCCCAATTAAAACGTAAAATTACAAATCCCATTGAAACAGGACTGTACTGTCAAAACCAGTTGGCAATTCTATTTCAAACCCCCCCTCCCAACTAAAACGTAAAACGTAAAATTACAAATCCCATTGAAACAGGACTGTACTGTCAAAAACAGTTGGCAATGTGTTTGAACACCCATCCCCCCTCCGCCCCCCCAAAAAGTAAAAAGTAAAGTTATAAATCACATTGAAATAGGACTGTAATGTCAAAACGGTTGGCAATTCTATTTCAAAATCCTCCTCCCATCAATGAAAACGCAAAATGTAAAATTACAAATCACATTGAAACAGAATTGTACTGCCAAAAACAGTTGGTAATCTGTGTGAACACCCCCCCCCCCCCCCAAAGAAAAAAGTAAAATGTAAAGTTACAAGTCACATTGAAATAGGACTGTACTGTCAAAAACTGTTGGCAATCCTGTTTGAATACTCCCACCCCCCACCCCCCAAAAATAAATAAATAAATAAATAAAATAAAATAAAATAAAATAAATAGATAAAAAATGTAAAATTGCACTTCGAGTATACAATCACATCTTTAAACATACAAATATGACGTTTTTAATGCATCCATTTTCTTTATTGTATAAGAGTGCATTTTATGACAATGCATTTTTTTCAGCTCAACATTTATCTGTGTTTTAAGAGTCAGACAATGACTTTGTCAATTGCATGGAAAAATATTTAAAGCGTCATTATTCCACTTAATCTGAAAACTCACACGTAACTGCTTCCACAAATAGTCCACAAAAATTTAAATATGGAACTTACGGGATATTTAAAAATTGAAGTAGCTCTGAAAATGGAAATTAGTTTCCCCAAATCTCTCTTGTAAATAGACTCTAAGCATCAATACATTCTACTTTAGAGTTTATTTGTAGTTATATTTGCATTTTTCCCTTGTGGGCATGTTTTGAAAAGTGGATTTTTACAGACACTGTCAATTGCGGTTGCATTATTATAGTTTGAAATTTAGAACATAGTTATTTAGAGCGAGGCTATGTAAAACAAATGGATAGAATGTAAAGGCCGTAATTTATAGAAGTTCTTGCAGTTTTATACGTTTAAATGCGATTATCGGAAAGTTATCGAAATACCATTGAAACAGAAAAAATGTAATTCCGCAAATATTATTATTGTTTTAAAATTTAAATGCATATATTTTATTATTCATATATAAAAATAGAAATTTTCGTCAAAATTAAACTTTTTATGAATTGCCTTATGTAATTTCAATATGCGACTAGTTTTCATGTTGTTTAGATTAGTTTACTGAATCAAACACTTTATTATCTTTATTTTAATAAAACGTGTACATGTGCATATCATGAAAATTCATTTAAAATTAAAGATTTATCCTATATTGTAATACGAGCAAAAATTGTGCGTTTGTGTGTATGTAAATCTTATCTTAAAAACGGTTCGAACGATTTTGACTAAATTTTGTATATTTCCATTTTCGAGCACGAAAAGACCATTGGGCTCGGTCACATGTTTGAGAAAATTCGATTAGTGGGTCATTTTGGGTCATAATGGGTCAGGATCAAGCTAATTATATCTAAAAAAACGGCTCAGTCGATTTTAACTAAATTTTGTATCCAACCGATTTTGGGCACGAGAAAATTTTTGGGCTAGGTCACATGTTCGAGAAATTTAATTTCGTGGATCATATTTGGGTCATCGTGGGTCAAGCCAAATTTATCTAAAAACGGACCTAACGATTTTGACTAAATTTTGTATTCTATCGTTTTCTATTACGAGAAGACTATTGGGCTAAGTAACATGTTAGAGAAAATTCGATTAGTGGGTCATTTTTGGGTCACTGTGGGTCAATCTAATTTTATCTAGAAAACGACTCAAACAACTTTGACAAAATTGTATATTATACCGTTTTCGGTCTCGAGAAGATCATTGTGTTAGATCACATGTTCGAAAAATATCGATTAATGGGTCACTACGGGTCAAGTTAATTTTATCTATGAAACGGCTCTAACTATTTTGACTGAATTTTGTATTAGATCGCTTTAGGGCTCAAGAAGAGCATTGGGCTAGGTCAAGAACATTCCATGAGTGGGTCATTTTGGGTCACAATGGGTGAAGCTAATTTTATCTAGAAAACGGCTCTAACGATTTTGATTAAAGTTTGTATTCTATCGTTTTCGGGCTTGAGAAGACCGTTGGGTTAGGTCGCATGTTCGAGAAAATTCGATTAGTGGAATATTTTGGGTCACTATGAGTCAAGGTAAAGTTAATAGTCACTAAAAAGTCTCAAACGATTTTGACAAAATTTTGTATTATACTGTTTCCGGTCATGAGAAGACCATTGGGCTTGGTCACATGTTCGAGAAATTTCTATTAGTGGGTCATTTTTGGGTCAATATGGGGTTTAGCTAATTTTATATAAAAAATGTCTCTAACGATTTGAAGTGAATTTTGTATTTTACTGGTTTTGGTCTTGAGATGACCACTCGGCTGGATCACATGTTCAAGAAAATTAGAGTAGTGGGTCATTTTGGAATCACTGCGGGTCAAGCTAATTTTATCTATAAAACGGC
Source organism: Maratus speciosus (assembly GCA_963932465.1). NCBI lineage: Eukaryota > Metazoa > Arthropoda > Arachnida > Araneae > Salticidae > Maratus > Maratus speciosus. Next base: position 20,309,356 of record OZ010792.1, on the reverse strand, counting down.
TTAAGCGATTTTTATTAAATTTTGTGTCATGCCGTTTTTGATTACCAGACCATTGAGATAAGTTACATGTTCGAGCAGATTTGATTAGTGGGACATTTTGGGTCACTACGGATCAGAGTCACGAAACCGCGAAGTTGGTGAAATATTGGCGACATTTGGCGTTTCGCTATATTTGGCGAAAATAAAGGATTTCAGAATCTGAAGGAATTTTTTAGAAATTCTTAATAGGACTCTAGATACATGGTTAAACCAATCAGAGTTGAGCTAAAAATGTAATTTGGATTGATGTCCTTTCGTAGTACATGTGTAAATAATGTAAAATTTGGAAGCATGTACTACATAGTTTTCATATTGATTGTTTTTGTAAGTAATACAATTATAAAATAACATGCTTTATAGTAGGGATGCACAACCTGTGGCTCGCGGGCCAAAAGTGGCCCGCGATGGGTTAACTTGTGGCCTGCGAAGTTCGTCAATTTATAATTGGCAAAAATTTCAATTTTTGATCATAGGTTGCAGGAAAAATCGTGAATTTTGCCGCGGAAAACAATTGAAAATTTCATCAGTCAGTTACAAATCGTGAATTTCATTAATCCCCGATACCATTTGTATCAATATAGGAAATTCTCGAGTTGCTAATTTGGTCGGTCGCTAGTCGAAAAATATTTCTAATTTCATCGATCAGGCGCGGAAAAATCGCGTGTTTCGTCGATAGCGCGAAAAAGTCGCGAATTTTGTTGATTTGACACGGGAAAATCGCGAGTTTCGTCAGTTTATCGCGAGAAAAAATTGTGAATTTCGAAAATTTTCAGCGAGAAAATTGTAAAATTAGCTTGTCAGTTAAGAATTGCGAATTTCGTTGACTGGGCGCGAAAAAACCGCGAGTTTCGTAGATCAGGCACGAAAATAATAGCTAGTTTCATCATCGGGCTTAGACGAATCCCGTGTTTCGTCGACTGCGCTCGGAAAAGTCACTTATTTTGTTGATCGAGCACGGAAAAATCACGAATTTCGTCAATTTGCCGCGGGAAAATTTCAAATTTCGTCAGTCATTTAACACATGCGAATTTCTTTGACTGGGCGCGGAAAAATCGCGAATTTCGTCGATCGGGTGCTGAAAAATCAGGAGTTTCACCGACCTGGAACAGAAGATCGCGAGTTTTGTCAATTTATCTCTAGAAAAAGTCGCAAATTTCAACAATTTGCAGAGCGAAAAAAAAATAAATTTCGTCAGTAAGTTTAGAATCGCGAGTTTCGCCGATCAAGCACTAAAAAATCACGAGTTCTGTCGATCGGGCGCAGGAAAATCGCGAAATTCGTTTATCGGAAACGGTAAAATTGCAAATTTTGTGCATGAAGCTCAAAAATTGCAAACGTTGATCAACTGCGGGAAAATCGCGAGTTTCGTCAATTATCGCGAGTAAAAGTCGCGAATTTCGTTGGCTGGGCGCGGAAAAATCGCGAGTTTCGTCAATCGCGCACCAAAAATCGGGAGTTCTTTTGATCGGGCGCAGAAAAATCGCGAATTCTGTCGATGGAGCGTGGAAAAATTGTGAATTTTGTCAATCGGGATCGAAAAATCGCAAATTTCGTTGTTCGGACAGAGGAAAATCGCGAGTTTCGGTTGCTTATCGCGATTAAAAGTCGCGAATTCCGACAATTCGCCGCGAAAATTTCGGCGGTCAGTTAAGAATCACGAATTTCGTTGACTGGGCGCGGAAAAATCGCGAATTCTGTTGACTGGGCGAGAAAAATGGCAAATTTCGTTGATAAGGTGGGAAAAATCGCGAATTTTGTCGATTAGTCGCGGAAAAATCTCAAATTTCGTTGATCGGCTGCAGAAAAATGGCGAGATTCGTCAATTTAACTTCATTTAGAAAGTTCACATTTTTTTCGGCACTAGCCACTTTTATGCCTATGTTTCTTTTTAGTACTTTTAATAAAGCAAAATTTACTCCCCCGAATAAAGTCAAGGAATATTTTCACTCCTTGAAAATAATTCTTGCTATTGTTATGTATACAAACATAAACTGTTGAAGACCAATTGAATTGGGTATGTTGACTGGGTAGGGGAACCTAAAGGGGTAAAACAGCCACCCCTCTGAAACCATGTTTTTTAATAGGCCACATATGTCCCCCCCCGAAATAGAATTCTCTCTGTATTACTGATGTGGCCCGCGACAACTCAGACATTTTTGTAAGTGGCCCTTCTCTTAAAAAGGTTGTGCACCCCTACTTTATAGCAACAATATAGAGAGAATGATAAAGTGAGAAAATTACATCGAGTTCAACACAAAGCTAATTTTGACTGCCCATAGCTCGGTCATCCTCGCTTTGTACATTGCATAAATGTACAAAACCACGAATATCAGAAAAATTAATTTTTTTTAATTGAGAGTACCTTCTGTGGTGTAGTTTAATACTCATCACTTATGAAACCGAATCAAACGGCAACTTCTTTAACAAGAGCCTACACTAATCACTCAAAAAGACTCGGATGATAATGTTAATCCTATGGGGAAGTTATTTTCAAATATCTCGCTTGAATTTTGATATTTTCGAATGATTTTTTCTTGCATAGGATAGATGAGGACGATCTACAACCGGGCTAGTTTTTACTTTTTTGATTTTAGTTATAGGTTCTTAATATTAGGATAGTTTCAATTTCAGAACCGGTTCAAACCGGTTCCGAAAGTAAAAGTAATTTTTTTATAAAAATATTAAACCAAAATCAAAAAAGTAAAAACTAGCCCGGTAGTAGATTGTCCTCAGCTATCCTATGCAAGAAAAAATCATTCGAAAATATCAAAATTCAAGCGAGATATTTGAAAATAACTTCCCATAGGATTAACATTATCACCCGGGTCTTTTTGAGTGATTAGTGTAGGGTCTTAACTACTGTTACAGAAATTGTTGCGTAGCTACTGTGAGTGTTTTCAGAGACCCCTTTATCTATAAAGATAAGATGAATAAAATGCTTGTTTAACACACAAGAGACTATTTCTGTATTAAACTCCATGTATAGGATTTTTATAATAATTTTATCCAGAAATTTCAAGCGATTAGGACCCAAACGAAACAAAATTAGTTTAACTGACAGTTACAAGTTAAACTGTGGAAATTGAAAAAGCAGTAACCTGTGACAACGCTAACAGCAGTGAAAGGTTAAACAAGAAAGAAAAATCGTGCGTTAAGCATAGATTATGAAACACTTTCCAACACTTCCTGGATGCTTTAACAAAACTTCGTTATTTAGGGAAAGAAGGTAAGTAAGATAACTAAGTAAACATTTTAGAAAACGCATAAAGCCTTTGAAAAACTGATTTCAGCAGTTTCCGTCCATAGCCAAATATGTATGCAAATTCTTTTGAATAGCCCTGTATTTGATCAGTAGGTTGAAATATATACTATACAATGGGAAAATTTAGTTTATCAAGAAAACGCATAATAGGTTGAAATTTTCAGCAATTTATATTAGTACATAGAAACATACTTGAATACTACCCAGTAGTTTAGCTAGTACTTTTATTACACGCCTCTATTAAGCTAAAATTTTATTCAAACTAAAAACACTTTTAATATTACTGAAATCACATTTCCAGAAATTATCATCCATAGACGGCCATGTATTCAATTCTTTGCAAGGCCCTGTATATCATTTTATTTATATTCTACAAACATTTCTTAGTAAACTAAATACAATTCAGCGTATACAATTCAGCGTACAAATGCATAACTCATTTAAAAGCCACATTTAAGCAATTTAAGAGCTCATACTCAGTACACTGTAAAAAAAAATCTGTAATCCTACAAAACTAGTTTTTGTAAAACTACAGAAATCTGTATGTTTACTAGAATTGTATCTGTAACCGGGTAAAATATTTACCACTCGCATAGTACAAATACATGAAATATCTTAGTCGCATCTGTCAGCCAATGAGAAAGGACTTCAATGATGACGTAATGACTGTTCACGCAGCCACAGAGGTGTTCAAGGTTCCATCTTGATTATGATTTCAAATTAGGATGGAAGTAAATATTTCTTCTTTATGAGTTAAATTTTGTTATATTTCCATTCCTTTAATTATAAAATTGTTTCTTCAAATTATGTTTCTACATTGTTCAAGGACAATAGAAAGTATTTCATTTTGTATTCTGTAAACTGAAATATTGTTTTTGTGTCAAACAAAGTTCTTTTTCTTATTTTTGTAAAAGGTGTCCCATTCCTCCATACTCTCTCCTATGCTTTTAACTCTGAATATTGGGCACTTCTCTATCTATACACACGTATCATGGGTTTGGGTATGTGTTTTATAACTATCAGAAATATTATACATGTGTTTGCGTGTATATGAAAAATGAAATGTTGGTAATATTTTTCCTATTCCTAGAGAAGAAAAAATCGTTCTTAACTGTGCCTTAAATAAAAAGAATTTATCACATTTTTTATTTCTTAACCTTTAACTGATGTTACCGGTCTCTCAAACCGCAGCTTTTTTTTTTAATTTTTATAGTTTTGCAATTTTTTATATACTTGCAATTTTCAGTTTAACTACAAACACTACCGAAATTTTGTTCCGTTGTGAACTTTAGTACCATCACCAGACACATTTGAATAGGTGAATTTTAATTATAACAGTCCTGTACAAAAAGTTTAGTACAAAAACGCCATCCTATGAGTTAATCGTGCCTTTTATTCATCTTTCAATAAAGCGGTCTCACAGACAACTTCACACTAGCTGACTTCACACTAGTGGTGACAATTTCTGTGACATCAGTTAAAGGTTAAGGAATAAATTTAATAATAACTCATTCATATTGAAATATGTATTTATTTTAGCTGAAAAATTGTTCTGCTCAAACTTTTTGTGAAAATCTTAGACTTGGAAAAAACCTAAATATAAACATTTGCATTTTAATTTTACGTGAGTTTCTGAGCGATAAAATGCCGAGTTTTTACTTTCTCATGCAAAGAGAGATATAGGGTAGGTAGGGGCAAAGGTACGAGCGGGGCAAAAATACGCACCGGCTGATTTCATATGAAGTTTCATTTCGGCTCTCTTGGCCAATAGGTGGCAGTTTTGTTTCAAGTGTAGGGGAGACCGGGGGAATGGCGCCACTCGGGGTTATGCCGTCACCACGCCAAATTTAAAAACTAACGGCAGTATGAGATAGTGAATGCGCCCGTACTATAGCGGCCAACAATAGAAACAGTGCCTAGAGTGAGAGTGATTTTTTTGTACGTCGTTCGTTTGTTATAGTGAAAAATGTAGTTTTCATCTAGTTGCTTCTTATTTTGGAGTTTCAAATCAGTAGAGGTAAATACCTTTTATTGTAACATTAAGTACTTAAGATAAAATTACGGTAATCTACATGCATTTGCCGATATTTTGATGCAATTTATTGAACAAGTTCGGTTCCTCTTTTAGCTTTTCTGGGGAATTTCCACTAGGTTGTCCTCTCGGGGTAATGCCGGCACTATGGCAAAGAGCGACTTTTTCAATTTGAGTTAAATTGTAAGCTTAGCACATTAATAAATCTAGTTTAAGGAATATTGTAATTATTCATTATTTTGCTAAATTATTGCATTCTAAATATTTTCAGTAGGTTATGAGTCTCCTAGTATCCATTTTATGTATTTACTAGGTCATTAAAGAGTGGCGTCATTACCCCGATACAGTGGCGGAATTACCCCAGTGTCCTGGGTAATCCCGCCACTGTACAGAGGTTGAAAGAAATTTTTTTTATGTGTGCTTACTTTACAGTTATGATTACGGTTAAATTTATACAGATACTAAAGATAATGATTCAGCTTTGGAATTTTTACTATTAAAAAATAAACATTTTTTTCGGGTGAAAAAATTTAAATTCCCTTAAGGTGTCACCATTCCCCCGGTCTCCCCTACTAGTCATTTGTTTAAAACTTTGATAAAAGTAGCAATTTGTGCTAAGAAAATGAGGTAAGTTTAAATTTTCAAATTTTGATCTAATATTTTTAAAATTTCACTTTATTCTTTAGCTAACAGTACCTGGAATTTTTACAAATCCAAAATTTTAGTGGAGATCGAAAGATTTTTAGCTTCTAAAAGCCGCAGTTTACCTCGATCACATTTGTTTATACTTATGCGTAGCCGGTTAAGAAAAATACTGCAGAATAGGGTAAAAGTACACATCCTTCTTGGGACAAAGATACGCACATGTTTAAGATACGGGACTTTGCCCTATCGTTTTAGCTAGATGCAAAGCTTTCCACAATTTTTAAATTTGTATTATATAAAATATAATAGCTACTTAACTAATATAAGTTAGTAAACTACATTTTCCTTTTTCTAGTTGTTTTTTTTTTAAATATAGAACGTAGGTATCTACCTACCTACTTTTAAAAATCAATATTGTTTCATGAATCGCTTTTGTTTTAAACATTAATCCTTAACTCCTGTTAACGGTCGCACCGATAGCTGCAATATTCAGTTTTCACAGTTTAACTTGTAACTTTCAATTTAAGTAGTTATGTTAGTTTAATTTTGATTCGTTTGGTAAATTAGAAGTATAGCTGAAGACTTCTGAATGCGGTAAATTTTACTATAATAGCCCTTTGCATAAAGTTTAGCGCAGAAACCGCCTCTTATGAGTCAGTCAACCATTTTATTCAATCAACGATTAAGCGGTCTCGGAGACCGTTTACAGTATTTATGAAACAATTTTTATCACAACAGTTAGAGGTTAACTGCTATTTGCGATCTCGCAGACCGCTGTTTTTTTCATGTTCTAGTTTAGAATTTTCAGTTTAAATACTATCGAAATTTACTAATGCTTTTACATTACTCATTCATTTTAATGAAAATGAGGCAAAATCCGGCCATAACGGGGCAAAAATGCGCAGCGTATCTTTGCCTCATCACTGCGTACTTTTAGTCCAACCATTGGAGCAAAGATACGCACAGCAATGTTTTTTTAAATTACAATTTCTCACGGAATTATAACTTGACAGAATGTCGTTACATAGTGGAACGTGCCTAAGGTTTTAATACAACATTTTAATCAGTCGTCATATAAGTTTAGATCAATGTGTTCATTAAAAATCAAAATTAATGATAAGTGCGTAACTTTAGTCCCCACCTATCGTACATCCCTTAGGTGTGTCATATGATTGTTGTGAGCCATGTGGACAACTTGTCACCAAGCGCCATTGAGATCAACCATGATGGTGAATATCGATGGCGCTTTTTAACAAGCTGTCCTCACTTCAAATACTTGTGGGAATGATACCCACATATGTTTGGATATTAAAGTATATACATTTGTCCATTTTCCTACATAAAAAATAAATTTTTATTAGAGATGTAATTGTAGATTACATTTCATAATATCAATAAAACACGATTTCCTTTCCTTTTATTTCGGGTTCGGGTTGAAATAAGTCTGGGTTGAGTTGCAGGTTGCCGAAAATTATTTTGGCTGATTCTGGTCAGGTTGCGGATCGAGGAAATATTTTTGAAGGGTTCGGGTCGAGTTGCGGATTGACTTAAGTATAATATTCGGTTTTGTGTCTTTTGCAACTTGACGTGTGCACGACTACTCTGTAGTCGGGAAGTTTTCAATATATCAGGATTCGTACAGTCCTTAAAAGTACTTGCATTTTTCAAAAAGGATTTTTTTTGTGCTTGAAAGTGCTTATTTTCATACAAAATTTTTTTAAAGTCTTTAAAAGTGCTTTACTGTCATATTATTCCTTAATCGGTGGTGGAACTCTTCTGCATTTCTTTTCATTTCTTATTTAAAAAATAAAGATAAAACCTCCATTGCTAATCTTTCTTCTGAAATTTCACCTCCCCATTTTACTCCCTTCTCCACAATACCAAAGTTTAAACTGTTTAAAACTTTTTTTTTATCCTTTAACTGATGTTACCGGTCTCACAGACCACTGCTTTTTTTCAATTTTCATAGTTTAACTTGCAAATTTCAGTTTCTCTACAAACACTACTGAAATTTTGTTTCGTTTGAAACTTTAGTACTAACGCCAGAGACTTTTGAATAGGTGAATTTTAATTATAACACTCCTGTACATAAAGTTTAGTACAAAAACAACATCCTATGAGTTTATCGCGGCTTTTATTCATCTTTCGTTGGAGCGGTCTCACAGACCGCTTCACACTAGTTATGTGACAATTTCTTTGACATCAGTTACATGTTTTTTAAAAAAATTGCTCTACTGTAGTTGTTACTTTAAGTGAATAAATAATCAGTCCAAAATTTCATTAACTATTCATTCCATCATATCCATTTCATTATAATTTTATCTGAATTTCCCCTTCAAAATTTCGTTTCCCCGTTTTCTTCACCTCTCACAGTAATAATACTTAAAGTTTCAAAACTCTTTAAAACTGCTTAAATTAAAAAATATATATATGTTCTGTGTCATTTTATTGTCACAATAAATAATCAAGATTTTTCTTCCCACTCGAAATTGGCATCCCCCCCACCCCGGAAAAAAAACTTAGAGCGCATAGAATTTTAAAGTCTTTAAAACTCTTTATAGACCAGTGTTAGGGGAGGAAAAAAGGGCCGCATTTGGAATTAATTAGGGGAAGCTGGAAATTGTTTTAATCCCTTTACTTTAAGTCTAGAATGAATGTACTAAGTTTTCCCCCTCTTACTAGGTGAGTGGTTGAAGATATGTACAGATTTATAGTAAAAAAAACACATTTTTTTTTAATTACCATAACACTATCTAAAAAAAAATAACTCTATTAAAAACATTGTCAATACAGATGTTGTAGAGGTTAAAATTCTGATTGAAATGTGTACTTAATATTTTTGTTGAATTTTTACAATTATATTGCAAAGTTTTGCCTAATTCGTTAATCAAGTGATTGAAGCCAGACAAGACGAGGTTATCAGTTCACCCTGTTTCTAATTTATAGGGGAGATGGGGGCACATGTGAACAGGGGGCAGATGTGAACATCGCAATTTTTCAATGGTTATTGTAAGTTTTTTATTTGAAAAAAATTACTAAAGATGACAACACCTGTAGACATACAGTAAAAATTTTTAGAAGCTTTTTGACCTCTTATTTGTCCTCTGTAGCCAAAACACTGTTTTTAGATCTCAAATGTAAAATCTTTGTTCCGAGTTGATAAGCGTTTAACTTTATTTATTCATTTATTTGAATTTGAGTGTTTTAACATGCACTATGAATACTAATAAATATTTTTAATACAGTTCTTTTTCTTCTAAATTTGAGAAATGTTAATAATTTATCAATTTAACAGAAGCAGCAATGTGGGGCACTTGTGAACAGACAAGTTGGGGCAGATATAAACAGTACTTAAGTGCCCCAATAATCATTCTGTGATTCTGTTCCTTTCAGTTAACTTAATGATAAATAATGTCAGTTCCATTACCTATAATTTTCCTGAAATAGAAGATATTTTCCTCACACAAAGGTGATTTTGTATTGAAACTTCATCAAACACATCTTTCAGCAAATACATAAAGAGCAACAAGCTCGTTTACATTCAATTGTACTTTAAATATATTCAATGTTTTCTAAAATCCAATAAGTGTTATATATTATTTTACTAAACAGTTTACAGCAATATTTTTTATGCATTGTTAATACAAAAGTATTACCCTGAACAACTTTATAAATTTTTGTATTACATTTGTCCTAAACTTGCAATGATGGCTTACTTCCATATCTAAAGCACGAGCGTCTGGGGAGAGAACGACTGCTAACAGTACAACTTAGAAAAAATTCTCCTTCCTTTTCAGCTGTGGAGAAAAGGGAAAATCTACTGCGTTCTTCCCTCAGCCTCATGTTGCTTTCCCTTTTTGCTTGCATTTGTTATTCGATTATGGAAATTGTTAAAATTATAAACAGCGAAGAATAATTTGAACAACACAGAAAAAAAACAAACAAACAAACATCGAATTTGCAAAAAATGAAATGTTTTCTAAAGGAAATAATTTTTTTAAAAAATAGAATTCTAGTAATGGCTGTTATTTATCTGAAAACCTTTTGTTAGATAAATCTGATATAATATTTTTATAGCTTCATATTTTATTATTATTATATTTTAATATATTTTTGTAACAGACTTAAAAAATAAGTAGTTTTGTCAATTCTCCAGTATTCTTTATAGATAATATATTTATTCGAAATAAGCACTCATCATATCCTTCTTTTTTTCTTTTGTGTGTGTGTGAGGGGGTGGGGGGTAAGCTTGTGTAAAATTTTACAGCTAAAGGATTTTTGTAACTTTTGTACTTTTTTTTAAAAAATATTTTATAATATCTTACTGACATATTATTAAATGGTTCTATGAAGGAAAATAACTTAATAAAGGATAAATGAAATTATTGCAATAAGATTTGAAAAGTTAATTTAAAAATTATTAAGAAGATTTTAAAACCACACTTCCTTTTAATTTCTTACAACATTCTCTTTCATATTTTTAATTCTGTGTGCGCTCTATAACCGTAAGGACCAAATTTCCGAATAGTTAATTATTTAACCCTTTATGCCCCGACTCTACTTTAATGTACCATTAAAATAACTTAATATAAAATATGCATCGATTAGTAGTAATACATTTTAGAATGAGTTATAGGTACTTTACGTTATCTTATTCCAAAAGCATTATTGGTTGAACAAAACAAAACTATTCTTAAAAGGATGATTTTTTTTTTTTTTCTCCTCTCTTTAGCTTTTTTGACTTTGGAAGTTTGAGGGTGAAAAGTTTCAGCTCGGAATTATTCCTATATTTCTATTGTAAGAGTATTGTATTTGTACATTTTCTAATTCTATAAAATGGTAAAAAAAAATATTTAAAATAAAAGATTTGAATGAAGTTATAAATATTGCACAAAATTCCTATAAATACAAATTTAATTAATTGCCTTTAAATTGCAAAATCCTTCTAAAATTTATTAAATGTGTGTGTAAATCTTCTAATGTAATTTCAAAAATACGCAAAAAAATGTTTTAGAAGATGAAATTTTCATGAATTCATAATTTGGGACATAAAGGGTTAAAAAAAAATAAATGAAATGTCATGACATGTTGTAAAAATAATGTACAAACGACTATTTGCTCAATATTTTTATTAAAAAAAAATACTAAGCAAATACTCATCAACAGTCAATTTATATTAAGGAAAATCCTGTCCTTAATTTTATGAACCATGAGGATTATCCATTTAAAAACCGAGTTAATTGAAAAACACGTCGAAGTTTTAACATTTTAATGTTTAATCACACTGATATATATAGATATATAGATACAAAAGAAAGAAAAAAGAACTTTGCAACTTGGGAAGGGATATTCCGTTTAATGTCAAATAGATGCGGTAAATTAAACAGGAAAATTGACATCTTCGTCATTTATGTAAGTTAAAGAATTTAAACCGAACTCTCTCTCTCTCCCCCCCCCCCTCCTTCCTACTTAATCTAAAAAACATAATCCTTAAAATATTATCTCATATCTCCTTCAGAAAATCATTTAATGATATATTGAAAAAGCATTGTAAAATATTCAAATCGAATTCCCCAAACTGGAAATATTGACATAAGTTTGCAAAAAAAAAAAAAAAGTATACGATGAGGTTGGTGCTAATCTTAACAAAATATCAAACATTTACGACAATTGGCCTTATTTAAAAAAAGAATAGGTAAACAGTAAACACACAGAAAGGTAAATGGTTAATATATAAAACTTAATAAAAAATGAAAACGGTAAAAATGAATTTTCCGATGTGAAAAAGTTGAAAAAAAAAAATCAGTATTTCGTGGACACAGATTTTTTAATATAGTTATATATATAATATTAATTGCCAAATAACTATTTATATTATATATAAATATATGCAGAATTGACAAATCTACTTACTTTTTATTTTAAATATGTTAATATTTATATAATGAAATATTATAATATTAAAATATGAAGCTATAATTATAAAAATAATTTTTACAGATTTATATATAAAAGGTTTTTATATAAATAACAGCCATTCTTCTTTTTTATTTATTTCCTTTTAAAAATATGTTATTTATTTTTGAAAAAAATCATTTTTTTCTGAGAATCAAATTATAAAATTCAACATTTTTTATTTATAATTTTAATGTTCCCATAACTGGATAATTATTGCAAGCGAAAAGGGAAAGTTACACAAGGTTGAGGGAACAACGCAGACTGTTTCCTCCCTTTCTTCCCTGTTGAAATGGAAGCCGAATTTTTTCTAAGTTCTACTATTAGAAGTCGTTCTCTCCCCAGACGCTCGTATCTAAAACAGTTATGTATATGACGCTTTGAATGGAGATACATATGAGTAATATTTTAAGAAAGTAAAATTTTTAAACTGGAGACTACCGTAAAATCCCTATTGTAACCCCTCCCTCTTTCAAAAGGAAAAGAAGTTAGGGGAGGGGGGGGGGGGTTATAGTCGAGATTTTTTTAAATCATTAAAAACCCCTTCTTTATCTATAATTTACAAGTAAATAAGGCAAATAAAGCAGTGGGAATCTTTCGTATTTCGGCAGATTTGAGATAAATAGTATGTAAACTCTAAATTTCCCCAAAATTTCACTCTCCCAAAATTTCCCCAAACAAAAACCCCTAAGCAAAATTTAAGTTTTAATTTCTTTTTTAAAATTGCTTCTTTATTTTTTTATTTTATTTCAGCATGACTTAATGAATCATCTAAGCCTCCACCCCCAAAATCTACTTATTATCATTTTATAATCTTTTGCTTAAACATATCACCCAGAAACTAGAGAAATATATATATATACTTTTTTATGGCGAATTTCACAGGTAATTAACTAATCATTACGATGACAAATGAATAACAGAATAAAAAGCACGTCAAAGGATATTTTTCCTTAAGTTCACATGTGCCCCACGTGTGTTCACAACTACCCCGCTGATGGGGCACATGTGAACAATTTTTTGAATTTATAAAACTATTAAAAAATGTAAGAAGAACTATAAAAGTGATTTTTAAAAAATTACCATGCATAAAAGAAAGTTCTATTTACTATATTGAGTAGGTTTTGTTTATAGAAATTAGTCCAATCATGAGAAAAACCTATATTTATGCGAACTGTTCACATGTGCCCCCATCTCCCCTATATATATTTTAATTTATTGAGGTACTATTTGAGGATTTTATTTATTTTAGGCTTTATTTTGGATATTTTCAGAGTTATGGCTTAAACTCTTGATTACGGATTATAGCCCAGTGGTAGGAAATGAAAAAAAAAAGGCTGAATTCGGAATTAAATACGGGAAAGCTGGAAATTGTTTTAATCCCTTCGACATAGGTCAGAAACAAACGTACTAAGTTTTCCCGCCCTACTAGGTGCGGCTTTGTCGTTACGAACAAATAGATAACTTAAAAAGTGCATTATTTCATGATTTTTAGCATATTTCAAAAATGATTTGTAAATGATGGGAAATATTGTTTATGATCTCTGATATTGTATTTGAATTATGCGTCGTATTTAATTTGACATATATAGCGAATAACAGTGCGTATGAAACACATTTAAGGAGGTCGAAAATAGTGGGGAGGAGCGAGGGAACAAATGAGTGTGCAGGATTCTTGTCGCTAGAGGAATTATAGGTCAACCAATAGCACGACTTTAAACTTCGATATTTAACAACAAGTTGGAAATTGCTCGTCAAACGTGGCAAATGTGGTGCGTTCGTACTATAGCTACTTTTATAATTATTTTTTGCACCCCATATTGTACTAAATGTATAGTTTTTTGCACTTCGTAAGTGCATAGTCTGTAACATCATTAAAATACACTGTAATAATTTTTTCCCATTCCCTGTAATGAAAGTGAAAAATTTTGACTATCCCTGTAATTAAGCTATACATCCGATTTTCATAAAAATTGAAATGGCTCGACAAACTTTTGCAACAATCATATATTTAAAATTTCAGACCTCTCGGAAGGCTGTAACATCATTAAAACGCACTTGCAAGCATTTTTCCTACTGCCCGTAATGTAAAGAAAAACTTTTGATTGTCCCTGTAATTAAACTATACATCCGATTTTCATAAAATTTTAAATAGCTCGACAAAATTCTGCAACAATGATATATTTAAAATTTCAGACCATTCGGAAGGCTGTAACATCATTAAAATGAACTTGCAATAATTTTCCCCATTGGCCGTAATGTAAAGAAAATTTTTTGACTGTCCCTGTAATTAAACTATACATCCGATTTTCATAAAATTTGAAATGGCTCGACTAAATTCTGCAACAATCATATATTTAAAATTTTAGATCATTCGGAAGGCTGTAACATCATTAAAATGCACTTGCAATATTTTTTCCTACTGCCCGTAATCTAAAGAAAAACTTTTGATTGTCCCTGTAATTAAACTATACATCCGATTTTCATAAAATTTTAAATAGCTCGACAAAATTCTGCAACAATGATATATTTAAAATTCCAGACCATTCGGAAGGCTGTAACATCATTAAAATGAACTTGCAATAATTTTCCCCATTGGCCGTAATGTAAAGAAAAACTTTTGACTGTCCCTGTAATTAAACTATACATCCGATTTTCATAAAATTTGAAATGGCTCGACAAAATTCTGCAACAATCATATATTTAAAATTTCAGATCATTCGGTTGGGTAGTTTTTGCTCTGTTATATGCGGACGGACAGACGGACAGACGGACTGAACGACGACTATAGGTGCTACGTATTTATATAATTACGAACGCACCTAAAAAGGACTAAGATGGTTTTAATAAAAATTACTTTCGACTAGTATACGAGCATCTTAAGTTAAATTCATAAAATTTTAAAACCTTCGGAATATTGAAAAAAAATTATTATAAGCTTTACGTGTTTTTTTTTTTTTTTTAACTAAGGTTTAAGGTTCACGATATCAGTTGAGAAATGACATGTAAAACGGCTGTCAATTATGTACCTCTTTCTCGATAACTACTAAATTATAATCCTCAAAATATACAAAATAAAGCATTAACATAATTACAGAAACATCGCGAGGGTCTCAACAACTTAAAGAAAATGCATGTATGTAATAAACGGAGGCAGGGCGGATTGATAAATCTCTCTCTCTCTTGATTAGCGGTTAAGACAAAATTTAGAAATAGAATTGCGACCTTAATGTTCAGCAAAAATATTAATATGGGTACTCATTTTATTCAGAATTTCAAGTTCTACGACATTTGTATTGACAATGTTTTTGAAAGAATTGTTCTGAGATATTGTTAAGATAATTTTAAAAAAGTGTTTTTCGACTATAAATATGTACATATTTTCTAATGTTCACCTAGTACGTGGGATAAAACTTAGTACTTTCATTTTAGACCTAAACGGAAGGGATTAAAACAATTTCCAGTTTCCCACCCACATAATTGTGAGTTACAGCCCCCGATCACGGGTCTTTGAAATAGAATTGTGACAATGTTCAACAAAAATGTTAAATGTAGTTCTCATTTTACTCTGAATTTTAAGCTGACGACGAGCTGAACACGGAAATTGCAAAACCTAATTTTCATTCCAGATTTCAAAGTGCTGCCATTTGCAAAATGACGTCAGCGTAACGCACAGATATATTTGTTTTTTATAATATAGATAGATATAGATTTTATTTTCATATCAAAATCTTGGTGGGTTTTTTTTCTTTTCAAACTAATTTTTTTCACCCTTAAATCCATTTATATCTGAATGAAATGAATATTCGATAATTTCAAAGCTACTGTATAACATCGTGTATTTTAAAATAATATATACGTAATGTGAGTCGTACAGTAAAATGTGCAGAAAAACAGAAAAGTGACTTCGGACAATGAATTTTTTTAAAGATTAATTTTGTATTTTTTTAAATGTATTGCAGTATTTCAAACAGAATTGAAAGTATATGCTTTTTGGTATTGTTATTATTATTTGGTATTAATATTCTGCATAATTTGATTTTTGGAGTCTTATGTGTAATTTTGAAATATGCCTGGAAAGGGAGGTAGGGGAGGGACAAGGTTCTTCCAGTATTTTAAATTCTTAAAGTTTGCCGTTATCATCCAAAATCTTTGAAATTTTTAGATGTTAAAAACATAATGTTTTCGTAGCCCGAGTGAAAAAAAAATAATATTTAGTGGGAAAAAGGCTGGTAAGATTTTTACCACGATGTAACTGAGGTTTTTGCTAATTTTGACGAAGTTTTTACACATTTTATTTAGTAAAAAATATTTATATTTGTCCCAATGTTACGAAATTTTCGTAAGTAAATGTAAATATGGCCTGTTGAGTTGCTCTAAAAAAGATTGTGTTAAAATACGGACGTTTAGTTAGTTTTATGGTAGAAAAAATATAGTCTTTGTGAAGGGCGAAGTGATCTACGCTCACCAATGTATTTCAAAGAGTTAAAACTCATGTTTTTTAAAAATCAATTGCATCATCAGTTAGAAGATTTTAACTTTTAGAGCATCTATTTATATAAAATCCAAGTCTGTGTGTGTCCCTCAGAATTCCGGTAGGACCGCGTCATTGAAATGAGTAATTGTTGAAAAATACTAATGTAGGGTTACCACAGTAGCGCCAAATATTATCCAACTTGGTGATAGCTGGCTAATTTGGCGAAATTCCCTTTTAAAACCATTAATCTTTCATAAAGGAGGTCACCGAAATTTAATTTAAACTCCGCTCTTTTAAGATATTTTTTCAAAATCTATAAGTGAGAATTTAAAGTACATCTTTACATCTTCCTCCCGATGCTACTAATAAAATAACCGCCAATAGACGACGCTGTACTGTGTGAGCTCCTAACTGCGCAATTTTAATGTGTTTTAGGTACTTTTCCAGTAGAGGTTACTTGGCGAAAAAGGAAATTTGGCAACATATTTTCCGTGAACCTATCCACTGTTTCATTTTATACACACGCATTTTTTTTCGATATTTATACGATTTATTTAACATAAAAAAGCCATTTCTCTAATTTTATACAGAAACAGATGTAATTTGTACATAAAAACATCAATAATACGCATATAAAATAAACATATAAAACAAACAAAAACGCTCATCAAGTTTGTTTTCATAGCTGTTTATATGATTTGACAACGAATCTCGATATTTTCCCGTTATACGGACACCATGCCAAAATATATGCTAATGCGCCAATTATTTCAAAATGCTAAAAGATATTTTTAATTTTATGCCAGCAGTTTAATATGAGTTTTATTTCATTGCTTTATTTTATAACAGTTATTTGTACACTTATTTTAAGTATATATTTGTGATTTAATGAAATAGTTCGTAAAGTCAGGAATTTTCAAATGTTATATTTTTTAAATGCTCACTTTAGTATCGACAATGTTTTTTTTTTTATTTTTCAAATGCTTCAATTCACGTGATTTTCATTTGGCGCCACCTATTACGCTTGGCGACAATGGTATCCGTATAACGGAAAATTACCCAAATCTCACTTTCTGATGCCCAAGCTTTTTTTTAAAAAAACGCCAAAGCCCCTACAGTGGAAAGAACCAAACGGTCTATTATTTTGCGCTATCTGTGTTATAGTTTGTACTATATGCAAGGGGGGTGGAGGAGTTTAAACATTAAATATTAAAGTTTCGGCACAAATGTCCTATACGCCCCATATTGGCGCGATTTTTTTCTGACGCCAATGTCATATACACAACGGGTACTTAACTGGTGCCAAAGTGTCATTATTTTGCTTTATATGGTAACCCGGATGTTGTTGTTTATGATGTTGATATTTTCGCCAAATTCGCGTCGGAAAAAAATCGCCCCAATATATGACAACTGTGTGTGTATATGACAACTGTGTCAAAGTTTCTATAAAGCTGTATAAGACTAAAAAATTAAGAATAAAATAAATGCAAAATAAGACTAAAGAAGAAAGAAAAATCATGAGCTAAGCATGGAATATGAAACACTTTCCAACACATCCTGAATGCTTTAACAAAACTTCGTATTTGGGGAAATAAGGTAAATAAGATAACTAAGTAAACATTTTAGAAGACGCATAAAAAATTTTAAAAATTGATTTCAGCAGTTACCGTCTATAGCCAATAGTATCGTTATTACATGCCACTATTTAGCTAAAATTTAATTTAAGCTACACTTAAAACTACTGAAATCACATTTCCAGATATTATCATCCATAGACGGTTATGTATCCAATTCTTTGCGTGACCCTGTATATCAATTTCTTAGTAAACTAAATGCAGTTCAGCGTAAGAATGCATAACTCCTTTAAAAACCAACTTTAAGCAATTTACTGTCATACTCAGTAACACTTACGTATTCTTTTGTGTAGCCCTGCATATGAACTGTAGCATTTATACACACAGTATAGTATGCATAAATGTAGTGAAACATAAAAGCGCATATCATAATTAAAAATGCATTTCTAGCAATCATTGCTTATGTACAATACTTCGGAGAAAAGTTTCTTGGCGAGAAACAAGTTTGCCAGCGTATTTTCTGACAACCTGTTTACTGCTTCATACTCACAAGCAATTTTTCCCATATGTATGCAATTTATTTTATATAAAAAAAGCTATTTACCCATTTTTATAAAGAAACAGAAGTAATTTTTACATAGATGTCATATACGCATCGGGGTTGGCGTGATTTTTCTCTGACGCCAATTTGGCAGAAATCTCGCTTTCGAATACCAGTTACTTATATATTTTTAAATTATTTGCTATTATTTTGAAAAGGAAATAACTATAAATAAATAAAAGTTTGAATAATAACTATAGAACAAAACAGGGCACAGATGTCATATACATATATATATACATATATACATATAGATGTCATATATATTGGCGCAATTTGTTTCTGACGTCTTATATGAAACGGGTACTTAACTGGCGCCAAAGTGTCGTTATTTTGCTTGATATGGTAACCCGGATGATGTTGTTTATGCTGTTGATGTTTTCGCCAAATTGGCATCGGAAAAAAATCGCGCCAATATATCTGGTATATGACATCTGTGCCCCAAACAGTTTATATAATTAAAAACAGAAAAGAAAAGTAAATAAACAATTTATTACTAAATAAAAAACAATAGCCGGGCTACCATAGCATGCAAAATAACACCATTTTGGCGCCAGTTAGGTATCCCGGTTCATATCTTAAATCTGTGCCGTAATTTGTATATAAAAAAATATTATATATATTTAGAAACGATTTTTGGCACAGATGTCATATTGGCGCGTTTTTTTTCCGAGGCAAATTTGGCGATAGCATCAACAGCATAAACAACAACATCCGGGTTACCCTATCAAAAAAAAATAACGACACTTAGCCGCCAGTTAAGTACCCGTTGCTTATATGACATTGGCGTCAGAAAAAAATCGCGCCAATATGGGTCGTATATGACATCTGTACCCGATTTTTTTATGTATATAATTGCATATATAAACAAAAATAAAAGTTCATTAGATTTGTTTTCATAGCTGTTTATATATTTTGGCAACATATCTCACTTTCTGATGCCCGAATTGCACCAAGCTTTTTTTAAAAATGCGCTATAATGGAAAAGTACTTAAATAAATAATTAACAGAAATAACCAATTATACAAACTAAAACTTTTTATTTCGAGATCAAAGCATTGTTTTTAATTTCGATTAAAAATACATAAATCCTTGGATAACTTCAATTGAAATTAGGTTCACAGCTTAATATCTCATTCTATAAACCTAAACAAACACAAGTGATTCATTCATCGTGAACCGTAAAAAATATTAAATAATTGAGGTAATCATTCACAAAGTAATTTCTCCAACAATCAATGGACAATATCCTAATTACGTCATAGTAGGTAAAATGGTGGCGGTATCGCTTGTTTATGGTTTGAAATCACAAAGATTTAATTTTGCAATTTCTCTTAGTTACATTATTTTATTGTCATATTTATGAGCTCAGAACAAAAGCATATTTTTTCATTATTTAGTTATTAAAGACGGAAAAAATTATAAATGCATGATTTGAAATATTTAAATAATTTTCTTTCTTAATAGTAAAAAATGACATCGGGAAGTAACAGCGAGTTTAAGTTAAATAAGTTTAACTGTTTAATTCTGTTGTAATATTCAAAATAACTGTATTTATTAGATTTCAGTAAACAACATCAGGCCCCGATTAAACTTTGAAGTTAGAGAAATTACAATGTCATTTTAGGACCCTTCTTTTGGAGAAGCTTTTCTAAATTCCACATATACATGGAAACTCTTCAGTGTTAGAAATATTATTCTTAGGACAGACATAACATGAGGACGGCCTGCAATTTTACACAAGTTTTTGAAAACTACTTTATATCAGAAATTTTACTAAAAACTGGTTACTTTTTTGTTATAGCGGCCCACACTACTAGGATTATGACAAGTTGCAGCCAATTTCGCCAACGTCGTAACCAAGATCGTGAAGCACACGCATATAATACCATATAATACCATTTCATGAAATCGTATACGATAATTTAATAGTTTTTATCTTACTTCAAGTGTGTAATTTATTTATTTTTAAGGCTTAACAATCTAAATTGTCCAATATATGAATTCAAAAAAATGTAAACAAAAATTGAATAGACATGACCGCAAAAAGCCTCAAATCTGCATAACACTTGGAACCAAACTGTGCAGATTAGTGGTCTTCTACTGTACACAGTTTTTCATAAATGTGTTTCGTTCTTAAAATGTGATATTTTCATCTATCACTGCGGAACGAGCGAGAAAACTCATATTCTTGCACATGAGTTGTATATATCTTTATATCTAAATTTCCGTCATTTTTGACGATAGGATCAAATACCTTTCTAGTATATATATATTTGCCGATACTTCTAAAATATCATCCTGGAATAAATTGCTACAAGTTTTCGGAAAACCTTTTTTCATCTTTTTTTCAAAAGTTTAACTGCTAGGTGGGGAGAATATCGTAAATTTAATATCGGAATGTATCAACGTGTTAATATTGGTGATATATCGCGATAACTACCGTAATGTGTATGCGAATAGAAAAATTGCTTATTTTAAAAGATAAATGGCATGTTACCAAACATTTTAGTAGAAACAGATGTAGAAAGGAGCTAATAAATGTTTCATGCTATTTTCTTCTACAGCATCCTTTAAATAAATATATATATAGTGAAGGTGGGGCAAAATTGGGTACCATGTAAGTTTGTTAGTCTCAAATGCTGTGAAATGGGAAAACAAACTTTGAACACTGTTTTTAATGTAAAATGAATCCTTGGCTATAATAAAACATTCTTTTCAAACAATATATATAATTGCTTATTTAAAAAAGTAGCTTTTTTCAAACGTATGCAAAAATCCGATTTTACCTCGCTGGCTGGGTAAAACTGGGTATCCATTTAAAACTACTGGAAAACTCATTTTGGTCTAAAAAGTCTTGCTTAATATAGTAAAAAATACATTTTTATTATTTTTAACAAAACGAAATTGCACATGTGTTCTTCCATATGTAAAAAAATAATTCGCTTACTTTACACTGTACGTTTAAGAGTTTTCTTTTAGTTTCAAAAATCACAGATGAATATCATCGATCATAGATGAAAATCATAGATGAATCATCATATTCTTCTGCAATACTACATGCTTCGTGTGCCTATCCGTGGCATTTCAAACATCGTATTTGGATTTAGAATTTGAGTAAAGTTCATAGCAAAACATACAGGTTTCATTATCCTCTTCTTCTGAAGATGTTTCCGCAATCTTTTTTGGTTTCTTTTTATTTTCTTTTAAAGAAACGTCTTTTTTCGTCTTGCAGTTTGGCTTTTTTCTCCTTAATATCTGTTTCGACCTGTAATGTATAGGGAGAAGAAATCAAAATAAGTTTTTCCCTTTCTTTTCTCAATTCTAAAGCCTTCCTTAGAAGGGGATAATAACATTTTAGGCGAAATTGGAAATACAGATTGCTGGGCTATATAGTCTGAAGATGTCGAATGGATAATTTTACTAATGTATTTTGTAGATGTAAAATTTTGAATGAGTGATGACGTCTGTGACTGTGATGTTAACTGCTGCATTTGGAAGCAGCTCGACGTGAAAGACGCTGGATGTTGTCAACTCGTTTATGTTCGGAAAGTTGAGCTCCATTATCCTGTGATGTTTCAGAAATATTTATTTCTGCAGCTATGCAAACCTGTGGCTGCATAGACCTAGGTGTGTTATCATGACTTTCATGTGTTTCTCTCTCACTTCCGAAGGAGCAAAAAGATGGTCTGGAAAAACATTGTTGTAGGGAAAACTCCCTGTTTTCTCGAACCTTCTGATTGCAGATTTACAATTGCTGCTCTCGAAAATGCAGTTTTAAATAATTTTCCAATTTGGTAAATTGTTACAGATCGCGTAGAGTTGGAAAATAACCACTTCTTCACCTCTTGTTCTTAGTATGAGCTTAGAGATGCATGAATGACACATCAAGGGGTTGAAATCGATGCGTTGCGTAAGAAAAGAATCGTATATAAATACATTGCTTTCTCTTACTAGATTAACAGGATTCTTTTATATGAATTGAACACCTGTTAAGGATTTAAAGAACGGGCTTTTCAGGACAAGGATTGGAGAAATCTATACATTTTTAAACCAAATAAAATAAAGACCTAATTTCGTAATCCATCCACTCCTATTATATACAGCAAATGAGTCTGGGAAAGTTTCATTCATCAACAGGTTTTTTTTCTTGCCTGTTTAATATTTGATAAAAAAAATCCTGTTATAGATTATATAGCCTAGTTATATAGGATTGAGATTTTATGGATTATTTGTCAATTTGGGCAGATTATTTTATTTAGAGAAACAAGTCACGAAATATATTTGCATTTTAAGTGGACCTATAACGCAAGTTATTACACCTCAGATTAGAAAGTTATTAAAATGTAATAAGCATAATATAAAATTATGCCTTAATTAGTACCATTATTTTGTTCATTAATAATTGCAAATTATTTAATTTCATAAATGTAAGTTAAAAATTAGACACACTTTTTAATATAAAACAAAATCAAAATTATTTTTTTTCATTATAACTAGATAGATTTAGAATTATATTATAACTTAACAGCATTAAGAATGCAATTTAAAATTCCATGCTAATTTATTAACTATACTAAAAAACATTCTATGAGTGTCGGACAAAATCGGGAATACCCAGTTTTGACCCACTCTTAAGTACCCGGTTTTACCCCAACATGACAGAGTTTAAAATATGGCGTCACTACTCTTAATCCTATAAGCAAAAGATCAGTAAAAATTTTTAAATATTATCAGGAAAGGAAAAAATTAGATGTAGTACTCAGGAATATTAAATATGCTGAAAAATAGTGGTTATACGCGTAAAATCTAGAATCAAATAAAACAATTTTTTAAGAGTAATTGAATCTAATTCCTTCACACTAAAAAAAAACGCGCACAGTAACGTTTCAATCAGCTATAAATGCCATAATGGTTACCGACAAGTAATTCCTCGTGTTGGCTGATAGACAGAAGTACAACTGAATGAGGGATCTGCGCTACCCGGCTTAACCCACCTACCCTGTTTTTTACAACTCGCCCATATATATATATATACACACATACAAAATAAAAATATTTTTTTAAACAAGAACGTAAAATAATCAAGCTTCAACGACAGATTGTAATTTTCCAACACATTCAGAATTATGTAAAAAAAAAAAAAAAAATCAACGTTTAATAAAGTTAAATATGATGGCTAAGTAAGCAAATTACAAAACACGTAACACATTTGAAAATTAAAGTTCAGCAATTATTATCAGTCATCAGAAAAATATCCGAATTCCTTTGTGCAACGCTATATATGATCTATAGATTTGAATATATACCAAATAGTATGCTAAACATTAGTTCATTTAAGAAACGCATTTTCACAGCTGAAAATTCCCCTTCAACATATTTCGTCAATAAACGGAAATGTATACATCTTTTTTGCAGCCCTGTATATGATTTACAGATTTTATACATACGAAGTAACTAAATTAGTTAAATTAGAAAAAACTCGTACCACAACAGATAACGAACTTCCAGCAATTATTGCTTATTTATACAGTACTATAAGCGAATCCTTTTGTTTCAACCCATAAATAAACGATTAAATTAATGCGATGCTCATCATGTTCTATAGTAAGCATCTTTTTGTACATTTCAGTGATGTGTATCAATTTCTATATGTTTGAAATAGTGTAATATCATTCCAATATACTGCAAATGATTTTTCCCTACAGACCATTGAAAAAGACCATAAAAAATCATTGATGAAAATCATAATTTTTCTAAAAAAAAATCAGTTGATTAAAATAATGATTTTAATCGTTGATTAAAATCGTTAACACCCTATTGCAGCCAAATGGCAAGCATTAGCTTTTGTTAATCACGATTGACTGACTATTTTTTTCCCTCAACCAACTGACGCTTTTTGCAATATTTTTCCACATTTGATTTAAGAATTTCACAATATTTTCCTTCTACCTAACAAATGGAGAATTTTGCAACTTTTTCTTACAAACTTTCTTTGCAGTTATCCAAAATTTTCAGCCTAATAAAATATAAAATTATAACTAAAAATTAAATAAACAGCACATAAAGAAAAACTATAAAATTATTAATTTAGATATTTTAATTCCAATATTTCAATTGACTAAGGTTTAATGCAGTTTTATTTATTTTTAAAATAAAATTCTGTGATTTGTGTTTGGTTGCCGTTTTCTCTGAGACGGGAAAATTTAAGTTTACCTGTGACCCTGTAAGAGAGGGGGGGGGGGCTACTGTTCCTGCTGACCACTAAAATTTTCAAATTAGTGGTCCGAATGAATTTTTGGTGTTCTCGGACCAGCGGACCACCAATTCAATGATTTCGAACACTGATTGATCTTTTAAATGCTGAAGATTTCCTTGTAAAAGAGATTTGAATTGATATACTGTTTAATTTTTTGATTAATTCCCCTGTGTGAAATTTGATTATTGTTATGTCTGCACAAGAAATATTTTATCTCTTAAAATATTTACCCTTTCATTTAAAATAGGTGGATAACTTAACCTGGTGCTTGGATCTATTCCTGACTTGAAATCCTGATTCAGAACATACTAAGCTTCAAGAATTCTTTATATTTGATGACCTGAATAGTCAGAGAGGGTGCAGCACCCTCCTAAAACTGTCTGAGAGAAACTCTATGTAAAATGATGTTATATTACAGTAAATATTAGTCTGACATACTATACATATAATTTAATGATTATATAATTTGTATTTTCAATAAATGGAGCGGCTTACCGCAAACCAACTTAAATGCTATTTAATAGTGTCTGTAACCATTTCTTTTTCAGCTATTGCAAGGCTGCTGCTGGTGAATATTTTCCCTTTTTACGAGTACTGTTAAAAAATAAATAAATCATCGTCATAGATTATCATTTAGGAATACTGAAAAAATACTTATATATGTAAGAATAATTAGTCGCTTGGTGGCGACACTGCTGTTATTAAATTAACCCTTCAAAGTAAATATTTAATATACTATAGAAATACATTGTGTATTTTAAAAAAGCTTTAAAGTTTAAAGTAATATTTTGTATTAGCTGATATTAGAGGTTAAATGGATTCTGCTACTTATAGCGGCCTTTTTAATGCTGATTATTTCAGTATTTACGCATATACTTTGATTATGTATTCGTTATGTTTGTGCTTTATTTATTCAAATGTGTTATATTCATTATTGAATGTTAAACAGAAACAAATACTAAACTTTTTTTGTTGTTGTTTTATATTCAAATCAATTAATTTTGCATAATTGAGCTGTGTTGCAATATAAATTTTAAAAATATTTCTATTTTATTTTTTGTTTTGTGAAAAGAAGGTAAAAATTTGAAAACTGTATAATATGAAAATTTCAGCATCTATAGATTCACAACAATTAAAGAAAAAAAAAACAGATCATGAAAGTAGCAGCTAAGTGCATTATGCAAAAAACCTTTTCAAACTCGTGCAAAAATTAATATTGGTTGAAGAAATTTATTCAGCCATTGTTTAAATTAAAACAATAATAAAAACAGGGTATGTATTTAAATCTAAAGAATTTTTTTTTCTTTGTGAATAAGCAAACACTAAATGGACTGTAAGTGTAACTGAGTGCGAAGAAATATTCCAAAATGTAAAAGGACAGAATGGTAATATTTGTGGTGAAAAAAATGCAATTATTTTGTGAAATTAGATCAAATTGGTTTACATTTGTTTTTTAAATATATTTCAAAGGCAATAGAATCAATAATTAAAACTTAAATAATTTTCGGTTTAATGAAAAAAAAAAAAAAAAAGTAAGCTTTCCTACTGCATGATAATCTCGCATAATCTGAAATTTGGTTTATTACACCATAAAATGGTAAATTTAAAACCAAAGTGAGGGGGAAAAAGAAAGCTACAATCCGGTGTAACCATTCCACATAAAGATGAGAGAAAATCCTGAATCGTGATTCAAACTTTTAGCAAAAAATTGGAATAGAGAAAACCTTGAATTATGATTTAACCTTTCACCAGAAAATTGGATTTAAAAACAATCCTGATTCGTGGTCCAACCTTTTACCAGAAAAATTGATTAAAAAAAACTAAATTATGGTTCAAACTGTTACCAGAAAATTGGATTTAAAAAGAAAAACCTGATTTATGGTTAAACCTTTTATCAGAAAATTGGATTTATAAAAAACCTGAATCATTGTTTAACATTTCACTAATACAATGGTATTTGAGAAAGCACCAATAAACTGGTAAAACTTATCGCCAATATCTTGGTTGCAGCTAAATTTCAGCGACTTTTCACCATTTTCTTGGTGAAACATCACACTTTATTTTTAACAGTGTATCGATAAATTTAAAAAAAAAAAAATTTAGGCATACTTTATAAACTTAGTAATGATACTTTACATTCATTATTGTTTCTATTCGCTTTTTTAATTTAACAAATAATCGTAAGATCTTATTCTGCTTATCTGCTTATTTACTGCTGTTGTTATAATGCTAATTTAATATGGAAATGATTTTGTACCTATTTGAATATCTACAGTGAAGCTTCTGTCAGTTTTTTAATGCATAACATACAAATATTTCTGGCAATTGCTGTGGTATTACTGAAAAACACGTCAGGCCATATTACTTATTTTGATCGAAGAATTTTGACTTTACTGCAAATCTCTTGCACGGTTACAAAAAACTTTCTGGCGAGAATACAAAAACTGTTTTAGATACAACACTAAAAAAATCATTGGTAATTTTTCTGACGATACTTTAATAAAGTTACCAAACATTTTTTGCTAAAGTATATGTAAAGTTTTGGGTGCAATACTAAAAAAATTCATAGTAAATGCACTATGAAATCCTTCGCAAATTTACAAAAAAATTTCATAGTCAATGTACTAAAAATTCCTTTGTAAGTGTACTAAAAAATCATTAGAAAATTCACAAAGTATTTTTTAGGAAATTACCTAAAAAAATCGTTAGTACCTTGACTAAATAATCCTAAGTAAATTTACGAAAAATTCTTTAGTAAACTCCCTAAAAAATCGTTAGTAAGTTTACTGAACAATATTTAGTAAACTTACAAGGAATTCTTTGGAAAACTCTCTAAAAAATCCTTAGTACGTTTACTAAACTATCTTTGGAAAAATTACCACAAATTCTTTAGTAAACTCCCTAGAAAATCGTTAGTAAGTTTACTAAGAAATATTTAGTAAATTTACAAAAACTAATTAGAGAAACTCCCTTGAAAAACCGTTAGAAATTTACAGAACAATATTTAGTAAATTTACAAAAAAAATTTTAGAAAACGCCCTAAAAATGGATAGTACGTTTACAACATATTCACCGATAAATTTACTAAAACTTATTTAGTAAACTCCCTAAACAAGCATTAGTAACCTCACTAAACAATATTTAGTAAATTTACAATAGTTTTTTGGGGAAACTCCCTAAAAAATCACTAGTACGCTTACTAAGCAATATTTAGTAACAGTTACTGAAGAAACTTCTGCAATTTTACATGATGTTGTGTACATACTTATGTTGTGATTACATAAAAAGTTCTAGGCATCCCAGTTTCCTACAAAATTCTTAGTAACCTTACAAAATTTTTTTTACAGTGTAACCCTTACGAATTCTTTTCTGTAGTTTCGTATATGAACTATAGCATTTATATACACTATATATTAGGTTGAGCAAAAAGTTCTGGGAAATTTTTAATCTAATAGTTACGAGAATTTATATCGTATATAGGAGTACCAATGGTATATCTATAGGAGTTCAGGAATTTCGGCTCCAAAATTCTTATTGAACAGTATGATTTGCGTGTGTTGATCCTGCATTATTGGAGAAAAGGTCTAACGATTCTGAACGAATGAAGTTGAAGAAGCATGTCAAGAGTTTTTCGATTCCAAGGAGCCGCCATGGTACGTCCAACAAATCCGGAATCTGTAAGAACGATGGCAGAAAGTAGCGGACTATGATGGTCTCTACTTTGAAGAATAGTTTTTGTTGTTTTTGGTGTTAATTTGCACATAACAACGTACCTTTCACAAATTTCCTAGAACTTTTAGCTCAACTTAGTAGTATTTTTAAATATAATGAAACATAAAAGCGCATACCATAATTAAAAAAGCATTTCCAGCAATCATCGCTATTGCACAGTAATTCGGATACAATATAGTATCTAAAATCTTTTTTGTGTCCCTGTAAATGCTATCTACTTCGTATTATATATAAAATAATTTATAGTAAATCTCAGCGACGTAATCAATTTCATTATATATGAGATAGTTTAACATAATTGAAACACGCCGCAAACAATCCCCCCACCCCCGCCACTAAACCATTATGTAACAGAACTCTTTTGTGTGGCCTTGTAAAGGAATAATAACTATTCTTTGCACTGCATATTCTGTAGAATGCATATTTTAGAGCACTTCATACATGTACATTGATTTTATTATGTATGAAAGGGTGTAACACCATTAAAAATCATTTGAAACGATTTTTTCCCATTGGCCGTAATGTAACGGAATACTTTTGATTGTCCCTGTAAATGAACTGAACATGCTACAAACTTCATTTGAAATAGGGATCGCGCTATGTTAGAGGTCAATAACATCCAAAAATTTCATAACAATCGGGGTATATTTACGGGAGTTAGAGGGCGGCCAAACGGACAGACAAACCGAAGACATAAACACTTTTCAACTTTGTGAAGTGTTAAAAACGGAGTGACATTGAAATCATAATACACTGCTCAAAACAATTAAAGGATATTGCAGTTTTAGGTGGATTTTGTATCTGGTAAACTGTTTAGCTGATTGATACATGGTCGACAGACATAGTAGGTTATATGAGAATAAATTACACATGTTTGGCAGAAAAAAAATGCATTTTATTGCGCATTTGTGTACTAAAGGAAAAAAACACAATTTGTGCATATGAGAAAAAAGAATAAGAAAAGGTGTTTTCTTCAAAGAAAATGATTTTCAGTAGGGGGTATGGTTTCCACGGGCGGCCAGCAACGTTGAACACCTTTGAGGCATGGACTCAATGAGGCTATTAATGACGAGGTGGGGTATTCTGCCCCACTCTTCCAGAAGAGCTCTTTCCAGTTCTTGGAGAGTTTGTGGGGATTGTTGGCGGCCAGAAACTCGTCTTCCTAGAGCGTCCCAAACGTGCTCGATTGGATTCATGTCTGGAGAACACGCTGACCATTCCATTCGAACGGTTCCTTCCTCGAAAAGGAAATCCTCACCAGGTTTGCACGATGTGGCCTGCAATTATCGTCCATTAAAATGAAGTTATCTCCGATTGCTGCAGCGTAAGGGACTACAATAGGTCTGAGGATCTCATCCCTATATCGGCGACCAGTCAGAGCTCCATCTCGAATGATGTAGAGGTCAGTGCGCCCGTCAATGGAGATGCCACCATACACCAACAGTCCTCCACCGCCAAATCTGACACTTCCGTGCACGAACGCAGGATTAATCCTACTGCCACGGTCCCTCTAGATGAAAATACGCCTATTATCCGGATGCACAGAAAAACGGGACTCGTCAGAAAACAGAATATTGCTCCATTCATTTCTCCTCCAGTTGACATGCTCGGTTGCCCACTCCCTGCGGTGGCGACGATGCCTTGATGTTAATTTAACACATACCATCGGTCGGCGGGCATACAGACCTACAGCATGGAGCCGGTTTCGGACAGTCTGAGTTGAAATCGTGGTGCCTGTAGCCGAGCGAAGGTGTTGTTGGAGAAGAGTAGCGTTCATGGTTCGGTGTCTCCGAGCTGTTAACGCTAAATACCGATCTTCATTGGGCGTTGTTGCCCATCTACGACCTTTCGCTGGTCTTCGGCCTGCACATCCACTCTCCAAAAGTTCCAGATCCTGGAAATGACACTTTGTGACACTCCAATGGCTTGCGCTACTTCGGCTTGAGTTTGGCCCCCTTCTAACCTACCAACAATTCTCAAAGCTTCTGAATCTGTCAAATGACTTCGCTGAGACATCGTACTCATCGAAACAAAGCAATCACTGAATGCCGATCATCCTTGTCTTCATTCTCTTTTATCCAGTTGAAAGTCAAATTTCATTCGCTGCCGCTGAAGCGACGTTTTTGACGTCGAACTCAAAATTTGCATACTCCACAGTTTGAAAACCAGAAAAATTTGCATTTGTGATTCTCTTCTTCTATTTTAGGCAAAAAAAATTTCTTTTATATCTTTATTTTATATAAAACTTCAAATATCCTTTAATTGTTTTGAGCAGTGTATTTCATCCACTGAGCTCCATAATAGAACATACATCCATCTCACCGATCCAC
The DNA here is from genome assembly GCA_963932465.1 of Maratus speciosus. NCBI lineage: Eukaryota > Metazoa > Arthropoda > Arachnida > Araneae > Salticidae > Maratus > Maratus speciosus. Next base: position 20,278,450 of record OZ010792.1, on the reverse strand, counting down.
TTTCTTCTGTTACTAGTGTTACCAGGTTTGGTGTCATAAAAAGCCAGACAGGGAGACAAAAGATGTGCGATAGCGCCTTCTAATTCGTAAAACTTTGCACTAGCAAGAATCTAAGAAAGACCTTGCGAGGAAAATTGAAAGAAAGATTGGAAAGAATACTGTTAAATGACTTCTGAGAAAATCATATATAACACAAATCTTAAATGCAATAGAATATTCATTAGATTTTGGTGATTTTTTATTGCGTATCCCTTTTTCACTTATCTACATTTTCCTGGAATTAAATAGTTTTCGACTGAGGTGTCTACTGCTTTAACGAATCTCTAACATACGTTGGGATATTACTGTATGCATATTTTTAAAATTAAAAGTACCATTAGTACCGAAAAGGTATCGTGAATACTGACGCATTTTTGTATATTTTTGAACTCCATATGGGTCCTGGTGATCGCGATTTAAAATGAAGACAAACCGAAAGTTTACTACATCTGCGTTTGAATAATTATTCCCTACCGCGCAGAGCCGAAAATTGAAGCTCGTTAGTCAGAGTTTTTAACTAATAACTCGGCTAATTATCAAAAAAAGGAAAAATCGAATTTCCAGTTGCATTTAGAAGGTCAGAAATGTCTTTGCGAAACTTTTCACAAAAGTTTCTAAAATATCCATTGAGATAAATGAGAAATTTTACTTCAGTCCTTTATCTGAATAAATAAACCCACACACTATGAATGACCCACTTAAGCTTCAGATACACGTATCAGTGTACCCGCGGTCTTTTAGTTCTGGCATGCTGCGCTTTCTTGTGGTTACACGGCCTTTTTCATCCGGCTAAAACCGAAGCATTGCATTGCATTGAAGAGATAAGAAATTATCTAACATCCATTTCTGAAACAACGAATTGATAATATTGAAAAAAGAATATTATACAATACAATATATTCTTAATATTCAAAAAAGAATTGTAGGAAGCCCATTTAGGGATAAGCAAACCTTAATTCATGAATATTTCATACAACAATAATAATAATAAAAAAAACAAGTCATCATAAATCTGATTTTTATTCTTTTCAATTTTGTTTAATAATAATGTTTTATTGCTTAAAACTGCAAGAACAGGTATGAGCTTAAAATTGTCTTAAACTAGCAAAAGCCATGCTTTGTTTGGATTCGCGAAGCATTATTAATAAGACAAATATTTGAAAGCAACATTTTTTATATATTATTTTTTAGCAATATTAATTTTTAGCATAATTATTTTTTAGCAATAAACAATATTTTTTATATTATTTAGTATCTTTATTAAGCAAAAATGTTATTTTATGTTTTGGCGCATTTTAATTTTAAAAATGTAAATTCAGTCAAATAACTAGGAATTTCCTCGGAATGTTTTATTTATGATATAACGAATTTAACAATTAATTTTATTTGTTTACAATTCTTTTGTTGCCACTTTACAAAAAAAAAAATCATAATATAATTCTTTTAAAATGCGTAAGTATCGTCTGCTTAAATGATCTCACATAATAAGAATAAATTGTGCATTGGAATTCTTAACACTGAAAAATACTTTTATAATTGAATGTAAATAATTGAATTTTCACAAATTTTAATTCATTAAAAATATGCTATAATTTTGATAAAAAAAGGGTATTTTAAAAATTTCATAAAAGAAATCATAAAACTATTTAATTAATCATGATTCTATCTATAATGATTTATTTTTTCTTATGAAAATATACGTGTTTCATTTTTTATTTTCAAAAAAGCATCCTTAATTGAAAAACACGTAAAGTAAATTAATTAAAATAATAATTTTTTTAAGGTTATTCTGTAAAAAAATAATATTGTGCAAATCTACAGATTATAACTTATTTTTATGTTTAATTTCAAGTCAAAATACTGAACGGTTTATTGTAAAGTGTACGACAAAATGTAATTTGTGTGGCCTAGTAGAGGATTCGCTTCGCTCATCCTAATTAATTAAAAATACAGTTTTTTATAAACATATTTTTCTCCAACTGCGGTTACCGCGACACTCCGTTTATGACGACAGATTTTTCTGGTTATTAGAGTGTCGGGATAACGAGGTTCGACTGTATATACTGCTGCAAGTTTTAAAGTTATTTAAATTTCAAAATTTAATAGTTTGGAAATCTGTAGTTAAATCAACCATATGCATATTAAGAAAAGCTCTCCGAGATTAAAACTTGATTATATTGAATAAATATAATAAACTACGTATGCGAGAGAATCTTTATATTACATTTCTTCTGTGTTGTCACTTATTCACCCGTTATGAAACTAAATCAAACAGCATTTTTTAAAACAAACATACTGACATTTAAAACGGGATATTTCACCTGCTTTAAATAGTTAGTTGCAAACTTATTCTGCAAACTGTCCTCAAACATTTAAATATCGAACCTCAAGGGATATTTAAAAATTGAAGTGGCTCTAAAAATGAAAATTAGTTTCCGCACACCTCTCTTGTAAATACTTCTAAGCGCCGGTACATTCAACTTTAGCATTTAGTTGCGCTTACCTTAGCATATTTGCCTGGAGGGCACTTTTTAAAAATTGGATTTTAAAAGTACTGTAAATTGTACACTGTTAGAGTTAGAAGTTTTGAACATGGTTATTTAGTAATAGCGGATATAAAACAAACGATTAGAATTTGAATGCAAATGGTGTACTTAATAAAAGCGCTTTCAGTTGTATATGGTTTAAATGATATTGAAAGAATTGCTGCCGGCAATCATCTTTTGTTCGTATTAGTAAAATTTTATATTTGATTACGAAATGTTAAGAGCCTTACCTTCCGTTAAAACTGGATGTTATAAAAAGCATAATATTATTTCATAAATATAAAATATGTTATTAATAAAATAAAGTGCTGAAAAAAAAGATAGGGCACAATTTAAATTGCTATATTTTACATTAATTACATATTTCTACAAAAGAAAATATACTTCGAACCTTTGTTAAGTCAAATATTCGGTAAAATATTATATGCAGCAGATACTTCTGTGATGATGGAATTAACATATCATCACATATTATTATTTATCCCCTTTTAAAATTAAATTCCCCTTTTTACAATTTTAAATTTAATCGATACTTCTTTTCCTATTCAAAAAAGTATATCTATTTCTTCTTCTATTTCCGTTTAATAAATTACATTCACTTTATATCCCAGGCTCAGCCAAAACCGCCAATAACATAAATCAAATACAAATCTTTTTCTCATTGTTAAACCATTACTGTGGGAGCATACTTTCCTTCTGTTAACGAATATATATATAAAAAGATATTCTTTGACCATATGCTCCTGTTGCAGCAGTACACGCATTGTTAATTATCCGTTTGGTAGTCAATACAAAATGCATTTTCGGCCTGAAAGATATCCTGTTAATATTAAAATCGGCATCTGGCACCTGCGTTGCTTCTTCTAAAAATATGTTTCCTATTGCCCAGCCTTGGCATATCATATTGTTCGTTAAAATTTCAGTTACTTAATCTTTAACTGATGTTACCGGTCTCACAGACCGGTGCTTTTTTCAATTTTCATAGTTTAAGTTGCAAGTTTCAGTTTATCTACAAACACTACTGAAATTTTGTTTCGTTTGGAACTTCAGTACTATCACCAGAGACTTTTGAATAGGTGAATTTTAATTATAACACTCCTGTACAAAAAGTTTACTACAAAAACAACATCCTATGAGTTAATCGCGGCTTTTATTCATCTTTCGATGGAGCGGTCTCACAGACTGCTTCACCCTAGTTATGTGACATTGACTGTGACATCAGTTAAAGGTTAAGCTAATGAATCGTTGGGCTGATTTTGAATTCAAAATGTCCGTTAAGTGATGTATTCTTTGGGGTTATAATTGTGCAAAGTTCAAAGATTTCAGGTTCGATGCACTTACAATCAAATCTGTCAGGCGGTATTCTATCTCTGGCCTATTCTATCTACTACTGTAAAGGTGTAGCAGTATTTGCCTCCTGTACAGAGGGTTACCGCGCGAGAATATTTTATTGCTTGCTTGTTTTTAATAAAATGACACATGCATATCTTGGACCTTTTTACTGAAGCTCTCGTATTGCATGAGTTTTCGCATCCACGCAAAGTACCGTAAACTGATACGGCTGATTTGATACAGATAAAATGACTATTTAAAATTTAAATCAATTTCTCTTTAAAATTGTAAGCAAATCTACAGTATAACTCTCATATCCGGTACTCTCATATCCGGACTATCCCATATCCAGGCTGATGGAAGCTCAAAATTTATTGCACTCTTGTAAATTATTTTTTTTCCCTTTTTTGAAATATTATTAGAATTCCGCCTAATCGTTCAACGAATTCACGAAAGATGTCCAATCAAATTTTTTGAGTCTTTGTATCCCCAACACCCCATATATTCAGTTTTATCTCATTTTCTCCTCTATTTCTTATCAGTTGTATAAAGAGTTCTCAAAGACTCCATAATTCATAACCAAAGAAAATTGTATAACGCTTCATCACATCCAGATGTAAACACTGAAAAATTAAGCCATTACTGTCTAATTTTTACCTCTAAACGTGACTAAGTTGCTGCCAACCATTAGAACAGTCTACAATTAAAATAGTTAAAAGATATTATCACAGGTTTATGACGTTTACGCCAATCAAATTTGAATATTGGTTTGTATGCACTGAGAAGAATGACACTTTCAAATCTGAGTAAATCTATGTTTTCATTTTGTTATGAAACTTTTTGCTTCAAATATGCCTACCCAATGCTTTCGATTCTGAAACAACAGAAATACTCAGTTTCAAACAAAATTACTTTTCATTCGTTAACGTAGTAAACTTTACCAGGGCAGTTGAATTTATTTATATTATATCAATTGTTATGATTTCGAACGAAACGCTCCTTTCAGTAATAATTTATAACATGAAATGTGGTGAACTACATTTTTATCGTATTCGCGGAAGAACACTTAAAAGCCGTTGTAATATATTCGCGAAAGCGTAAATTTTATTCTTCAACCTTCGAAATTTAAGAATGGATGAATTCGTAAAGGAAAGACTTCGCAGGTAGGATTTGACAACCATCAACAATATATAAATACAAACATCGTGTTCGCGGAAGAACACTTAAAAGCCGTTGTAATATAATCGCGAAAGCGTAAATTTTATTCTACAACCTTCGAAATTTAAGAATGGATGAATTCGTAAAGGAAAGACTTCTCAGGTAGGATTTGACAACAATATATAAATACAAACACCGTGTTCGCGGAAAAACACTTAAAAGCTGTTGTAATATAATCGCGAAAGCGTAAATTTTATTCTTCAACCTTCGAAATTTAAGAATGGGTGAATTCGTAAAGGAACGACTGCGCAGGTAGGATTTGACAATATATAAATACAAACATCGTGTTCGCGGAAGAACATTTAAAAGCCGTTGTAATATAATCGCGAAAGCGTAAATTTTATTCTTCAGCCTTCGAAATTTAAGAATGGGTGAATTCGTAAAGGAACGACTGCGCAGGTAGGATTTGACAACCATCAACAATATATAAATACAAACATCATGTATAATCGTGAATAAAGCTCATGAATGTGCTCATATTTGAGTATGTCCATGTTTTCAGAAATGAGTATATACATGTTTCAAACTTGAGTAATTTCGTTTCGGAGCCATTTTGACTATGCGACATACTCAGATTTGAGAATTTTTTACTCAGTTTTGAAAATGGCGTTTTTAGAGTATGCTAATTTTTTGGACAGCGTGAAATCTATAAACTATAAGAATGCAATATTTTGGTTTGCTAGAGCATGGGAGACAGTCAAAAGCTCTACTTAAAAAAAAATATTGGATTATTAGCAACCAATGAAAGTTTTGAAAATTCAGAAGACCTAGATTTAAGGTGGTTCTGGCCTTAAATTTTGAAAAAATCATTATTTTATTTATTTTTTTTTTAAATTTGTAAGTTTAGAACTTTAAGAATACGAGGTGGAACCCGCCGAACTTCGACGAAGAAAAATGTTTAAGAAGGAACTATTTCATTGATTTATAATAAATCTACAAAATTAGTTACAATAGAAAATGCATCGTTAATTGGCTAGTCTAACTCTCAAACAAATATTATTTTAACCTAAAATTAACAAAATAGTATTTCTATAAAACTCAATTGTTTATCTGAATTATTAAAATTAATCTTTAATCGCATAAGTAATCAGTAAAATATAATTAAAAACGGTTATTATGATGAAGTTGTCAATTAAGTCTCTTATGCTTCGTTTTCCCGAATCAAAACGATAAAATTTATTCTAGTTTGATACAATCAGGTTTTTTTTCCCTGTAAAATCTAAACCCGATATCATTTTCACCTTCTTATAATTTACATATGCACTTCTCATATCCGTATTCACCATGTTATAAAAAATGGTATTTTAATTAGATCATTTTAAATTCATTATCAGAAATCATTTTTTCAAAATTCGGAAAATATTATTATACGCGGATAATTAAAATTAATTCTATCTGCTTTCTGATACGAAATGAGTAATTATGAAGGAAAGTAACACAATTATTTCAAATACGTTTTCGTAAAGAGTTTGAGATGTCAGAGAGATGTCATATCGTTTGTAAAATATTTTTGTCTGTTAACCAAGAAACATTTAATTGATGAATAGAAACGAAATAAAATCAAAATTCACCGTATTTTTGATGACAGATGGTATTTTTGACATAGCATGCATTTTAATTTCAATTTTTATGGGGTACTTTTGTTGCCACAATTACAAAATTGGTACTAAAAACTATAAAAAAATTAATGTCTCAAAAATAAATTGAGATACAACTTTCAAACAAATTACATTTAAAAGAAGATTTTTTTCCTTATACGACGGTATAAAAACTGAAAATGTGCGATGTGTAGAAGTTTAAAATTTTTCAGTAGCAAAAATTGCAAAACGAAAATTCATTTCAAATTTGAAAGTGTTGCCATTCGCAGAATGACGTATGCGTTACGCACAGATATGTTTGTCCTTTATAATATAGATATCCTCGTTGGAACATTTTTCTCAGCATGGAATTTAGGTAATTAAAATACACATAAAAGCACAAAAAATAGTACAAAAATTATTTTCAGGTGCATACATATAATATAAAGATATTTAAAATACAAATTAAAAATATCTTAAAATACAATGAAAAACACAGAATGTTAACAACCATTACAAGGTCGTCATCAGTAGGATTTAGCTGTTGTTATTATTGTCTTTGTGCTTATTCCAGAATTGTCCAGAAGAAATCATTGTAATTTAAAGGTTGCACGTCAGATGAGATGCCAGATAAAGTTATTCAAATTTTCAACAAAACGAATTTTCGTCTATTATGCAGCAAATATCGCCATACTCCATGGATATCTTTTATGGAATATAGGTGTTTTGGATAGTAGGCCTTCTCAAGTAAACATTTTCATACCCAACAAGCGAGTTTTACAGACGAACTTGAAAAATTAGAAGCATTAATATTAACATTAAAATTAAAATTAATAATATTTTATTTTTCTGGCATGTATAATTTCAATTACGCAGCTGAAAATGTTTAATTGAGAATTAATTTCCGAAATCAATATTCCGGTTTGAGAAAATGGATTAATGCACTATTAAAACGAATCGGGAGTGTTTCCGAAAATCAGCGACAACAAAAGAAGCTTTGTTTTTTTATAAACCCTTTTCTGTAAAACTCGAAAATACGAGGGTGACCCGAAAATAACGGGAATGGCAGTGATGTGGGTGGGGTTTGTGTAGCACACATTCCTCCCGTTAGGTGCGTGTCATGCTACGCGTTCCGAGTTCAGTGCATTCAATGCTGTCGTCCAGTAAGGATGTGTTTGGTCACAGTGCACTTTATGTAAAAGCATTTTCGTTTGCTTCTCTTCTTTTGTATGTCAGACTTAAGAGTGTACTTCAGTCACGAGAAGAAAGGAAAACGATAATTGGCGTCTATGGGGGCGTTATTTTCAAATTTCTCGCTTTAATTTTAATATTTCTTAATGATTTTTTTTTTCTTTTTGCATAGGATAGCTGAGGACGATCTACAATCCGGCTAGTTTTTACTTTTTTGACTTTGGTTTCAAATAAAAAAAAAAATTATTTTCTCTTTCGGAGCCGGTTGGAACCGGTTCTGAAATTGAAACTATCCTAATATAAAAAAAACTGTAATCAAAATCGAAAAAGTAAAAACTAGCCCGGTTGTAGATCGTCCTCAGCTATCTAATGCAAAAAAAAAAAAAAATAAAATAAAAAAAAAAAAAATAAAATCAGAGCGAGATATTCGAAAATAACGCTCCCATAGACTTAGCATTAGCTTTTCCGCGTGACTAGTGTGTCCTCTTAAGTGAACAAACGGCTGTGGAATTTTGCTTCCTACTTGGAAAAACTGCCTCAGAAACAGTTTTGGCAGTTGCAAACTGCTTATAGCGATGACGCAGTGGAAAATTCAAGTGCCCGAGTGCTTTTCTCGTTCCGATAAGGTGAAATGTCGACCATTAACAAACCTCTTTCTGGACGTCCTTCAACTTTCAGAACGGAAGAAATGTCGAGAAATTTCGTACAATTGTACTTGAAGACTGACGACGGACCACTGAAATAATTACGAATTTATTTGGTCCGATATGTGGCAGACGGGGGACTGCTTTTCCACCATGACAGTACACCTGCTCATGCGTAGAAACGGCCCATGGAGCTATGAATAGAGAGGAGTAGACGTAACAAGCTTCTTCTGTGAAAGCGTTGTTGCCGAAAAACGGGTTCTTTTCCCCTGTCCTGCGTCCGTCATATCAGACTTTAACCCATAGCAGTCCAATCAGCAGTCTCCAGTGCGAAGACGCGGCTAAATATGACGAACGAGAAACGGGGGTAGCAATGGCATCAAGTGACGTCATTTATGACGCATCCAACTATTCTATCCTCCCTGAAATGGAACAACTTCTTTGTACCACGCCCCTTACACACCTGACCTTCCTCCATGAGACTTTTTTCTTTGTTCCCACGAGTAAAGAGGGACATAAACGGGTATCGTTTTAATGACTTGGAAGAGGTGAAGAAAAAAATGAGGCAGGAAGAGCTTGCAGCCATACAGACAGACAAGCTTGAACAATGTTTCCAACAATGGAATCATCGATTAGGCAAGTGTATAAATACACTGCTCAAAACAATTAAAGGATATTGCAGTTTTAGGTGGATTTTGTATCTGGTAAACTGTTTAGCTGATTGATACATGGTCTACAGACATAGTAGGTTATATGAGAATAAATTACACATGTTTGGCAGAAAAAAATGCATTTTATTGCGCATTTGTGTACTAAAGGAAAAAAAAAACACAATTTGTGCATAGAGAAAAAAAGAATAAGAAAAGGTGTTTTCTTCAAAGAAAATCATTTTCAGTAGGGGGTATGGTTTCCACGGGCGGCCAGCAACGTTGAACACCTTTGAGGCATGGACTCAATGAGGCTATTAATGACGAGTTGGGGTATTCTGCCCCACTCTTCCAGAAGAGCTCTTTCCAGTTCTTGGAGAGTTTGGGGGGGGGGTTGTTGGCGGCCAGAAACTCGTCTTCCTAGAGCGTCCCAAACGTGCTCGATTGGATTCATGTCTGGAGAACACGCTGGCCATTCCATTCGAACGATTCCTTCCTCGAAAAGGAAATCCTCCACCAGGTTTGCACGATGTGGCCTGCAGTTATCGTCCATTAAAATGAAGTTATCTCCGATTGCTGCAGCGTAAGGGATTACAATAGGTCTGAGAATCTCATCCCTATATCGGCGACCAGTCAGAGCTCCATCTCGAATGATGTAGAGGTCAGTGCGTCTGTCAATGGAGATGCCACCATACACCAACACTCCTCCACCGCCAAATCTGACACTTTCGTGCACGAATTCAGAATTATTCCTACTGCCACGGTCCCTCCAGATGAAAATACGCCTATTATCCGGATGCACAGAAAAACGGAACTCGTCAGAAAACAGAATATTGCTCCATTCATTTCTCCTCCAGTTGACATGCTCGGTTGCCCACTCCCTGCGGTCTCGACGATGCCTTGATGTTAATCTAACACATACCATCGGTCGGCGAGCATACAGACCTACAGCATGGAGCCGGTTTCGGACAGTCTGAGTTGAAATCGTGGTGACTGTAGCCGAGCGAAGGTGTTGTTGGAGAAGAGTAGCGTTCATGGTTCGGTGTCTCCGAGCTGTTAACGCTAAATACCGATCTTCATTGGGCGTTGTTGCCCGTCTACGACCTTGCCCTGGTCTTCGGCCTGCACATCCACTCTCCAAAAAACGGTTCCAGATCCTGGAAATGACACTTTGTGACACTCCAATGGCTTGCGCTACTTCGGCTTGAGTTTGGCCCCCTTCTAACCTACCAACAATTCTCAAAGCTTCTGAATCTGTCAAATGACTTCGCTGAGACATCGTACTGTTCGAAACAAAGCAATCACTGAATGCCGATCATCCTTGTCTTCATTCTCTTTTATCCAGTTGAAAGTCAAATTTCATTCGCTGCCGCTGAAGCGACGTTTTTGACGTCGAACTCAAAATTTGCATACTCCACACTTTGAAAACCAGAAAAATTTGCATTTGTAATTCTCTTCTTCTATTTTCGGCAAAAAAAATTTCGTTTATATCTTTATTTTATATAAAACTTCAAATATCCTTTAATTGTTTTGAGCAGTGTATATATGGAGAGTATATTGAAGGTGCTAAGGTTGTTTTGTAATAAATAAATAAATACAGGTATTTATAAGGAAATTCCGGTTAGTTTTGTCACCCCCCCCCCCCCCCCCCTTCCGTATACTGGATTGTGAGGTTTCTAAAGAGAAAGTACGCTTTTCGGAATCTTGGCTGACTCGGAAGAGGTTATTTTATATTTTCGGTCGTGGTTACATTATATTTTAGTAGATTTAGAGACATGGACTTTTTTCAGTGTACATGAGAATTCTTCTGTATTATCACTGACACGTCACATGTACTAAAACAGAATGAAACGATCACTTTTTTTTTTTTTTTTTTTTTTTTGCAGAGTGACATTTAGAACACGATATCTCACCCGGGTTAATTATTGAGCCCCAAACCCATTCCGAAAAATAATCTCCTAAAACTTAAATGCGGAACCTTAAGGGATATTTATTAAATTGAAGTATTTCTGAAATGATAAAATTAGATTCAAACCTCTCTCTTGTAAATACCTCAAAGCACCAAATACAGTCTACTTGAGCACTTAGTTGCGCTTACATTTGCATATTTTCCTCGTGGCACTTTTGAAAAATTGGATTTTTATAGACATTGTCAATTGCGATTGCTTTATTATAGTTTTAAGCATCTTTATTTAGTAATGGGCATTAAAACAAATGGTTTGAATGTAAATATCGTACATTTAAAAAGTTCTTTTAGTTTTATCTGTTTAAAATCTGTTTAAAAATTATTGCTTTCAGCTTATTACATTTAGTTCGATTTGTTTAATTCTTTATTTTCTTAAGAAATGTTAAAAGTCTTATAAAAAAGATTATATTACTTGCTACATATATAATAACATACAAAGTAACCAATTCTATAAATAAATAAATGAATAAATTCGGAGTAACTTCACTCGAGTTTCGGAAGACTGGTGTACGTATACAGAAAGTAATATGCAGGGTGTTTCAGCACAGCGGTTACAGAGCTTCAGGAGAGATCTTAAATTAAATATATTAATTAAAATATTCTCTCATGATGAGCTTGGAAAAGACTTGAAAGTACTAAGTTTTAAATAAAATATGTATTTTTAACTTGTAACATTTTTTCATTATTTTAGTCGCCTTTTAAGTAAGACAGTGAATTTTTTAAAATTCACATTATATATTTTATATCGATTGCCACCATTTTAAACAAATTCCACAAAATACTTTTAAAATTAAAATTCTATAAATTTAAAAGACCAGGCTGGTTTTTTTTTTTTTTTGTCATTGGCCTCAACTTTCTACTGAACCGGTTTTTATAATTGTTTTTTTAAATGAAAGCATTTTATTCTTAGATGTGCCCGCACTCGCTATTTTTTTTAAATAATCTCATTTTTATATTTTAATTTTAATTTTAAAAGTTCTTTATGAAATTTCTTCACTTGGGTGGCAACCGGGTTACTTCCATTGTTGAAGAGAGAAGGGAAAGAATGAAAATTATCATATCATTATGGATGCCATTTTCGTATTACGATTAAAAATAACTTTTTAAAGTCTTTAGAACAGAAAATGACGTCATGATTTAAAGTACCGCGTTTTTACTCATAAAGCTGTTGCATTTCAATATTTTTTTCCTTCCGCTGATGCTGAGATTAAGATGCTATTTTCAGAGGAATTCAGTGGGTGAAATGATGTCATAATAAAAATGAAATGAGTATTTTCTATGACAAAACTAAATGCTTTTCTACGAATGCATCTAAAAGTAAATTTCTGGATTTCGTCGGCACTCACATTAAAACATCAAGTCAAGAGTGCGAAATTGTAACTGGCAATTGTGACATCAAGTTTGGGAATATATTTATTAATAATCTATTGCGGGTTAAAATATTTTTTAAATAGTGAATATGAATATAAACAATATGCATGTACGAGGGTGGTTCAATAATTATTGTCCCTAGTGTATATAAAATATTTGTACTGCGATGGTTGTTGTGGAATATCGATGCCTAATGTCTTAGACGCCTATACGGTCAATTTCAGAACCGTAGCTGCTATATTCACATAGTTTCGGAGGAAGGAGTGAAAGGGGGTTGGGGTGGGGGTTAAAAGCTGATTTTTAGCTTATGGAGCTAGATTTGTGACAGTGGATGAGACGTAACTACTGTCGTTTGGAATCGGGATCATAGCGATGTAGCCACATCTCATCCACTGTCCAAATGTAGCCCCACAAGCTCCGAACCAGCATTTCACCCTCACCTCTTAAAAACCCTCCCCAAAATACGTCTTTAAAACTTTACCCCTCCCTCCAAAACTATGTTAATATAGCAGCTACAGTTCTAAAATCGAGCATATAGGCATTTAAGAGATTAGGCTTCGATATTCCACACCAACCATCGCAGTACAAATATTTTATATACATTAGAGACAATAATTATTGAACCACCCACGTAAATTTTACGACGGTAAAAAAAATGTTATTTTTAGATTTCATTGAAAACAAAAATTATAATTGTGTCATAGTGACGCAATTTTCATTGATTTTCATTACGTAATACTAAAGATCAAAGCGTCAATTAATAACTTCATAATTTCATTATTTTATTGCATGTTACTGATTACATATATGAATAATGCTTAATTTTTCACTAATTTAAGAAGTTGAAATTAAACTTCAGTTAAAAATGATATTCGTTTTAGGAGTTGAGCCAGCCAATATAAGGTTGATTAATTATTTAAGTATTGCGTGACATCGCAATACTTATTTATTTCCAGTGTCACTTATCAATATTAATCTGACATAGAAGAGCCTATGGAGCTCATAACATTTTCATTTTTTTCTTCCCACCTTTTTGTCCCTGAGGCCACATTGTTTTTCTTTTCTAATTTTAATGATATTATGAATTTAAAGTGTATTTGTCTGACGTCAGGGTCAAAATGAATGATAAAACACCTTTTCATGTGGGTGAATTATAACCAAGACAGTAACACGGGCTAAGTTTTATTTATATTATTTAAATATATTTCTTAATAATTCCAAATTTCGCCTTTTTCATGGAGAATTAACGGACATTTTCCTTATAAAATTTAACGTTTTTTCTTCATTGTTGCAAATAATTCAATAGCCGTAGTAATAATTTATCTCTTTTTAGTTGAAAGATTTCCACGTGAAAAATGAAGCTGAAAAGGTCTTTCTTTTTCTTTTTCTTTTTAATTAAAAAGATGAATATGGCGTCATAGCGGAAATAAAAAGGACATTTTCAGAGTAAGTTTTTGCTTTGGACAAGTTTATGTTTTGGTAAAAAGTTTCAAAAGGACAGCTACTTTTACGCAGGTAGTGAATTTAGTGAGGAATTGCATAACTTAAATTTTAAAATGTATTTTTTTTCCAAGATGGGAACTATTTATATTGCAAGTTAAACTTAGGTAATAATTTTCTCTTACATCACCTCTTGGAAGGGTATACGTTAACAAAATTTAAGTAAACATTTTTTACTGTATAACAGCTGTAATATTGTTAAATATTAGCAGTAAGGATTGAACACAATTTATTTTTGCATTCATATCGTTCCTGAGTGGGAAATAGGGTATCTAAATTTAAGTGAAATTTTTTTTAATGTTTTTTTTATAGATTTTTTACGTTCAGATTGGAAGTTTTTGTCCAAACTACAGCAACCTGCATTACTGCAGTAGTGAAATATTTTGAATTATACATTGGTAAACTGCATCCCACATTGTGATGCAATACCGCATACATCAAAGCCCGATGATGATACCCTCCATTACTTTTGAAATGAGTTCGTCTGAATACGGTAGTTATTAAAAAACTTAACATATTAAACAAAAACGTAATTTGAAGAATAAATTAAAAAAAAAAATCCTACATTGTTTAAGGCCGAGAAGAGACAGATATTAAGATATTTCATTCAATTACTTCTACATTTAATGTTAAATTTTTGTAACAAATAAGTTAAGCCAATTGAAGATTAAAAAATAAAAATAAAATTCATACAATATGATACATAAAACACTCTAAAAAATTAGATTCCGTTCAAATGAAATCGAAATAAATGTTAGACTTTTTTTTAAAGTTTTGTATTTTGAATGTATCTTATAATTTTATGTACAATCTTCATAAGCATAATACAAAATTTGCAATACAAATATTTTCAATTAAAAATGGAAGAAGTCTTAAGATTTATACCGATTTCATTTGAACAGAATCTAATTTTTTAGGGTGTTTTAAGTATCATATTGTATGAATTTTATTTTTATTTTGTAATCTTTAATTAGCTTAACTTATTTGTTACAAAATTTTAATATTTAATGTAGAACTAATTGAATGAAGTATCTTAATATCTGCCCCTTCTCGTGCTTAAACAATGTAGGAAATATTTTTTAGTATTTTTTTTTTTTTTATTTGTTCTTCAAATTACGTTTTTGTTTAATTTTAATTTTTTATATGAGTTTTTATAAATTTAGTCAATCTGTCTTTTAAAAAATATTTTCATTCGTTGAATTCGATGTTTTTCGACTCGTAAAATATAAAAATTGAAATAAATTTTGAAAAAGCTAGTACGTGCACATCTATAAATGAACTGCTTTCATTTAAAAAATAACTATCAAAATTGGTTCAGTAGAAAGCTCAGGGCTGATGTCTTAAAAGACAGCCTTTTCTTTTAAGTATATAGATTTATACATAATCAAACACTTTATAAATTTTTATATACTATTCCGACAGTAAGTATTGCATTGGAACATAAAATTACCTTTGATTTGACTGCGTATTTATCAACAGATTTGTTTACTTAACTTTCTAACACGCTCTTAATGTGTTAATATTGTATAGTGTTTAGTTGACTGTTAATTATATTGAATTATTTAACTGCATAATCTAAAGAAATAAAATAAGCCTTTAGGTCTAGATGAAAACAATAAATAAATAAATCTGTAAATAAATAAATTACTAAAGAAAAACACCTGGCATTAAAACATGGAGATCTAAAAACCAGTGAGGAAATAGTGTTGCCAGAAAGAAAATTAATTTCATTGGTGGGTCGGCATTTGATTTTACCAGCAAGTGCAATGGAAAAATCTATGCAGCTGAGATTCGTAAAATGCTGCGCTTTGCACAAAAGAAGCAAGTTATATGATTACATGGTTTGTACAACGGTACATTCCCCACCTATTTAAAACTGTGTTAAAATTACCGTCAGTGCCTGCTACAAGCTACTGATTATCTGTATCGCACAACTCTCTACATTACAAACTACTAGGAAAAGTAGCGACTACTGTAGTTTCGCTATTTGTAGCTTGCTACTTCTGACTACTGACATATTGACATTAATAACACCTAAACACAAATAATCATTCAATTAAGATTTTCCAGTTATAATTTAAGAAATACATAGCTATTTTTTACAAATAAATAAGCAACATTTACTTTAAAAAGCAGAAAAACCAACGTTTAAAATGCACAAATAATATATGAAAAGCAGCAAATAGCTGTTTCGAATCTACTAGCGAGATTCTTCTTCAGTGCAAAAGGAACAGCGTGCTAGAAAAAGCAAGGCTGAGCAAAATCATAGACAGAGACGCGCTGGCTTTTATACCCTATGCGGGTGGCGAAGGCGCCGAAACAACCAATGAGAGAGAAGCAGTGGAAACGACTGGGTGGACAAGTAGCGACATCTACCGGAGAAGTAGAGAAAAGAAACCAAAAAAGGGGGAATTAAATTAACGCTTTCCAAATACTTGGAAAATCTGGAGTACTAGATAAGTCATTGACTAAAGAGTGAGAATTTTTAATGATATGGTAAGCTTCCCAAAAATCAAGATCAAGGTTAGAAGAACATTTTTGGATAATGATGGCTGAGGAAAAATCGAACATATGTTGAGAAGACCAAGAATGTTGAGCAATAGAAGAACGTTTGAGCTCCTGATTTTTAACATAACCTTCATGCTCTTTTAAACGAAATCTAAGAGCACGTTTAGTCTGACCAATATAAGAAAGACCACACTGACAAGAGATCTGGTAAATGCCCCAATTATCTAGGCGATCAACGGGGTGTTTGAGATTTGAAAAAGGGATTTTATTAACAGGAGAAAAAATAACTTTAAAATCAAACCTTCTTAGGATTTTAGCAACTTGCTGACTGATTTTAGGAAAAAATGGTAATACAATTGAAGTATTAGAGTTGGAATTAGAATGCTTTTGAAAAATTTATTATTTTCAAAACTGTCGAGAATATCATTCTAAACAATAAAATTATTTCGAGAAAAATCAAAAACATTTCGCTGAATCCAATTCTTGGAAATTAATAAATCTTGTTTGTCTTTTTAAATTTTATTTGACATCACCACATCACAACAGTTAGCACATTTAGAACAATTGACATTAAAATTAAGATATGTATTCCGAAATGCTATAAACTGCATTTCGGCCAAGCATAAATATATTCCGATCATTTCTAAAATATATATTCAAGTATCACTTCTACGTTAAATTACATTTCTTCATATAAACATTTTTAATTCCGAGAAACATTTTTTCCCGACCAAAACACACTTCGAGTTTTTTACTTACTAAATATTTACGAGGAAACATTTTTTCCCCGTTCGAACACAATTCAAGTTTCAATACTTAACTAAAAGAATTCTAGTATCAATCTGCGTTCTTATGCAAACACACGTACTGAACCACGTGACCTAGGCTGGGCTATTTTTAGATTTCCCCAGCGCAATTTCGTAACACTGCCCACCCATGAACATATGGGTGTTCATCACAAATAATTACAATATATCAAATTAATACAAATACAAATAATGAAATTAACACAAATACAAATATAAAATAATGAAATGTTGTACATACTTCAGGGTATTTAAATATGCTACAATGAAATTCAAACTAAAATAAGAAAAAAGGATTAATATATGAATTAATTTTTAGAGTCACAATCAGTTCCAAGTTCAAGAGGATAAATCAATTGGATGGGTCTTTTGAGAATACATTTCTCAGTTTTGACTTTAAAGGACCTCACCTTGCCGTCTCTTCCAGGAAATAATTCAATAATTTTTCCTAGACTCCAGAAATTTCTGGGTAATTTATCATCTTTGATTAGTACAATGTCATTTAATTTAAATTGAGGAAAATTAGTTTTGTTCGAGCTTAAATGAGCTGGCCTCAAATTTAATAAATATTCCCCTTTCCATCTAGACCAAAACAAGCGCATTAATTTTTCACGATAGTTGTAAGATCTAATTAACTCTTTCCTGGAAGAGATATTCGAGTCAAGGTGAAGCCGAACTGGTGGCAGAGAAGATATTCTTCTCCCAATTAAGAAGTGAGCAGGGGTTAATGGTAGGGGGTCTGGACCTTCTGGCGAGAAATAGGTTATAGGGCGAGAATTGACCATGCCTTCAATTTCCACTAGTACAGTATTCAGTTCAATCACAGTCAGGGATGATTTGCCAAGAGTTTTCCGCAATGCGGTTTTAATACTCCTAACCATACGTTCATAAAATCCCCCCCACCATGCTGCTCGTTCGACTATGAACTTCCACTTAATGCAATGGGAAGAAAAAAAATCTTGTACATCTGGATGAGTTATAATGGACCAAAGTTTTTTCAAGTCTTTTTCGGCCCGTTTGAACGTCTGAGCATTATCTGTATATATAACAGCTGGCATTCCTCGTCGTGAGAGGAATCTACGGAATCCTAGTAAAAATGTTGAAGTTGACAAATTGTCTACAAGCTCCAGGTGGACATTCCTGGTTACTGCACACGTAATCAGCAAAATGTATTGCTTATTATCACAGTCTTTTACGTACAAAGGTCCTGCAAAATCACATCCTATCACACTGAATGGATTTGCCTGTTCTACACGATCAGCTGGCAATGGAGCTACCGTTTGGTCTCCTGGAGTTGAAGAAAACCTCTTGCATATAATGCAGTTTTTTAGCACACTTCTCACAGTTTGTCTAGCCTTTAGTAGCCAGAATCTTTCTCGAATTTGTAGAAGTGTATGGGCAACAGCAGAGTGAAAAACTTTATTATGAGCATCCCAAATTATTAGTTCTGCCAATTTAGTTTTTGGCGGAAGAATTATTGGATGCTTTTCATCCACCGATAAATTAGTCTTACAGAGTCTTCCAGAGACTCGCAAAACTCCTTCTGGATCGAGGTATGGGTTCAAGGAAAGTAATTTAGAATCTCTAGGAAGCGGTTTAGAATTTTTCAGGCACATGATTTCTTTCGCGAAAATTTCATTTTGACAATTTTTTATCCAAAAAATTTCTGCTTCTCGTATTTCCTCTGACGTAAGGTTACAATTTCTCTCGCGTTTTTTCTTTAACATTTTGATAAAGAGTATAACATAGCCAGTTACTCGTAATAGTTTTTTCAGGTTACTGTATTTGTTTATTTCAATTAGATTTTCCTTAACAATTGTTGCATTAACAATAATTTTACTTCTGGCTTCAATTTCAATTTCAGGGTTGACTGATTTTGTTTTATACTTATCATCCTTGGGCCAAATTTTTTCAGATTTAATAAGCCATTCAGGGCCACACCACCATTGATTTGAGATCAATAATTCTTTAGCTGATAGCCCCCTAGTCAGCATATCCGCAGGATTATCCTTGCTAATTACATGCCTCCAAGAACTAGGGTCGCTCATTCCCTGTATTTCCGTTACCCTATTGGCAACGAATGGCTTCCATTTGGATGCCGCTCCTTGAATCCAATGTAATACTATGGTCGAGTCTGTCCACAGTACTATTTTTTCGAAATTATAGAAAATATTTTTTAAGTGATTAGCTATCCTAGCAGCTATTAGAGCACCTAAAAGTTCGAGTCTTGGCAGCGTTATTTTCTTCAATGGGGCTACTCTAGCCTTAGCCATAACAAAACAAGTCTTAAAGAGCCCTTCGGAAGATTTAAATCGGAAGTAGGCTACCGCTCCATAGGATTTTAAGGAAGCGTCCGAAAAAATGTGAAGTTCTACCCTGTCCTGCACTTCACCCGAGTGATAATAATATCTAGGTATTTTTAATTCTTCAAGCAATTTTATTTCCTGATACCATGTTCTGTATTTAATTTTAAATTCTTCATTAAATTCGTCGTCCCAGTCCAACCCACTCTGCCATAATTCTTGTAGAAAAATCTTAATTCTAATCAAAAATGGTGACATAAATCCAATAGGATCAAATATTTTGGCGGCAGTTTGGAGAACATGCCTTTTGGTAAATTCCAAGCTGTCACCCACTGACACTAAAGATGCCAAATCTATGGCCAGAAAATCCTCTTCAATATTCCAGTTTAACCCCAATACTTTAGATTCTACACAATTTTCATTAATTTCTATAACCGGGTTACCATTCCACGATTCCTTTAATTCTTGTGAATTAGTAACGAACTTTCTCAATTGCATATTAGCATCTTTAAATATAGAAACTGCAGTAGTTGTTAGTTTCATGGCTTCTGCAACCGTGGATGCTCCATAAATTAAGTCATCCACATATAAATATTTATTTATCATTTCATAAGCGGTGGGTTCCGTTTCCTTATAATTACCAATATGTTTTTTAATTGTAGAGGCTAAAACATAAGGGGAGCTGGTTACACCGAAACAGTGACGGTTAAAATGGTATAAAACGGTGCGTTGATCTATGTCGCAGTCATCGAAATACAAAAAACATAAATAATTTCTATCATTTTCTGATACCTGTATTTGTAGAAAGGCTCTAGCAATATCCCCCGTGAAAGCAATTTTAAACTGTCTAAAATTTAATAGCACATCTATGAGATTAGGATTTAAATTTTCCCCCGCAAAAAGACATTGATTTAGACTTTTTTCCCCATTTTTTCGGCTACTCGCGTCAAAAACTATCCTGGTTTTTGTAGTAGAAGAACTCGGTCGGGACACTGATTGATGGGGCATTACATAATCGATAGAGCAATTATCACTACATTTCTCAATAATTCCCTCACTCAATTGTTCTTTCATAATTTCATTATATTTCAAAAACAAAGATTTATCACTCTTTAATCTTTTTTCCAAACCCGCAAAACGCTTTTTTGCAACCTCGTAATTATTAAACAAATTTTGTTTATCTAATTCATTACACCATAACAAGGGAGTCATATATCTATCATTTTTAAAAATGATTTCTTTCTGGAATTGATTAATGACCTCATAAGTCTCTTCGTGCTTTTGATCATTAGAATCGATTAAAAAGGACTCGATGTTCCATAACTTTCTAAGATCGTTTTCTGGAGGTAAACAAATTACATTTAAACAGGGAGTTGTGTTAGAATTATTACTGTCAACTCGACCGACCAAGGTTTTACCAAATATTGTTGGCTGCATAAATAATTGATGATTAATTTTTTCGACAGATCCTATTATAGTTTCAAATAAATAATCTGCCCCAAGCAATATCTGAACAGGTTTCGAATGAATAAATGTGTCAGCCAATACATGTTTATCTACTCGTAATTTATCTATTAACTTATAATCAACAGAAGTCATTATCTTAGTACCGCTAATAATTTCAGAAACCAGCGCTCTTACAGTTATTTTTTCATAAGGATGATGACAACTAATAATAGTTAAAATTACGACATTAAACTCCTTTTCTATGGCTTCGCGGTTCGCAAACGTATAAACCAAAAGTGTTTCCTTAGTAACAGGTTTTAATTTTAACGCTGAGGCTAAACTTTTTGTAATGAATGTTCTAGAGGATGCAGAATCATATAAAATTCTCGTGTTTAATTTATTTCCTGTTCCCTGCACTTGTACACAGGCAGTTTGCAACAATGTTGCATACTTTTCGGGTGAATTATTTGTTTTTACTACATATGAAAACACGGCTTGACTTTTGTCATTTTTAGACGTTTCGGCTTTCACTAAGCCATCATCGGGACGCGTTTTTGTCGATTTTTTAGTGGGGCAAAATAAATAATTATGCTGATTACTTTTGCACAATTCACAAGGCGGTATTTTTACCTTACACAAAGATATTAAGTGCGATTTCAAGAAGCATCGGTAACATCTCCCATCTTTTTTCAACTTATATCTTTTCTGTTCATCGGTAATTTCGTTACACTTTAAGCTTGAATGATTCGAGTTACAAAAAATACAAACATTTTTTACAACAGTATTAAGCGCGACTGAAGTGGGAACATTAGGTTTTATCCTAGGAGCCCTTTTTTCCCATCGTGTTACTTCGTGATTTTTTAAGGAAAGCCTGACACTGCATTAGCTGCTTCGCGCGATTCTATTTCAAATTTTATGAAATTCATTAATTCATTCACGTCACCAGCTTTTTCAGCATTTTTCTTCCTCTGAAATTCAACTACTAAGTTATGTGGTAACTGTTTTAAGATAATTGGTATTAATAAATACCCAAAATTATCTGACGCCACCCCAATGGCTTTCAAGTTCCGAATGCTTACCTCGCATTCGTCATATAATTCCCGTAACAATTTTATGTTCGCGGTTGATTTTACCGGTTCTAGTTCTAACAACTTATTTATAAAACCGCTTATCAAAATTTCTGGTTTACCGTATCGATTCTGCAGTAAGTCTAAAGAGTGTTGATAATTAGTTTCGTTTAGCGTCAAACCGGAAATTGATCTAAGCGCTTCACCTGACAAAAATGATTTTAAGTAATTGAATTTGTCAATTTTGGTTAAATTCTCATTCGAATCGATTGTACTCTTAAAACTATTCATAAATTCTAAAAAGGTATTTGGTTCCCCTTTAAAGACTGGTATAGTTATTTTTGGCAAATTTATTGTTGCCGGCTTAGCACTAACATAAGGAATTGTACTCCCATTAAATACAGAACTAGTATCAGGCTGATCAGAATCAAATTTAAATTTTTTCAAATTCATTTTAATTTTGAATTTAGCTTCATTAATAACATCATCGTAATCGATGCTCGTTTGAACATCGTTTTCGAAAACGGTTCCATCATCTATTAATTCCTGAATTTGATTGTTTACTACTTTTAATTCGTTTTGCTTTTCTATTATATTATTTAAATATTCATTCAACTGATCAAAATTACTTTTATTTTCAAAATCAATACTTTCTATATAAGATTCAATTTTTGTAATGAGCTTGGTTATAGAGGTCTTCATGACCTTTCGTTTACCTTTAGATTTTTCTAAATCCATAATTTACAATTATAGAATAACTTTCATGCATAGAACAAAATTGGTTACAGTACCTTTTTTTTATCCGCGACGAGAAGACGAATAAGCCGATGACGGGTAATCCAATATTTGCAATCCAGATTCGGAGACTGTGAAATCCTATGGAGCACACTCACTAATTTAATACTTATATAATCTTGAAATCTACTTCAAATCTAAAGTCCAGGTGTTCGGCACCATGAAAAAATTTATTATTTTCAAAACTGTCGAGAATATCATTCTAAACAATAAAATTATTTCGAGAAAAATCAAAAACATTTCGCTGAATCCAATTCTTGGAAATTAATAAATCTTGTTTGTCTTTTTAAATTTTATTTGACATCACCACATCACAACAGTTAGCACATTTAGAACAATTGACATTAAAATTAAGATATGTATTCCGAAATGCTATAAACTGCATTTCGGCCAAGCATAAATATATTCCGATCATTTCTAAAATATATATTCAAGTATCACTTCTACGTTAAATTACATTTCTTCATATAAACATTTTTAATTCCGAGAAACATTTTTTCCCGACCAAAACACACTTCGAGTTTTTTACTTACTAAATATTTACGAGGAAACATTTTTTCCCCGTTCGAACACAATTCAAGTTTCAATACTTAACTAAAAGAATTCTAGTATCAATCTGCGTTCTTATGCAAACACACGTACTGAACCACGTGACCTAGGCTGGGCTATTTTTAGATTTCCCCAGCGCAATTTCGTAACAGCTTTTCAGAATGGTCGGATTTAGTCAATTTCTTATAAATAGAATCGATAATATTAGAGGAATAACCAAGATCGACAGCAATAGCTTTGAGGTAATTAAGTTCAGCACTAAGTAACTGAGGAGTGGAACAAATATTAGTAGCCCGAAAAACAAAAGTATTGAAAGCAGCGAATTTCTGGTTAGGGGGATGAGAAGAATACCTGTGAGGTGGGAGACTGACAGCAAAAGGTTTACGAAAGACGGTAGTCTGAAAGCCATTTTCACAACGAATAACAAGGACATCCAGGAAAGAAAGACAGTTATTGGTCTCAATTTCAGAGGTAAATTGAATGCAGGGATCAATGGAATTCACAATAGAGAGAATATGATTAATATCCGAATTCATTTCAATCAGGACATAAACATCATCAACATAACGAACATAGAACGGAAATTTTAAGATTTCAAAAAGCTTGACCTCAAAATAGTGCATATAAATATCGCATAAAATTGGACTAAGAGGATTACCCATAGCCAAACCGTCAATCATACGGAAGAAATTACCATTGAAAACAAAAGTATTTTGCGACAAGCAAGCGCGAGTGAGAAGTATAAGTTCCTAGATTTCAAAATAAGAGAAATGGAATTCACAAAGCCTTTTCTTGAGGCTAAAGCCCCCTCAACCGGAACGTTTGTAAATAATGATTTAACATCAAAAGAAACCATCATGTGACATTGCGGCTTAAAATTATGAAGTTTTTTAACAAAATCAAAAGAATTCTTAACAGTGAAACAGTTACTGCTCAAAAGTGGGGAAAAAACAGAAACTAAATATTTGGCAAGCTTATAAGAAGCTGTACCGATAATAGAGACAATAGGTCTAAAAGGAATGTCAGGTTTATGGACCTTAGGTAAAGCATAAAACCTGGCACAATGCGCAATAGACGGAATAAGGGACTTCTTAAAGTTAGCAGGAATAATGGAAGAAGACTTAATGGCAGACTTAATAGAGTTAATTTCACTAGTGGAAGGGTCTTTGCGGATATCCTCATACGGACCATCATTAATTAATTTATGGGTTTTCTCCAAATACGTAGATTTGTCGAGAAGAACAATCTGACCACCTTTGTCGGCCTTAGTAATAATTAAGTTTGGATCAGAACGCAAATTTTTCAGACATTGTTTAACAGGATGTTTAAGATTGGGTTTATAAACATTAGAATTGAAATCAACAGTATTGGCAATGAGATGCCTAATAGACTCTTTTTGAGAAGAAGATAGAGCGCTATGCTTAAAGGCTCTTTCAATAGGAGCAATAAGATTAGGTAAAGAAGGAATAGTAGAGACAGAAAAATTGTTATTCAATTTGAGAGCATCGAGCTGATTGTTACTTAATGGAACACTAGAAAGATTGACAACAGCATTTTGGTTAACAAGAGGCAAATTACTGCAGTTATTAGCGACAGAACTTCTACAAAGCGCATTAAATTTCTTCTTTAAAACCGAACAATGAACAGAAGAAGCTGTGAGAACTCTGCCCCATGACCTTCTGTCAATGGACTGAAAATCAGGAGTAGAATTAGCGAGGCTGATATGTAAAGAATATAACTCGCGCTCTATATGAGCAATTTTGTGGCGAGTCTCTTGAATCAAAGCTCTTAAAAGAGCTAATTTAGAACGAAATAAGACCTTCTCAATCCTATTTGAAGAAAATATATTACAACGAATGGAAATGAATTTAGGAATAACCTTCTTACGCCTACAATCAAGTAGGAAATGTAAGTGTTCCAAAAATCTGTACTTTTTTAATCGTAAATTACAAAACCTATTGATTTGAGACATTGCGGAAAAAAAAAATACAGAAGAATAAAGGCCCGTTAACGCCAAATACATAGAAATAGCAAATAAAGCCTTTGTGCAACAATATTAAAAAGCAGAAAAACCAACGTTTAAAATGCACAAATAATATATGAAAAGCAGCAAACAGCTGTTTCGAATCTACTAGCGAGATTCTTCTTCAGTGCAAAAGGAACAGCGTGCTAGAAAAAGCAAGGCTGAGCAAAATCATAGACAGAGACGCGCTGGCTTTTCTACCCTATGCGGGTGGCGAAGGCGCCGAAACAACCAATGAGAGAGAAGCAGTGGAAACGACTGGGTGGACAAGTAGCGACATCTACCGGAGAAGTAGAGAAAAGAAACCAAAAAAGGGGGAATTAAATTAACGCTTTCCAAATACTTGGAAAATCTGGAGTACTAGATAAGTCATTGACTAAAGAGTGAGAATTTTTAATGATATGGTAAGCTTCCCATAAATCAAGATCAAGGTTAGAAGAACATTTTTGGATAATGATGGCTGAGGAAAAATCGAACCTATGTTGAGAAGACCAAGAATGTTGAGCAATAGAAGAACGTTTGAGCTCCAGATTTTTAACATAACCTTCATGCTCTTTTAAACGAAATCTAAGAGCACGTTTAGTCTGACCAATATAAGAAAGACCACACTGACAAGAGATCTGGTAAATGCCCCAATTATCTAGGCGATCAACGGGGTGTTTGAGATTTGAAAAAGGGATTTTATTAACAGGAGAAAAAAATAACTTTAAAATCAAACCTTCTTAGGATTTTAGCAACTTGCTGACTGATTTTAGGAAAAAATGGTAATACAATTGAAGTATTAGAGTTGGAATTAGAATGCTTTTCAGAATGGTCGGATTTAGTCAATTTCTTATAAATAGAATCGATAATATTAGAGGAATAACCACGATCGACAGCAATAGCTTTGAGGTAATTAAGTTCAGCACTAAGTAACTGAGGAGTGGAACAAATATTAGTAGCCCGAAAAACAAAAGTATTGAAAGCAGCGAATTTCTGGTTAGGGGGATGAGAAGAATACCTGTGAGGTGGGAGACTGACAGCAAAAGGTTTACGAAAGACGGTAGTCTGAAAGCCATTTTCACAACGAATAACAAGGACATCCAGGAAAGAAAGACAGTTATTGGTCTCAATTTCAGAGGTAAATTGAATGCAGGGATCAATGGAATTCATAATAGAGAGAATATGATTAATATCCGAATTCATTTCAATCAGGACATAAACATCATCAACATAACGAACATAGAACGGAAATTTTAAGATTTCAAAAAGCTTGACCTCAAAATAGTGCATATAAATATCGCATAAAATTGGACTAAGAGGATTACCCATAGCCAAACCGTCAATCATACGGAAGAAATTACCATTGAAAACAAAAGTATTTTGCGACAAGCAAGCGCGAGTGAGAAGTATAAGTTCCTCAATTTCAAAATAAGAGAAATGGAATTCACAAAGCCTTTTCTTGAGGCAATCTAAAGCCCCCTCAACCGGAACGTTTGTAAATAATGATTTAACATCAAAAGAAACCATCATGTGACACTGCGGCTTAAAATTATGAAGTTTTTTAACAAAATCAAAAGAATTCTTAACAGTGAAACAGTTACTGCTCAAAAGTGGGGAAAAAACAGAAACTAAATATTTGGCAAGCTTATAAGAAGCTGTACCGATACTAGAGACAATAGGTCTAAAAGGAATGTCAGGTTTATGGACCTTAGGTAAAGCATAAAACCTGGCACAATGCGCAATAGACGGAATAAGGGACTTCTTAAAGTTAGCAGGAATAATGGAAGAAGACTTAATGGCAGACTTAATAGAGTTAATTTAACTAGTGGAAGGGTCTTTGCGGATATCCACATACGGACCATCATTAATTAATTTATGGGTTTTTTCCAAATACGTAGATTTGTCGAGAAGAACAATCTGACCACCTTTGTCGGCCTTAGTAATAATTAAGTTTGGATCAGAACGCAAATTTTTCAGACATTGTTTAACAGGATGTTTAAGATTGGGTTTATAAACATCCGACCATTCTGAAAAGCATTCTAATTCCAACTCTAATACTTCAATTGTATTACCATTTTTTCCTAAAATCAGTCAGCAAGTTGCTAAAATCCTAAGAAGGTTTGATTTTAAAGTTATTTTTTCTCCTGTTAATAAAATTCCTTTTTCAAATCTCAAACACCCCGTTGATCGCCTAGATAATTGGGGCATTTACCAGATCTCTTGTCAGTGTGGTCTTTCTTATATTGGTCAGACTAAACGTGCTCTTAGATTTCGTTTAAAAGAGCATGAAGGTTATGTTAAAATTCAGGAGCTCAAACGTTCTTCTATTGCTCAACATTCTTGGTCTTCTCAACATAGGTTCGATTTTTCCTCAGCCATCATTATCCAAAAATGTTCTTCTAACCTTGATCTTGATTTTTGGGAAGCTTACCATATCATTAAAAATTCTCACTCTTTAGTCAATGACTTATCTAGTACTCCAGATTTTCCAAGTATTTGGAAAGCGTTAATTTAATTCCCCCTTTTTTGGTTTCTTTTCTCTACTTCTCCGGTAGATGTCGCTACTTGTCCACCCAGTCGTTTCAACTGCTTCTCTCTCATTGGTTGTTTCGGCGCCTTCGCCACCCGCATAGGGTATAAAAGCCAGCGCGTCTCTGTCTATGATTTTGCTCAGCCTTGCTTTTTCTAGCACGCTGTTCCTTTTGCACTGAAGAAGAATCTCGCTAGTAGATTCGAAACAGCTGTTTGCTGCTTTTCATATATTATTTGTGCATTTTAAACGTTGGTTTTTCTGCTTTTTAATATTGTTGCACAAAGGCTTTATTTGCTATTTCTATGTATTTGGCGTTAACGGGCCTTTATTCTTCTGTATTTTTTTTTTTTTTTTTTTCCGCAATGTCTCAAATCAATAGGTTTTGTAATTTACGATTAAAAAAGTACAGATTTTTGGAACACTTACATTTCCTACTTGATTTTAGGCGTAAGAAGGTTATTCCTAAATTCATTTCCATTCGTTGTAATTTATTTTCTTCAAATAGGATTGAGAAGGTCTTATTTCGTTCTAAATTAGCTCTTTTAAGAGCTTTGATTCAAGAGACTCGCCACAAAATTGCTCATATAGAGCGCGAGTTATATTCTTTACATATCAGCCTCGCTAATTCTACTCCTGATTTTCAGTCCATTGACAGAAGGTCATAGGGCAGAGTTCTCACAGCTTCTTCTGTTCATTGTTCGGTTTTAAAGAAGAAATTTAATGCGCTTTGTAGAAGTTCTGTCGCTAATAACTGCAGTAATTTGCCTCTTGTTAACCAAAATGCTGTTGTCAATCTTTCTAGTGTTCCATTAAGTAACAATCAGCTCGATGCTCTCAAATTGAATAACAATTTTTCTGTCTCTGCTATTCCTTCTTTACCTAATCTTATTGCTCCTATTGAAAGAGCCTTTAAGCATAGCGCTCTATCTTCTTCTCAAAAAGAGTCTATTAGGCATCTCATTGCCAATACTGTTGATTTCAATTCTAATGTTTATAAACCCAATCTTAAACATCCTGTTAAACAATGTCTGAAAAATTTGCGTTCTGATCCAAACTTAATTATTACTAAGGCCGACAAAGGTGGTCAGATTGTTCTTCTCGACAAATCTACGTATTTGGAAAAAACCCATAAATTAATTAATGATGGTCCGTATGTGGATATCCGCAAAGACCCTTCCACTAGTGAAATTAACTCTATTAAGTCTGCCATTAAGTCTTCTTCCATTATTCCTGCTAACTTTAAGAAGTCCCTTATTCCGTCTATTGCGCATTGTGCCAGGTTTTATGCTTTACCTAAGGTCCATAAACCTGACATTCCTTTTAGACCTATTGTCTCTAGTATCGGTACAGCTTCTTATAAGCTTGCCAAATATTTAGTTTCTGTTTTTTCCCCACTTTTGAGCAGTAACTGTTTCACTGTTAAGAATTCTTTTGATTTTGTTAAAAAACTTCATAATTTTAAGCCGCAGTGTCACATGATGGTTTCTTTTGATGTTAAATCATTATTTACAAACGTTCCGGTTGAGGGGGCTTTAGATTGCCTCAAGAAAAGGCTTTGTGAATTCCATTTCTCTTATTTTGAAATCGAGGAACTTATACTTTTCACTCGCGCTTGCTTGTCGCAAAATACTTTTGTTTTCAATGGTAATTTCTTCCGTATGATTGACGGTTTGGCTATGGGTAATCCTCTTAGTCCAATTTTATGCGATATTTATATGCACTATTTTGAGGTCAAGCTTTTTGAAATCTTAAAATTTCCGTTCTATGTTCGTTATGTTGATGATGTTTATGTCCTGATTGAAATGAATTCGGATGTTAATCATATTCTCTCTATTATGAATTCCATTGATCCCTGCATTCAATTTACCTCTGAAATTGAGACCAATAACTGTCTTTCTTTCCTGGATGTCCTTGTTATTCGTTGTGAAAATGGCTTTCAGACTACCGTCTTTCGTAAACATTTTGCTGTCAGTCTCCCACCTCACAGGTATTCTTCTCATCCCCCTAACCAGAAATTCGCTGCTTTCAATACTTTTGTTTTTCGGGCTACTAATATTTGTTCCACTCCTCAGTTACTTAGTGCTGAACTTAATTACCTCAAAGCTATTGCTGTCGATCGTGGTTATTCCTCTAATATTATCGATTCTATTTATAAGAAATTGACCAAATCCGACCATTCTGAAAAGCATTCTAATTCCAACTCTAATACTTCAATTGTATTACCATTTTTTCCTAAAATCAGTCAGCAAGTTGCTAAAATCCTAAGAAGGTTTGATTTTAAAGTTATTTTTTCTCCTGTTAATAAAATCCCTTTTTCAAATCTCAAACACCCCGTTGATCGCCTAGATAATTGGGGCATTTACCAGATCTCTTGTCAGTGTGGTCTTTCTTATATTGGTCAGACTAAACGTGCTCTTAGATTTCGTTTAAAAGAGCATGAAGGTTATGTTAAAATTCAGGAGCTCAAACGTTCTTCTATTGCTCAACATTCTTGGTCTTCTCAACATAGGTTCGATTTTTCCTCAGCCATCATTATCCAAAAATGTTCTTCTAACCTTGATCTTGATTTTTGGGAAGCTTACCATATCATTAAAAATTTTCACTCTTTAGTCAATGACTTATCTAGTACTCCAGATTTTCCAAGTATTTGGAAAGCGTTAATTTAATTCCCCCTTTTTTGGTTTCTTTTCTCTACTTCTCCGGTAGATGTCGCTACTTGTCCACCCAGTCGTTTCCACTGCTTCTCTCTCATTGGTTGTTTCGGCGCCTTCGCCACCCGCATAGGGTATAAAAGCCAGCGCGTCTCTGTCTATGATTTTGCTCAGCCTTGCTTTTTCTAGCACGCTGTTCCTTTTGCACTGAAGAAGAATCTCGCTAGTAGATTCGAAACAGCTGTTTGCTGCTTTTCATATATTATTTGTGCATTTTAAACGTTGGTTTTTCTGCTTTTTAATATTGTTGCACAAAGGCTTTATTTGCTATTTCAACATTTACTTTGTAATTGAATGATTTTTTTTTATAGTAAAATAGAACTTTTTGGTAAGAAGTTTTCCGTCAAAAATTCGTGCATCAGGTTGTACGTTGAACAGTATAAAAACGGCAATCACATCATTGATTCACATACATAAATATACAGGTTGTTTAGGACTGACAGTTTGTACGTTTTACCCGTAAATTGAACATTTTTCAGGCTTACTGTATATTATACGTCATAAGCACGATCACGTCTTCCATTTTTTAAACATATCTAACATTTTATAATTTTCTTAAACTTTCAATTTGCAATAATACTTTCATTTTTTGTTGCACCTTTTTGCCCCACAAAAAACGTTATGCGCATGCGTATCAAACGAAAGTCATAAATGACATACAGGATGCGGCAGGTATTTGAGAACACCCATTATAAGTGAAATACCAACCTGTGCATCACAGTTACAAATCCTGTTACATGCAAACATGCCAGAACCTAGACTAAGTGAGGAAAATAAGAGGCATATTGTCATTGTCTCATTGGCTGAAGAACACTTCGATTTAGAGATTGGCGCATTCCTGAAACTCTCCCTGTCATTCGTCTTTAAAGTAAGGAGCGAACTGAAGGCTGCCATGTTTCATGTGGCAAACGTTTCATGCAGGAAACGACATTGTCAGCGATATGAAATCATGACACCGGAATTCGTCAGTCGTGTTCATGAAAATCCTAGGAAGTTGATGAGAGCACTCGCTAAAGAGCTGCAGGTTGATGAGGCCACCATCCGATGTGTGATTCACGAGGATCTTCTTCGTTACAGGTCGTACCTGACGAGGAGTGGACTGTTATTTCCCGAGAGAATCAGGGATATCCACCTGACCGGAGATAACTGCCTCCTTAGCAAGCTGAAACATCAAGAGGAACCAGGAATGCTTTAGTTTTTTTTTTTTTTTCCGATGAGAAAATCTGTCCTCAGGTCCAGAAAATGAACTGAAAAAACATTGGTGGTGGTATAAAATCCCCGAAAAGATTCCGATCGCCATGCACAGAAGATTTGCAGCCTCACTGATGATTCTGGAAAGTCGTGAGCAGCGAAGACGACCTGATGCCTCCACGTTTTCTTCTTTAATGTGCCAGGGCCAACGTCACTGTTTATACCGAGGTGTCAAAGCTCTGGATTATTTCTGTAGCACGTGGGAAATCGTACGTTTTTCAACAAGACTCTACACCATCCCATACAGCCCATACAACCCAATAATGGATGACCAAAAACATTCATGATCATGTCATCTTCAACTTGTTGCCCCCCCCCCCCCCCAGCTTCTCAGATATTAACCGAATGAGCTATTACGTATGTGGCGTAGTTGAGAGGAATTCAATAATAATCCACACAACAACGTTGCGGCTCTCAGGGCAGCCGTTTTGTATGCAATGGCAAACGTTCCCAACACCCATCTGATTATTATCTGCAGTCAGTTTTAACAGCGTGTAGAGGCAGTTATTGCGGCTGGTGGTGGTTTAAATGAATGATGTCATCCAGCGTGTATGTGCTCACTTGTACAGAACGTTTAAATAGAAATAAAATTCTCTATCTTTAGTGTGTATTCCTGTTTGAAAGCAGGCATTACTTATTTCTCAAATACCTACCTACCCTGTATTAAGAGCGTATACACATAATGAGAAATGTAACTGCAAAATTAGAAAGAGTTTTGATAGAATAATGTTATACAGTGGCGTGTAAATACTGTTGGGAAATAATATAATTATTAATTAAGGAACTATTTTTAAGGAAAATTCCTTAAAACAGACACCACAGCCACATTTAACACAGTTTAGAAGGATGTGAAAATTGACGATAGAACGTTCAAACTAGTCTGTATCAATAAAAATCGTCTTCTATTTCGATAGATAAATCTGGCAATTCTATGTTAGTTTAACTTGTCGACCAGAACCAAAACTATGGGATTCTGCCTTTTTTCCTTGTGAAGGAAGGTTGTTCCAAGGAAATAACGCCATTTTGAGATCATTTGAGGTCATGCCGGCAAAAGCTGTATAGCGAATACCTCATAGCTTAAAATTAAAAAATTAAATCAACCAAAACTGTTTGAAAATATTGATTAGGTAGAATAAGTGTTAGCAAGCTTTGAATCTTTTTTTCGAAAGTGGTGCAAAGATAGTGCTGCTGGTTCCAAGTAGCCCGAATTACGGTACTTAAATATGTCATTTTTTAAATTTAGACTTTAGATTATAAAATTAAGTGTTCTTCATAATTTCTCGATTAGAGGTTAAAAATATCTAATTATTTTACGTATAAATATCATAACTTGCAATGAAAAATGTACACATTTCAGTTACATACACTATATGGTTACATACACAGTATATACACTAATTAAGAAGATGTTAATAACTAAAACATAAAAAATATACTTCGAGTTATTTCTATTAGTTTTTTTACTCGATCTAATATCCACGTCAAATCTGACTTATAAAATAACTTCAAAAAGTCATAAGAGAAAGTCGTTATATAAATGGATATATTGTCCAATAAATGAAAGTGGAAATAATGTCTGTCATCAACCAAACAAATTGCACTGGGAGCTTTTGGGGTGAAAAATCAATTCCCTTTTCATGTTTTCTAAGCCCATTTCCAATAATGACCAATGAGAAAATTCAATGATAAAAGATATTGCGATACAGCTCACCAATTTGCCAATAAAAGGAAACGATTGCTTATTTTCTAATGCCACTTTATGTGAATGAAAAGGGGGAAATATAAAATATTATACCAATATCGAATTGATTCAGAAAGTGGTCGAATATATATTAATACATATATAACTAATACATCATATATAAAACTCTGAAAAAAATCTAATCGCCGACGGCTATAACTTCAATTTTAAAATAAATCCAAGAATTAAAGAAAAGCACAGTTTTAACACAATTAAAGTACCTTATGTATCTTAACCCTTAAATGCCGGGTTTTGCTTTTCGGCAACATATCCAATTTAGGCTTTAAAATACTATTAGAATGATATTGAAGATATAATGACAAACGTTGCCAATAAAATATATTCTGAAAATATTATTAAATTGATTTTCAACATGTAGATGGCAACACTTGTGCTGTTTAAGAATAAACATAGATTTATTTTTTCAATTGTTGCTACTTGTTCTTTTTGTTCTGTTTGGAAGCTTGCGAAATACCCTATTTTGTTCTGCAGTGAGCAAGTAAAATTTATTTCTTATTATAGTTCCTAAAATTCTTGTGTGTTTAGTATTATAGAATTTTATCAAGGAAAATTATTTTTTCAATTAAAGACCAGTATTGCCGATTAGTAACAAACTGTTTTTTAGCCGTAAACCATACTTAAAACAAAATAGGATTTTTTTAAGTATTTTTCCCTTGATTTACTTTAAAAATGAAAGCCGAAAAACATTATTACAATAATTTTTGAAACATCCGGCATTTAAGAGTTAAGTATGTGGTTTATGTTTTCATAAGGGATCGTCTACATATTAAAAGTTAATCCAAATTTAGTTAAAAACAGGTCGGAGGTGGCAATTCTAAAGCTTTCTTTTATCTCATACATGTGTTATTACTTCCTGAAAAATGCAGCATATCAGCGCCACCGGTTAGATGATTTACACCAAAATCTAATCATCAACAACTTATGTCAACTTTTAACTGAATCTGAAGTTTGATGAAAATCCGTGTATAAGTTTTTGAGATAAAGCTATTACGGAAATTGCAAAAAAATCTGCATAGCAACGCCACTTGTTGGTCGATTTACACCAAAAACTAATTAGGACCAATTTATACCAGGGAGTAACTGAATCTGAAGGTTGATGAAAATTCATGCATTAATTTTTGAGATTCAGCTATTGCGGAAATATTGAAAAATGCAGCATAGCAGCGTCACCTGATGGAAGATTTACACCAAAAATTAAACAGCCCTAATTTATATCAGGTGCTAACGGAATCTAAATTTTGATGAAAATTCGTGCATTTGTTCTCGAGATAGAGCTTTTTCGATAATCATGCATAATGTAACATAGCAGCGCCACCTGTTGAGCGATTTTCACCAAAAGATTATCAGCATCAAATTATATCACGGACTAACTGGATCTGAAGTTTCATAACAATCCATGCAGTAGTTCTTGAGATATAGTTATTGCGGAAATCGTGAAAAATGCAGCATAGCAGCGCCCCATTTTGGACGATTTACACCAAAAACTAATCAGCACCAGTTTATATGAAGGTCTGGCTGAATCTTAAGTTTTGTAAAATTCCGTGCATTAGTTCTCGGGATAGAGAGCCCACAAAATTTTTGTCGCATACAGACTCACAGAGTGACAGACAGACTCACAGACAGACATTTTCTAAAAACCATAAAATCGTGTTCAAGACCTTCTAAAACGTAAAAATCCATCGAAAACCGGAAGTCGAAATTTTTCACGAATCCAATACTTTCTTCTTGTAGAGATTGCAGAAAAAAAAAATTAACACCTACTTTAACTTTGAATTCCTTGGATCAAAACAGGACGCAAATTTTTTCTTATAGCTTCTAGATCGGAAGGTGACTGCACGGTGCATCACCTCATCTAGTTGGCTGAAATTCTAGGATTAGACAAAACTCGCTTAGCATATTAAAATGCAACTGGTCTGCCAAGTTATATTTTTGTGGAAACTATCTGCAGACCTGATTTTAGTGGCTGATCGGTAGGTTTATGATTGTGTTTTCCTGCACCCAAAGATACGAATACATGGAGGACTGGGAGCAGGAAAACAGAATGGTAAACCAACAAAATCAACCACTAAAATCAGGTTTGCAGGTGTTTTCCACCAAGATATATGACTAGGGTAATTCCGGGATTTATGTCGCACATTTTTTTGAATTTGTGTATAAAGTCCCATGGTGGACATAAAATGAAAAAAAAATCATGCTGTGCTATTTAATGTTAAATATACAACGACTAAAAAAGATTAGTTCTTGAGATAGAGCGCTCACAAAATTTTTGTCCCATACAGACTCAGAGAGTGACAGAGTGACAGACAGACTCACAGACAGACATTTTCTAAAAACCACCAAATCGTGTTCAGTATACAGTACCCGCCGATTAATAAAATCACTGGTTAATAAAATCAGCCGTTTAATATGATCAAATTGTGAGGACCGGAATCAAATCAGTACAAACTTCTGCTAAAATTGACGCTTAATAAAATCAGCATCGCCGGTTAATAAACTCAAAAAAATTATTCAGTAGCAAAACGTAGCAGATATGTGCATTCAAAAATATCAGTTTACTGAAAAATTTTCTTTTTGCTTTCTTTTTCAACTCTTAACAAACAATTTTCCCCCTCGAATTTCGTAGACAATTAGTGTAGAAAGAAAAGGGGGATTAAAGAGGAATGGGATAAGGTGTAGATGTATGGGGGAGAGGATAAACGAATGCATTCTTTCAAAGAGTTTTAGTGCAGTGGTAAGTTTCAAAACTGTTGTTGCACTGACTACGTGGCCTTTCTTTTTCTTTCTGTAATTGTTTAAAGAGAATTTAGTTCAGTTTGATTAAATTTTGTTTCATATAAAAGCCTTAACTAGTACATGTCTAAGTGAAAGAATTTAAGCTTGAAAGAAAAGAGGGAAATTTTAGAGAATTATGAATTTACCGAAACGTAGACAAAGGGAAGCGGCGTCAAAGCTTGTGATTTCCCAATCTGCTTTATGCAATTTGCTTAAGAACAAAAACAATATTAAGTCTGAAATTGTAGCAAACGGAAATTTGAGCCGCTAACGGGTAATGAGAAGGAAAAGCAGAAGACGTCGAGGCAACACTTTTAGAATGGTTTAAAAATGCCAGCTCCAAGAGCCGGCAGCACAAAAACCTATTTTAATAAGCACAAGAAAAAAACTTTATTTTATGGCAGAGTAGAAGTAGAGGAATCTAATGATCCATGTCTGCCGGAAGTGAAGTGGTGCATAAGCCTAAAATGAATACCACCAGTGTTTGACTCGTAGGTTTATCATTGGGTTTTCCTGCTCCCAGTCCTCCATGTTTTCATATCTTTGTTTGTAGGACAAACACAATGATAAACCCACGAGTCAACCACTAGTTGTATTAATTTTTGGCTTATGCACCACTTCACTTCCGGCAGACATGGATCATTAGGTTCTTCCATAAAATAAAGGGTGTTTTCTTGTGCTTGATAACATAGGTTTTTGTCCTGTCTGCTCTTGGACTATTAAAAAAAGTTCCCAATTTTCGCGGAATTTTGCGCAAGAAAGCTGAACAGTTCGTGCAAATGAGGAGTGTTGAAAACTTCAGACCCACTGATGGCTTGTTGTCACCGTGGAAAGAACGAAACAATATCGTTTATCGCAAACTGTACGGCGAAAAGCAGGACGCGATTTTGGAGGCTGCAGATTTCTGAAAAGCAAAAATTTTGCCGGATTTGTTGAAAGACTATGATCTTTCTCAAGTCTTTAACACTGATGAAACAGGATTGTTTTATCGAGCTTTACCGGAGCACACTCATATGTTCAAAATAGAATCCAGTGAAGGATGCAAGAGAATTAAACAACGTGTAACTGTTCTTCTGACGTGCAACATGACGGGGACCATCAAGAAAATACCTTTAGTGATTGTAGAAAGTAAGAAACCGCGCTGTTTTAAAGGAGTGGAGAGTTTTCTTGTAGACTACCTAAACAATAAGAAATCGTGGATGACATCTCCAATTTTTACTGATTTTCTTGTGCGATGGAACAAAATACTTACGGAAAATATTGCTGTGGCTATGGACAATTGCGCTGCACATCCTCCAAATTTAACATTGAAGCACATAATTGTGTTTCTTCCACCTAACACCACCAGTGTTATTGAGCCACTTCATCAGGCAATGACAAAACTTTTAAATGTTACTATAGGAAGAAATTGGCCAAAAAAGTAGTAACAGAAATCGAAGTATGTGATTCATCTGCATCTTCTTCTGTAAGATCCATAGCAAAATGTGACAGTCTGTGGGATGCAATGCATTACATTAAAATGTCTTGGAATGGTGTGACAAAAGATACGATAAAAAATTGCTTCTTGGCTTGCGGATTTAAATCCGAAGAGTCTCAAGAAATTGCCGCCACCTCTGAAGGTAAGGAAGAATTTGACAGGGATTTCCTTCAATATGTTGAAATTGACGAAAATCTCCCAATCTCCCAATCTCCAGTGAAATATCTGACACATAAATAGTAGAGGAGTTCTTTTCTTCGCATGTTTCAGACAGAAAAGCTAGTGAAGATGAAGATTCCGACATAGACGAAGAGCCAGATCCTCCACCCACTGCTGCGTATGCCCGAAAAACTCTTCGTACGCTAAGAAGGATACTAGAGAATCGGGGTGCAGAACAGAAACTGTACAGCCAGTATTACTTTCTTGCTAAAAACATTCTAGGTTTCATTGTTCCAATCATACAAAGCACCATTGATCAGTTTTTCATAAAGCCCAATAATGTAAGTAATAATGCTTAATTAAATTAATTTCATTATGTAAAAAGCATTTATGAATTTTATATGTCTGGTAGTTATTAATTTTGAATGAATAATTAACTAATTTTAAACAAAAAATAATTAATCCTGTTTGTTAATGTCATTAGATGTCCCATTTTGCAATTTCTTTCCAAGTTTGCGGGGGGGGGGGGGGGGGGGGGGTTGGATTCGGGAGTGTTCGCCGGATATACAGCCGCTTATTAAAATCAATTTGGCTCAGAACGAATATGATTTTATTAAGCGGCGGTTACTGTATTCTAAAACGTATAAATCCGTCGAAAATCGGAAGTCGAAAATTTTCACGAATCCAATACTTTCTTCTTGTAAAGATAGGAGAAATAAAAAAAGAATCAAAGGGATCTTTTAAACTTTCTCAAAAATTTCTCTCATTAAAAATCCAAATCACTGCTGCCTTTTTGAACTTTTTTAAAAATTCTGTGTGCATTTTAATCTTACCTCTTGTTACTTTAAAAAAGTTTATTTTATTTAAATATTTAAGCTTTATTCTATGTATCAAGGGTAAAAAAGAACTAACATTTCTGCGAAAGAAAGTTTTAACATTGTGAATCACGCTAAAAGTTTTTGTATCACAATTTTCTGATCCATTGGAAATGTAAAGATGCGTTTTTTATGGAATCAAAATGCTGAATAAAATTAACTTAACCGTACAAGTAGTATAAAAATAGTGAAAAAAAAAAGATAATTTTAGATTACTCATCATACACATCTACCTCAATGTTGCAGACATAAATTTATCATACAGTATCGATGCATACTTCCATTGAACAATTTTCAATAAGCACAATAGGTATATAACAGCCATTTTTAATAACTAAAAGAAATGAAGAAACTTTCGCAATCAAGAAAGTTTTGTCTAGTTGCAAATTTGAAGAGAGAGTCCTTAATCCTTAATCCTTTTAACCCATTTATGCCTAGCGTCCCATTTTTGGGACGCTTTGAATTTTAATAAATTTATGTCACTTTCTTCTTCTTTATAACATGAAAACTGTATGAAATAATTATCTATAAATGTCTTTGTGTTACCGAGAGATAGCATCATAAGATGGATATTTATTTGTGTAAATGAAGGCTTTTTTCGGTGATTATAGATTTTTTATTTTTCAAGTGGCCGAAATGCAGAAAGTAAGTTTATTTGTATTTTGTATATTAAGGATCCAAATAAATAAATCACAATCTTAGCTTGTAGACTTCTTTGATAAACATGTTTTTAATTG
Source organism: Maratus speciosus (assembly GCA_963932465.1). Lineage (NCBI taxonomy): Eukaryota > Metazoa > Arthropoda > Arachnida > Araneae > Salticidae > Maratus > Maratus speciosus. The sequence goes on along the minus strand of OZ010792.1, from coordinate 20,238,663 downwards.
TGAAATTACGTAGAAGCCTATTTTTTATACATTTTTCTAACGTACAAAATATAAGGCGCTAGGCACGAATGTATACCTATTTTTATTAGCCATTTAAGGGACAGTTATTTATGTAAAGTCCTTTTCAAGATGATTATGAAATAAATTGTTTTTAAGCCTGAAATACGATTATTCTTAAATTATTATTAATAATACTTATAATGTTATTAGTCTCTGTGAAGAAATAATTATATTTTTATAGAAGTGCATAAAATTATTAATTATAGTATACAATTTAAAAGCTTATTTTATGAAAACATATAATTATGCATATTACACTATTATAAATATTAAGCATATTCCCATATTTAGGACGTTTACGTTTTATCAAATAACTACAAAAATTTTTTAGTGTAATTTTTTTTAGTATTTTTCCATTTCATTTTGCAACATTTTAAAGTGATTTTACTACCCGGGGGATCCCTGGGAGGATCCATTCAATTCTGCGGGTGCAGGCTCGACTTTCCTCAAAAAGAGGAAAATGTTATTTCTTTTTCTTTAGGATCACTTACACAATTGTGTAGGTGAGGTCTTAAAGGGTTATGACTCAACAACTCCAATTTAAAACATATTTACTTAGATGTTAGAATACATCATTTTAAGCATGTAAACGAATAAAAAAAACATTGACTAAAAGGAAGTTTTTTCACATCTGCAATAAACATAAAATTATCATATGAGACTGATAAAACTGAAACGTAAACTTAATCGCCACTCCTCCAGCAAAACTAAAAAATCTAATTAGTGCCAAAACAAATAAATCCTTCTATATATATAAAAAAGTTTTGATTTGGAAATGGACCAATGAAAATCTGCGTAGATATTCCGGATAGATCCACATCCAATTTGAATGCTTAAGCATGGCCTTTCATCGTTAATATTAAAAAAAACTGTTGCATACAAAAATATGAAAATCGGTGGTATTATAGAGAAATGTTTGATAAATATGCTGATGCAGACAGTTTTCAAATCGAAGAATTACTTTCAGAGATATTTAATGCTAAAGTTGGACAAAATCGTTCCATTAAAAAAGTTTTATTGGAGCAAAAACTATACAGGAGAATTTAATCATTTTTAGATCATTTTATACGTTATAAGTTCCCGGTGTGCAGATTGTATTTATTTTTCTTATTTGACTCATTTTTTGAGGTTTTATTTCAATTTTAAATTCAAATTTTCAGCATTTCGAGAGATATTTTTTACAAATTTTAGAAAATGTTATTAATTTAAACTGTTGCCGGTTGTATAAACAGCGCAAACAATAATGTTTACTTCAAATTAAAAATTTATTTTACACATGACTATTATAAACAGAAAATATAAAAAGCAGGAACGCATTGAAAATTACGTCATAAAAATTATAATTACACGTGAATTTTAAAAGAGACAGAATATTGTAAAATAATAAATTCATAAACATGCGTTAGAAGTCTTAAATAGGAGAATTTACGTCACATTACACTTATTACGTAAAATGAACAAAAAGTAATATTGCAAAACAGTTTAAATTTAAAAATTGCTCGAGACATTTATTTGATATTTTAAGATGATCATAATATTTCATTTCTAACAAAAGTATTTTTACTTGAATATTAAAAAGAGAAAGAAAAGTTTGGTGAAAATTACGTCAGATTATAATTGTCAGATTCAAATTATAATTCAATCTTCCGAAATCTTTTTAAAGCCGATCAAATTATCGTGCTGTAAGAGTCTGAACGGGGAGTTGAGAGTCTGTTAACGTCTGAACGTTAGAGTCTGAACGGGGAAGCGGTGTCTGAACGGGGGTTGACGAGCGTAGCTCGTAGGGGGCAGAGCCCCCTAGTAATAACAAAAAAAAAATGCAATTTAACAAATTACAACGACCATTTGGAAAATAATTTTTTCAAAGACTAACATTTAAGACATAAAAAATACCACGGAGTTGATCATACATTACGTACGCCATGAATTAAACATTAATAGTGTTATTACACGTAAAAATTGCAACCGACAGAAATCGCTTGCGACTCGTACGTATTATCCACCTGAAACTTACGTATTATCCAAGCCTTTCATTGGCTGCTCGGGAAAAGGCTTTTCCATCGTCAGATTTCCAAGAAATCTGACGGCCAATTTTAAATGAAATTTATTTCTTAAACTTCTAAACATCCCACAATATTAATTTTTATATCGTCGTATAGAGAAAAAAATGTACTTTTAAATGCAATTTATTTGAAAGCTGTATCTCAATTTGTTTCTGAGTTATTAATTTTTTTTGTAGTTTTTATTACTTTTTTGTCATAGTGGCAACACTCTGTTGTCCATCTCTGTTGAAAGTAATGGGAAATACATATTACTGTATAGACCAATCAGAAGACGAATAAAAGGATAATTAAACCAATAAAAACCTTCAGATATGCTTTTGATTCCCTACCCTGATGAGGACAATAACAATTTTTCCAAATGATTAAAAAAAAAAAAAAAAAAAATCCAATTAGTGCCAAAATAAACCTGATCCCGGAAGATGAAGTTTCTGGAGTATATATAATTCTACTGAAAACAGAAATATTTATCTCGAATACACAGGAATGACTTCACGTAAACTTAAAGTCCGTATTAAAGAACATTTGAGAGATTTAAAGTATAACCGACCTACAACAGCCCTGTCAAGACTTAACCAGCAGCAGAATATACAAGTTAATTTCGAAGACGCAAAAATTATATATCCCTCATAGAATTATTACGATTTAATCATCCGCGAATCAATAGAAATTATTACTAAAGAAAATACTGTTTGCAATGACGTTTTATCCTACAACATACCCAGAATTTGGCTCAGTATGCTTAAATAATCATAAAACGAGTAATATTCCACTTCCCTATATCCGTGTTTTATTTTCCCCAATGTTTTCCGGATCTAAAAATTATACACTTTCACTCCTTTCGCCACCATCTACGCGAATTTTGAAAATTAGACGTCAATAACAATTGTATTTCTTATATTTCTCTGACGAAGACTATGTTTTTTATAGTTGAAAGTACTAAGGTATTAAAATAATTTAACATCTTTTTAATACTGTCTCACCTTTTAAGTAGTTTTGCACATAGTGTAAGTTTAAGTTTAACTTTTTAAAGATGAATTAAGCATTTCTATTTATTAATTTACAGTTGATACTATTAAAATTTATAACTGGGACATTCTTTAAGGACCCCCTTTATTATTATGGATAAAATATGTTAACTATGGAAATAATGGGTTCAAATTGTCGGTATTTGAACCATTCTGCTGCTTAAATTTTACCAATGCGGATTTTTTTTGCTAACTTTATATTGAAGAATTTAAAACATTGAGACTTTTGCCAGCGGCGGAACGTAAACGCTTCCTCATCCGTTTTTCAAAACAAACTTCATATAAACGATAAATAACCTAAAAACAACATTCCTACGGGGAACTTGACGTAATAAGAGTTTACATATAAACTTAAAAAAAAAAAAAATTAAAGTCATGTATTAGTTTTCCACAAAATATTCCCTCCCCGGAAATTCAAATGAACGGTGAATTCTCTGTTTTTATTTTAGTCGAGCATTTATTTTAAATTTACATTCGATGATTACTTTTAAAAGTTTCTTTTATTTATACCTCTTTTTTAGTCTTCGTATCAGGGGAGAAGGGCATTCACATTACCCTGAAATAAATATTAACTTTGTGGATTTTTTTAAAAAGTCGTGTGTTGTATTCTTCGATTCTTATAGTATAAATATATATATATATTGTGTAATATTCCTTTGCCATAAAATGCTGAATACAATAAAAAACTAGTCGGATTTGACAATCCCAAAACTTTCTTCTATCTCATATATGATAATACTTCCTGAAAAATGCAGCATAGCAGCGACACCGGTTAGATGATTTACACCAAAATCTAATTATCAACAACTTTTACCAAAGTTGCGTGAAAATCGTGCATTAGTTTTTGTATAGAGCTATGGCGGAAATCGTAAAAAAATTCTGCATAGCAGCTCCTCCTGTTGGGTGATAAATACCAAAACCTACTAAGTAACAACTTAAGTCAACTTGGTAACTGAATCTGAAGTTTGATTAAAATACGTGTATTACTTCTTGAGATAAAAATATTGCGGGAATCAGAAAAAATGCAGCATAGCAGCGCCACCTGTTGGGCGATTTACACCAAAACGTAATCAGCGCCAACTCATATCAAGGACTAACTGAATCTGAAGTTTTATGAAAATCCACGTATTAGTTCTTGAGATAGAGCCATAGCGGAAATCGTAAAAAAATGCAGCATAGCAGCGCCATCTGTAAGGCGATTTACACCAAAACACAGTAAACACCAAATCATATCAAGGATTAACTGAACCTGAAGTTTCATAAATATCCGTGGGTTAGATCTTGAGATAGAGCCATTGCGGAAATCGTAAAAAATGAAGCATAGCAGCGCGACCTCTTGAGCGATTTGCACCAAAAACTAATTAGCATCAATTTATGTCAGGGGCTAACTGAATATAAATTTTTATTAAATTCCGTGCATTGGTTCTTGCGACAGAGCGCCCACAAAAGTTGTGTCACACACAGACACACAAACAGACTCACAGAGAGACATTTTGTAAAAACATGTTTTTATGGTTCTCTGACCCTTAAAACGTGTATCATAAGGGTTAACCGAGTATGAGTGTAAATTACTTAAAGGTGGCTGTTAAAAGAGTTACGCATTTTTACGATGAAATGCATTTAGTTTACTAAGAAATGTTTGTAGAATATAGATAAAATGGTATACAGGGCCAAGCAAAGAATTTGGTACATCGCCGTCTATGAATGATAAATTCTGGAAATGTGATTTCAGTAAATTTTAGAGTGTTTTAGTTTGAATTAAATTTTAGGTAAATAGTGGCGTGTAATAAAGGCACTAGGTAGACTACTGGACTGTACAAAAGTATTCAAGTATGTTTCCATCTATTAATATAAATTGCTGAAAGAGAAATTTCAACCTGTTATGCGTTTTCTTGCTAAACTTATTTTTCCCATTATATAGTATCTATATCAACCTACAGATCAAATACAGGGCTGTTTAAAAGAATTTTAATACATATTTGGCTATGGGCGGTAGCTGCTGAAATCAGTTTTTCAAATGTTTTATGTGTTTTCTAAAATGTTTACTTAGTTATCTTATTCACATTATTTCCCTAAATAACGAAGTTTTGTTAAAGCATTCGGGAAGTGTTGGAAAGTGTTTCATAATCTATGCCTGACGCATGATTTTTTTTTCTTGTTTAATATTGTTTTTGCGGTAGATTACTAAAACAATTACAAGAAAAAACTCAATACAATGTTAGATTCTTTGACAAATGGAAGATAAAACTAAAACTTTCATAATGAAATAGTGGTGGTCCAAATTCTGATTTAATCTTTTTTAAAAGAGACCGCTCCAAGGCTTGCCCTGGTGTACAGAATTTTCATTTCGAATGATGTATGTATTTTTATGATATTCGGTGACTTATAATTTTCCATACTCGCATTTTAGAATATATTTATTCTAAAAAATACGTTTAAAATTTTAACAATTTTTTTCTTATAAAATTGAATAAAATTAAAATAGCTTGATGCAAAAGTTTTGCGTTATTTCTGCAAACAAATATTTTGAACGCATACTTACATTTCAAAATTAACTGTAATTTCAAATATAATAAAATGTGCATCACTTTAAAAACATTGAACCATAAAAAATAGAGTATTATTTGAAAAGTTTAACAAACAATGAACAGTTTGTTTAAAGTACAACTAAGCAATAAAACGTTAAAATTTATTCTTGAATAAAATTCAACTACTAATCCAATTTTATTTGTTTGTTTTTACACATACATCTGACTTGTGTGCTTGACATCTAGGTCCGCTTATAAGTCATTGTCAATATACAGGAACGATATAGCACAATGAAATTTACAACACAGAGAAATTACATCCGGGAGCTCCACAAGGAGTGTGCAATGGAGCCAGCGAGAGTCGAACTCGCAGACCTCTGCCGCTCTCAATGGTTGGCGGCTGGCAGCGCGGTGTACTCACCGCTCGGCCACCGAGGCCCCACTAATCCAAAATGATTCGTATTTTGTAATTTTAATGTATTGCTTTTTCAATTTACTTTAAAATTTTTCTTTTTAAAAATTAAAATATTAATAATCAAGAATTGAAAAAATCCTTATGTTAAAATTGTAGATTCTTTTTACCTTATGATTTTCAATATTTACCATAGATAATAATTTGCATGTTTGCCAACAAGATAGCTTGGTGCTTGTCTGCTCAACTCCACGCAGCAAAACATAGTGCTAAATTGCTTGTAATTTTCGCATAGTTACAACACATTCTATTACGTCTAGGAAATAATATATTATGAAGTACTAATTCTGCAGGTATCGTTACTTTCTGCTTACACCTACACTACAGTACTATTTTGGCTGCAGCTGCTTTGTGGCGTCCTTATCAGATGCACATTAACCGTGCAGCTGCTTCGTGACGTCACATGCATATTATCCGAGGCTAACGAGAAAGACGGGCTACCGCGGTGAGTCCAATTCTTCTTTTTTTACAGACCCCTGGAGTCACGTGATGCTCGAATGCACCAATGAAGGTGTGCGAAAAGAGCATCACGTGACTCCAGCGGTCTGTAAAAAAAAGAAGAATCGAACCCACCGCGGTAGCCTGTCTTTCTCGTTAGCCTCGCATATTATCCGAAGCTAACGAGAAAGACAGGCTACCGCGGTGGGTCCAATTCTTCTTTTTTTACAGACAGCTGGAGTCACGTGATGCTCTTTTCGCACGCCTTCATTGGTGCATTTGAGCATCACGTGACTCCAGCAGTCTGTAAAAAAAGAAGAATCGGACCCACCGCGGTAGCCTGTCTTTTTCGTTAGCCTCGATATTATCGAGGCTAATGAAAAAAGTCTTTTTTTTACAGACCGCTAGAGTGGCGTGATGCTCTTTTCGTACAACTGCATTGGTGCATTCGAGGATCACGTGTCTCCAGCGGCCTGTAAGTAAAGGTACGCGTAAAGCACCGCGGTACACTGTTAAAAATATCTTAAAAAATTACCTCTGTGTTTAAAGGCTATCTATTTTCTGACCAATGAGAACGCTCCATAAGCATTTATGCAGAGGTTCTCATTGGTCAGAAAATAGATAGCCTTTAAAACCAGAGGTAATTTTTCACGATATTTTTAACAGTGTAGTCTGTCTTTTTCGTTAGCGTCGCATATTATCCACTGCCCACCGCCCCCTGAATACCAGGCTTGAGCGTTGACACAAAAATGGCGGATATCGTAATAGTCTAACTAGGTAATATTCCCAGGTGCAAAATGTGGATTTGGACGAGAGTGGTATCAAAAGAAAGGTCTCGTCATGTACATTAAAAAGTCTAATGGAACTACTCGTCCGAATCCAACCGTTTTCGAGATATCCTCACTTGAAGTGTGAATAAGTAAATAAATAAATTGTTCGCAAGTTAAAAGTTTCTTTGCATTGTTTTAATCCTCTACACTGTTAAAAATATCGTGAAAAATTACCTCTGTTTTTAAAGGCTATTTATTTTCTGACCAATGAGAACGCTCCATACGCGTTTAAGTAGCGTTCTCATTGGTCAGAAAACAGATAGCCTTTATAAACAGAGGTAATATTTCACGATATACCAATACCTTTTCCCGAGCTACGAGCAAAATCCTTTACACCCACACATTGCCGGTTATTTCCCCTCTTTTAGACAGGCACTACGCATTCTACGAAGTTTTCGCGCACGGCTGCATTCGGAGATTTTATCCATCTGTTTTTGCTATTTCCAGCACCTTATTTTATCCATCTGTTTTTGCTATTTCCAGCACCTTGTTTTATGCAAATTTTTCGGCAAATGTGTGGGTGTAAAGGATTTTGCTCGTAGCTCGGGAAAAGGTTGGTAGAGGATTAAAACAATGCAAAGAATCTTTTAACTTGAGAACAATTTATATGTCTGCCTGCCAATTTATTTATTTACTTATTCACACTTCAAGTGAGGATATCTCGAAAACGGTTGGATTCGGACGGGTAGTTCCATTGAACTTTTTAACGTACATGACGAGACCTTTCTTTTGATACCACTCTCGTCCAAATCCACAACTTGGACCTGGGAACGTTCCCTAGTAAGAGCTAGCAACGTTTTCGTCACCTGATTTTATCAAGGCTCATTTTTCTATATGTTCTTCCCTTTTATGATGTAGTACGATTGCTGACGGTCTGGCTGTCGGGGGACGTTGCGTTTACCTGCGGGAGAAGGGGTTATGCAGGTCAAAAAACTTCCAAATTGCGTCATTTTATCAAGGCTCATTTTTCTATATATTCTTCCGTTTTATGGTGTAGAACTTATGCGGGAGATCTGGCTGGCCGGAGACGTTGCGTTTACCTACCTTGCGTAAGCCGCCTGGCATTAACTTTGCAACCGAATTTGTGTCTGGCAAATTAATTGCAGGTTGTCTGCTAGCCAAAGAGTAATATCTTGTTATTTTTAAGCTTGATAAAATGACGTAAAGATGACTTATAATTTTTAAACTTTAAAACACTCTTGAAACAGGCACTTCCGTTGCCATATTTAAAGCCGCGTGGCATTAACTTTGCAACCGAATTTGTGTCTGGCAAATTAATTATAGATTGTCTGTTAAACAAAGAGTAATATGTTACCTATAAATGTGGATCTGGCAGGGTCTTAGTGACATTGGTAACCTCTGGCAATAATGCATTAACATCACAAATAGTTAGTAGAAACAGATGTTATAAACAAAAATCATGCTAAAATGACGCAATTTTGAAGTTTTTTGACCTGCATAACCCCTTCTCCCGCAAGTAAACGCAACGTCTCCCGCCAGCCAGACCGCCCGCATACGTACTACACCATAAAACGGAAGAACATATAAAAAAATGAGCCTTGATATAATGACGTGTTTTTTGACGTTGCTAGCTTTTAGACTATAAGTAGATTTTTTCAACAATATGTATGGCTCCTTGAATTTGAGTACCAACAATTTCTAAAAGTTTTTTCCGCTGTGCTTTTTCTTAGATTAAATAAGGGAAAGAAATTTTTGCAAAATACTGGTGTCTAAAATATGCTTTCATGAAGTTTTTTTAGATACTTTGAAGCAAACTTTATATTCTATAATGCAAGGAAATAAATTAATAAATATGAATAAAACAAATACGTGATTTATTTTTCTAAAATGAGTAAATTTTCTGTTTTTATCGATTGAAAACGCACAAACTCTATGACAGTAAAAATAAAGCTTGTAATTTTTTAAAATATCATCAAACATTGTTTGATTTCTAAAAATATGGTTTTAGTACTATTTGTTTCAAAACTTTTATAGCGGATTGAATTTAGGTTTGAAAGATTCGCAATCAAAGTACAAAGTTTATCTTTTCAAGAAAAAAAAAAACCATGAGAAGCATCTTTGATTTTGAGCGAAAGTTTGAATCAAATATTTACTTTGAATTCTGTGTTTCGATTGACTTTTTTAGTTTTTACAAATGCAATCAAATAGATTTGGAGGCATTTACCTTTTACTTTATTTCTGAATTGTACCAGATTTTTAGTTTAAAGTTTACAAAAATATTTGACAACCGCTGCATAAAGCATTATCAGAAAAATGTCTGAAAAAAAAGACGTTTCAGTTTGCTAAATACACGTATTCGATTTTTTCAAGGTATTTTAAATACTCAACATAAATACTGGAATAAATATTTTATTTTAATTTAAACTTTTATGCTTGCGTAACTTAAATGGATTTTTATTTTAATTAAAAACTGTTACCATGAAATCGTGATTTTATAGATCGTATCTATAGATTTTAACAGTAGAAAAGTCGAATAATTTTTTTTAAAATCTTAAAACATTAATGCGTTTGGCAACAAAATATACCATGGCATACAGTTAACGCTTTACAACATACAGTCGTGGAAAAAAAAAATGTAAACACCACCTACTAACTCTTCAACAAATTATCGTAGAAGAAAGTTACTGGTACCGAATGATTGGAAATAAAGTCTATTTTTAAATAATGTATATAAAATTTGCCATCTACACATTAAACCGAGCCATAACTTTGTTTTTTTTCAATATCAGTACAAAATTCTGACAGCATAAATTAACTCTACACAGTTCAATTAGCCTAAAAACAAATTTTTATGCAATTCGTGCCATACGTTTCCGAGAAATTAATTATTTTATAACCAGCTTATTTTAAGGGCTGTATCCAAATTGAAGTTCAGAACTCGATTGTTAACCGAGAGAGCCCCCTTCTTGATCAAAGCACATTAAGTAGTCAATGAAGCCTGCTAGATTATAAAACAGCAGAAGAAATTTGAAAATATTTAGTACCTTCTATCATAGACGGCCCCTTAAACCATCATTTTGCCGTTTTTTAAGCATAATATGAGAACTTCTTGGAAAAAAAATGTGAACTTTTGGATTTCTATAAAGCAGCACTTAATAAATCTAAATCCATCAAAAAAAAAAAAAAAAAAAAACTGTAGGTTGCAATTCATAATTTTTTCGAATATTAATTTCATAATTCATATCATAAAATTATAAAAATTGCAAATTCAACGTATTTATGTTTCGCTATATTAGTATTATTGCTACACAAAAAATTAGCACATTAGAAACATAATTTCAGGAGATATAAATAGAAATATGAAAATGTAATTCAACATTAGAAGCACTAAATTTTGAATGTTTATAATTCAAAAACTTATCATTCCAATGACTTGAAATTTCGTGTCTAAGCATAGTTTGAACCGAAGATTTGAAATATCTTGTTAAAATTGGGTATTGCCATTAAACAAAATGAAGTCTGGATTCGTTTTAATATGTAGATGGCCCCCTAAGCATATTTTATATACATCATTTAAAAGTAGACATTATTTCCAATCGTTCGGTACCAGTAATTTTCGTCTATGATAATTTGTTGAGGAGTTAGTAGGGGGGGTGTTTACTTTTTTTTTCCCACGACTGTACATGTGAAGTCATTATAACTATTAGTTTCTGTTTGTTTGTCTTTTAACTTAAGGGGGTCCGGGGCTAAAAATTCTCAAAAATGCAGTTTTTTTATTGGCTTAAAAAAAATAGCGAGTTTTTAGCGTTAAATACCGCAAACCGCATGTTTTTTATCTTCACTAGATCCAGAGATATAACGCCTTTTGCCTTGAGAAGCGATGCATCAGCTATAAACTGACGAGAACTTTAACTTATGGCGAGGTCATATATTTGTATTAGATTTGTAGTCGAAATTAATCTGGTTTCAGAATTTATTTCCCTTTCTTCTGTTTAACCTCTTCAGACCCCAGGGTTTATTTTCATATATATTTTTACTTCAGTTATGAATTTATGTTTGCAAAGGTATAACTAAGAAAGATTAAGAAACAAAAAAAATTTATTTTTATTTTTTATACATAAAATTTGATGTATCATATATGACACATGGGACTCAATAAGTACATTTTTTGACAAATTGTTAGGATATTTTCTTTTGTTTTGCATGGAAAAAACAATGAAAAATATTAAATAATTATGCATTTAATAAATTTTTATTTTGAATGTACCTTCCATAGGATATTTTAACGTATAAAAAAATGATTTACTTTTCGTTTTTGAATATTTCCCTCATTTTCTCTGCAAGTCATTTTTAAATCCCATTTTATGGCCGAAAAAAGCACTATAAGAAACAAATTGATGCTTTGCTTTAGTTTGGCTATCTTTTAAGATTCCATTCACAACATTTTCATTTTTTAATCATCATTTATATACATTAAAAAAATTTGTAAAGATGTGTATCCTATAGGATACTCCAGGTCCGAAGAGGTTAACGCTAGCATTCAAAATCATTTCTCTTTATGTCTAATTTACGTGCAATCGTTATACCCACATAAATATTCTTTCATTGTTTCTGTTAAAAGCTATCATTCAGAAAAATGATTTATTTGTTATTTATAATTTAAGCACATTTCCGTTACACGCATAAATATTCTTTATTGATATTTTATTTGTTAAATGCCGTTTTTTGCAACATCTGTTTACATAATATAAAAATCATATAGTTAACTTAAGCTTGCTGGCGTCTCGTAAATGCATTAAAATACACATAAATTTCATTTTCACTTTGGCCAGTAAATAGATATTTGACATTAATTATCCTCACCTTTATACTCTATGTAAGCAATAATAGGTTTGCTTTTTTATTTCACTTATTAATTCGTTGCTAAATGTGGTGTCTGTCCTTGGCGTTTATCTAGTTCAAATTTTATATAACTCCCAGTTTAACGGTTATTTTGTGATTGGCGTATTGGCTCAAGACAGATATATTCTTGGCGTATAAATTGCGCAGATTGAAAAGGACTTGCTCTCTGATCTTCGTACTGTAAACAGCTTATAAAATATGCTGAGTTAGGGAGGCCACCACTGCTTTACATCTTATGCCCACTTCCGTAAAAATAAATATTTTCCCATGGAAACTGTTCTTCTGAACTATTGCCTGGTGGATTTTTCTAGGAAACGGATCATCTCATCTGGGTTTGCATTTAGTAACATCGCCTTTGTACTCAACTATTGTGTTTACTATCACTACCAGAGTATTAAATAAAAAAAACTCCATATAACTCCATTTATCTCAGAACGATTTTTTTCAAGATTTGTCAAAGTTAAAATAATGTATTTAAAGTTCCTTTCAAGGTATATGTATGAAATTTTTAACAGAGATTTTTTGCTATATTTCCAACAAATTGTCTTCAGTGTTTTTGATTTTGAGTGATGATTGTGAAAATATGTTAATTAATGCAAAACTCACTCATAAAAAACTTCATTTTTTTAATTAATTTTTTTTTTATAAAATTCCTAATCAATATTTTTAGAAATCCTGAAGACAAATTAAAATGACACATTTTCTGTTCACAAAAGTGCAAAAATTTTGTAAACCGAGTAAGTACTTACAGAGTTATATCAAAAATTAAATATGTTTAAAATTTTACAATGTAAATTAAAAAAAATTAAAAAATTTTCATATTTTTTTGTACATGCGACTTTCTTATTATATTAAAAAATATTTCAGAAAAAAAATTTCATAACTAAATCTCTATAAATAAAAAAAATAGAATTTTGAGCCCCGGAACCTTTTAATCGTAAATTTTTTCTGGGTTGTGAGGAAATTAAAATATGTTATTTAGGCACAATTACATGAGGGGCTCACAATCATAGTAGACCAAGTCCATTTTGAAAAAAAAAATGAGATAGTCCATGTAGAAAGTGCACAAAATCTGTTTTATTCACTCCCGCAATAAACAAAGTCTGTAAATTAGATGGCATATATGAGAAAGTATGTGAAACTAGACTTTGATCTCCAGGGAGTGGGCCCCACCAGTGGCCGAGAGGTTCTACTCTCGAAGCTGGTAGACGGGAGGTGCAGGGTTCGAACCTAATCGCGCCCGTCGACAAAATCGTTCGGAGTTTTCCGTGGTTTTCTTCGAACCTTGTATTTCCATGCGTAAATACGGGTTAGGTTCCCTTAGAAAGACCTCCACGGAGGGCTCTCCCCCTCGGGCCTATATCCCTCGTGCAGATAATCGGCCGTCATAAATAACACCAATAACACCTTGGGAGTGGATAAAACAGGTTTTATGCACCTTCTAATTGGACTGTCTCATCTTTTTCCAAAATGGACTTGGTCTACAATGGTTGTGAGCCCCTCACATCATATTTCTCATGGATAATGGCTTGTCTAAGAAGAATTACTCTTTTTTGAACCAACTAAAAGAATTCGAAAATATTATCATCTGTAGATTGTTATTTGAAGGTTATTTTAATATTTACTTTGACTGTACAGCAAGAAAAAGATCTGGATTTTTTATAACAGAATATCGAATTAACTTAAATTTATTTATTACATAATTTACAAGCTAGCAGGGAACAAGGAGCGTTCAAATTAAAAATCTTCCTTTAAAATTTCACAACAAAATAAACTGTACGGTAATTTATATCTAGCCTTTATCATATATGTTATTGTACAAATTTGTGTATTCGTTTCTACAGGTATTAACTTTAATTTGAATAAACCAGAACCGTCCCGTCCTGTCCATGCGATACTGAGCTATAGCGCCCTCATAAATTTGCACGATTATCTCAATGTATGTTTTTGTAATTCTTTGTTGTGTGTGTTATAAATCTCATATTTACTTATTCTTGTTGGCATGTAAGTTCTCCTGTTAATCTGGTAACATTGTTCAAACAATCAGTTAAAGGAAATACACGATGCTGCACGTAAGCTACTGACAAAAGTAGCACATGACCAATTCTGCAGTATTAGCATACGATCACGACGTTGCACTGATTTGAAAATATCGTTATATTGTCTTCATAATCAGGAAAATTTCGTAGGAAAATTCAGGTTCAGCTTTTAAACTAATATAGTCCAAGTATGAGAAGATATAATTTCGTAATCGATTTTTCAACCACTTCCTGACATGATAGAGTTACACCAATAAAGTGCCCAAGTATGTTTCTGATGACCATAAACAATGCTAATATTTTTAGAACTGAATTATTAATTAATAAATACTTTTAAGGCATGTTCCCGTTAGCCGGCCATCGATGTTAAATTTCCAGATATTTTTTTATAGTCACAACTGCATATTAGTTACAAAATCAATGGTGGTTATCATACACCAAGCCACTTACGCTAAGATAAAAACCAACTGGCTGTGAAGCAGTTACAATGAAATATTTTAACCCCTTGAGGGGCGGTGGGATATATTATTACCTAAGTTGAATTAGGATTTGCTCCAGAAAATTTTAAACCTCCATCATCTTATGTGTCGGGGATGTGGGACAACGATCCCAAGCTCCTCGAGCAAACTGTCTTCGAAAGTTGAAAAATACCTTTTCCTTATTTTGAAATAAAAATTTTCAATATTTCCTGTGGGAATTCCGCGTTACACAAACGCAATTGCTTGCCCCTCAAAGGGTAAAAAAGTAAAAAGTAGAAAGTAAAATATTAATAAAAAAGTAAAGAGTGTATTATATTTTTTAAATACTGTTTTATCAATTAATAGTTTAATATTAATTAAAACCCAATGACTTTCTGGTTATTAGATTAATTTTAACTCAATTATTCTAATTGGCAAAAAAAAATCATATTAGATGTAAATTACCAACTGGGCGAAAAATGTCCGAACCAGGGATCTCCTGGCTGAAGCCGTCAGTGCTCTGCCATCTGAGCTATCCCGGACGAATCTGGGAGATCTATATCTATAGATTGGACACAAAATAAGCTGGGAGAAAGAAATAGCATACCGTACCGGAGGATAATATTGACAAATAGAAAAAGACATCCAGAAATATACATTTAAAGAAGGTAAATCTCAACAAATAATGATGAAACAAAAGGAATCATTATTTAAAACTACATAAAGCATAGTTCAATGTAAGTAGACAAAAACTAGGAAATCTATTATTTTCAAAAATAATAATTATCTAAAAGAAATCAACCATTTTTATCTCCTGTTATCTTTCACATTTTTTTTTTTTTTTTTTTTTTTTTTTTTTTTTTTTTGTTTTACAATGTACAACGTTGTCGCGTTTGAGTCTTGACATATTCCCTTTTATACCATTTTATATTTTTGACTTTACCAATATAAAATCTTTTATCTCATGGATGAGATTTCCTACTTTTCACACCCCAGTATAATCTCAGAGAAAATGTTATTTCATTTAATCGGAACATTTTTGGGATTTAAGAGAACAACATCTTCTCTAACAAGGAAAGGGCCAACCTTGTTAATCACAGATTTTGATTATTTTAATATATGTTGTAGGGTAGAGACCCCTTAGTGTCAGGTTCAACGGATTTTATCCAACGCTCCTTAGTTCTTGAGAAACCGGGGGGGGGGGGGTGTCTAATAATAGTACACAACTTAAATACTTACTTTGAAAGCGCAACGATAGGTTGGTCGTAGCTCAGTTGGTATGGAGTTTGCCGGCTGATACGTGGGCCCGGCTTCGATACCCAAATGCCTGGGTTGTCGAGGGCCACATCAGTAACACAGATATAATTCTATTTTTTGGAGGTGGGGGAATCTGTGGCTTATGAAAAACATTATTTCAGAGGAGTGGCAGTTTTACCCCTCTAGGTTCCCCTACCCCAGTCAACATACCCAATTCAGTTAGCAAGAATATATTAGCAGTTTATGTTTGTATATATAACAAGGATATAGCAAGGATTATTTTCAAGGAGTGAAAATATTCCTTGACTTTATTCGGGGGAGTAAATTTTGCTTTATTAGAAGTGCTAAAAAACAAACATAGGCATGAAACAGGCTAGTTCCGAAAAAATGTGAACTTTATGAACGAAGTTAACTTGGCGAAACTCGCAATTTTTCTGCAGCCGATCAACAAAATTTTAGATTTTCCCGTGCCTGATCGACAAAATTCGCGATTTATCCACACCTTATCAACGAAATTCGCAATATTTCTATGTCCAGTTTACGGAATTCGCGATTCTTAATTGATTGAAAAAGTCTTCAATCTTTTCCCGCAGAGAATTGTTACGACTTTTTCTCACGATAAACTGCCGAATCTTACGATTTTTACCGTAGCTGATCGACGAAATTTGCAATTTTTTCGCACTTAATCGACAAAATTCGCGATTTTTTCACTGCCCGATCGACGAAATTCGCGATTTTTTCACTGCCCGATCGACGAAATTAGCGACTTTTCCGCGCCCGATCGACGAAACTCGCGATTTTTCCGCGTCCGATCGACAAAACTCGCGATTTTTCTGCGTCCGATCGACAAAACTCGCGATTTTTCCGCACCCAGTTTACGAAATTCGCGATTCTTAACTGACCGATGAAATTTTAGATTTTTTTCTTTTGTCAAATTGGCGAAATTCGCGACTTTTTATAGCAGTAAACTGACGAAACTCACGATCTTACCGCAGCCGATCAACGAAATTTGCAATTTTTTCGAGCTTCACCGACAAAATTGGCGATTTTTCCGTTCTCGATTAACGAAATTCGAGATTTTCTTGTGTGCTATCAAAAAAATTCGCGATTTTTCCGCGCCCGATCGACAGAGCTCGCAATTTTTTTGTGCCCGATCGACGAAATTCGCGATTCTTAACTTACTAACAAAATTTTATTTATTTCCCTGTGCAAATTGTTTAAATTCGCGACTTTTTCTTGGAATAAACTGACAAAACTCGCGATTTTTCTGCAGCCGATCAACGAAATTCGAGACTTTTCCACGCTCGACCAACAAAATTCGCGACTTTTCCGCGTGCGATCGACGAAATACGCGATTTCTCCGCTCCCGATCGATGAAATTCGAGATATTTTTCGACTAGCATCTGACGAAATTCGCAACTCGGGAATTTCCTATATTGATACAATAGTATCGGCCGGGTGATTAATGAAATTCGCGATTTTTAACTGATTGACGAAATTTGCAATTGTTTACCGCGGCAAATTGACGAAATTCACGATTTTTTCCTGCAACCTATGATCCAAAATTACGATTTTTGCCAATTATAAATTGACGAAAGTCGCGGGCCACACGTTAACCCCTCGCGGGCCACAGGTTGTGCATTTCTAGTTTACAGGGATGCACAATAAATCTATTCTAAATATGCCAACACATCTGGACTGTGGAGGAAATCATGTGCGGTGCTTTTTAAACATGATATAATAATTTAAACATAATGGCATTGATATATGCTTCGTATGCACTTAAAAAGGACGTAGGTAGACTACAACATGTTTTCTGTAGATGTAGAATACAGAAAAAGTAGCGTTTTTAGCTCGTTTACAGTGTGGCATTATTAAATATTAGATGTTTCTATAAAACACCATAAGACTAAAAATTTAGGAGTAAAATACATCTAAAATAAGATTAAAGAAAAAAGAAAAAATCATGCGTCCCACATAGCTATGAAACACTTTCCAACACATTCAGAATAATGTAAAAAAAACTGCACCGTTTAACAAGTTACAATATTATGTCTAATTCAACCCTATGGAAACTCATAATTCATTTGAAAACACAATTTCAGCTGTTCCCATCTGCAATATGAAAATTATCCGAATTTTTGAAAAGCCCTGTATATGGTATATAGATTTGTATTTATTAACTGCATGCATGCAAAAATTGAGTTCAGATAGGAAATACACACTTCGGTTTTGAAAAATCCCCATCAGCAATTTCCGCTAATAAGGAGTATAGTACGTGAATTCTTTTGTGCAGCCTTGTATATGAGGTATAGAATATAACAAGTTAAATGCAAAAGATGAGTTACATTTAAAAACACATTCCAAAACTGAAAACGCACTTCCAGCAATTATTTCTCAAAGACAGTAATGTAACAGATTTCTTTTGCGTCCCTGTAAAGAATGACAAATGCTATGAATGCCTTATTCTATCGTAATCATCTTTTAGTGATGTGCAGTGATTTACATCAATTTCAATACATTTGAAATAGCATAATGTCATTAAAATAAACTTTAAACGATTTTTCCCCACATACCATAATGTAATGGAATTCTTTTGAGCGCTTCTGTAAATGGACAATTAATGCTACATGCTTCATGTGCAATACCGAACAAGCCATGGTAAGCATCCGAGTATATTTACATGAGTTAAAGCGTGAACAGACGGACATGCAAACCGAACTCTGTAGGAAAGTGTTTAAAAAGAACTGTTTTACTAAAAGAAAAAAAAATATATTTTAAACATGCTTTCATTAAAATTCACAAAAATATATAACATATATATATATATATATATATTTATGCACTAAAAAGTAGAAAATAATTTTTGGGATTGAAAAAAATAGTTTTATTTATTTTCGCATGTCCAAGAAAAACTAGTCGGATGTACAAACCTCAAAACTTTCTTCCACCTCATACATGTTAATACTTCAAAATTCGCTATCACACTGCCAAAATTAAATGGCAATCTATGCATCTCATGAGGATTGTAAAGATATGAAATTCCGTGAATTAGTTCTTGAGCTATGACTATCGCTGAAATCGTCTAAATCCAGCAAAATGCTGCTTAGCAGCGTCACCTATTGGGTGATTTATGCCAAATCCTAATCAGCAACAATTCATGTCAACGTCTGACTCAACCTGAAGTTTGGAGAAAATCCGTGCATTAGTTTTTGAGATAGAGCTATTGCGAAAATCGTGAAAATTCCTGCATAGCAGCGCCACCTATTGTGTGATTAACACCAAAACCTAATTACAACAACTTGTGTCAACATATAACTAAATCTGAAGTTAGATGAAAATTCGTCCATTAGTTCTATAGATAGAGCTATTGAGGCAATCGTGAAAAAGGCAGCACAGAAGCGCCACCTCTTGGGCGATTTACACCAACACATAATCAGTAGCAAGTCATATCAAGGACTAACTGAATTTGAAGTTTGATGAAAATCCGTGCGTTAGTTCTTAAGATAGAGCTATTGGGGAAATCGTGTAAATCCTGCAAAATTCATCATAACAGCGCCACCTGTTCGGCGATTTACACCAAAACGTAATCAGCATCAATTCATATCAAGGAATAACTAAATCTGAAGTTTGATGAAAATCCGTGCATTAGTTCTTGAGATAGAGCTGTTGCGAAAATCGTGAAAAATGCAGCATAGCAGCGCCACTTGTTGAGCGATTTACACCAAAAACTAATCAGCATCAATTTGTATTAGAGAC
Organism: Maratus speciosus; assembly: GCA_963932465.1. Classification (NCBI taxonomy): domain Eukaryota; kingdom Metazoa; phylum Arthropoda; class Arachnida; order Araneae; family Salticidae; genus Maratus; species Maratus speciosus. Next base: position 20,218,871 of record OZ010792.1, on the reverse strand, counting down.
TAACTGAATATAAATTTTTATTAAATTCCGTGCATTAGTTCTTGAGATAGAGCGCCTATAAAATTTGTGTCACATACAGACAGACAGACTCACAGACATTTTGTAAAAACATGTTTTTTGGAATCTCTGACCCCTAAAACATGTAAATCCGTCAAAAACCGGAATTAGAAAATTTTCATGAATCCAATACTTTCTTCTTCTAAAAATAAAAGAAAGTAAAAATGAAAAAGTGGGCGCCAAATTTATCTATATATAAATACATACGTATATAATATTAAAAAAAAAAAATGAACAGAAGTCAAATTGCATTCGTGCCCACGTTATTTTTTTTTTCTTGGTGATGAGAAAATAAAACAATTTTTTTTCAAGCCCAAAATTTTCTACTTTTTAGTACATATAAATATGCTCGTATATATATATTTTCTACATTTTGTGAAATTTTATGAAAGACTGTCCTTCAAAAAAATATATACATATTTATTCTATAGTAAATCACGCCTGTTCAGCCCCCCCTTTTTTTTTAAATATAAAAGCAGAATATGTTCAGCATATTTTTTTCTTAGAAAAGTTTAATATTTTCCACTAATCATTAAAACATATTAGAAATCATGTTTAATTTTGCTAATGTAAACAAGCGCTGAGCTGTTATGGTAAGTCATTCATTTTTTACAATCATTCAAATAAAAAAATTAGCGCATTGAATATGTATTTCGCCTCACTTTTAATACAACGTTAATAACGTCACCACCGCTCGCAGCGCCACGAAATAGTCTGCATCAGAAAAAGGGAACTGATGTATAAAACACCAATAAAACATTGAATTACTACTATGGTTTTTATAGTGTTTGTTTCTTTCTTTTTCTCATGCAGTTGATAATACGAGCCGTTAATTCTCAAATTGGCTCAGCCGAGCTCAGCAATCTGATTGGCTAAAACTGATATTTATATAGTAAAAAAGTGTACTTATTTTCTTATGAAGTAGTGTAATGTAAAATAGAAAGCAATTATAATGACTTAAATTGATTTATTTTGTTAAATTTGATCAAAATCACAGTAAAATAATCCAAAATATTATTATTAACGAACAATCAGATTGCTAAGTTCGGCTGAGCCAATTTGGGAATTAACGGCTCGTGTTGATAATGGCAACTCAAAGCCGAAACGATATTTTTTAGGTTTGGTCTGTTCTTTGAGTGGAAAATTAATAATGATGTAGAGATATAATATTGAATATGTTTTTTAACAAAGAAATACATTTTTCAATAATTTATAGAATTTTTGATTTGAAATGAACGAAATGAATTGATATGAATGAAATTTCTACTTATAGTGACATTTGCAATGGCGATAAATGATTCACAAGGAGAGCATTTTCTATAGCGGACAATATTTAAAAGAACCGATTATTTATCATGGACAATTGTACGTAAGTATTTCAAGATGTAAAGAGGAAGGGCAGTTAAAAAATTATGTCGAAGGTACTGAAGACCAAGGTGAGCTTTTAAATAATGAAAGAGTTAAAAAAACTCATCGTATATCCTGAAGTTTTATGACCAAATTTTAATTTATCCTTAAATTGCGTTTTTTATGTATTCAGTATATAGTTTTTTATGAATGTGTTTCGTTTTTAAAATGTGTTATTTTCATCTATCATTGCGGAACAAGCGATAAAAATTCATATTCTTTTACATGTGTTATATATATATGTATCTTTCTATCTCATTTTCCGTCATTTTTGACGGGCTATCTTTCTAGTAATTTAATAATGACTAATAAAATGATCTTTCTAGTAGATCATGAAGTGCATATAATTTATTCATTTATAGATACATTAAAAATAAGTCTGTCACAAGAAGGAATATGGTCGATTATTGGTAGAAGTGTGTTTCCAGCTGTGATATGTAATTTTATACATATTTAATTTTTAGTACATTACATGGTGTGTATAAATTCTAAAGATCATACACAGGACTACACGAAAGCATTCGAACATATTACCGAATATGTACCACAATTAAAGAAGATGAATTTTTATTATATAGGGTAAATGCACCAGTAGTCGGCCACCCCCCAGTAGTCGGCCACTTTGAGATAAAATATGTTATGAATTGCTTATTTTCGATTTCAAATGAAATATTACAATCCCCCTATATGTAGCCATCCTTTATACGTCATAAGCCATCAGCAAAGAATTGTGGGTATTTTTATTGCGTTAGTAATCAGCCACTTTTTATTTGGTTGCGGTCAAATAACCGTTTTTGCTATTTTTTTGTTAACCGATGACAAAATTTTTAAAAGACTAGTATTAATTTATTTTTTATTATTTTCTAAAATTAGAAGACTCTACTATTAAAAAGTTTAATAAACTGATGTTTTTCTGTATCAAAATTCAATAAGTGTGTTTGTATTAATTAATTTTAATGTGGCCGACTATTGGGTATTATATTTACTTACATGTTCAGTAATCGGCTACCACGGTTGACTACTGGCTAAAAGGCTATTATCACTTTTTTTGAGTCTACTTTTAATAATTTGATTTTTTTCATAATTTGATTATCGCAATTTGAGATTTATAAAACCTTTTACTTGCATTTTATTTTATGTACACTATATATAAGGTGTTCTGGGGTAATAACGCTACGTTAAGATTCTACCAATTTTTACGGCTTAGTTTTAGATTTTTTTCCCCAAACAAATATAGGATTTGATACAGTAACTTATTGATTATGTATACAAGAAAGGCTATTTTATCAGATAGCTATTCATAAAATATAGTGGCATGATTTCTTGACCAATGCTATTAAGCGTTATTACCCATCTGTTGGGTAATAAAATAGCGTCTAAATCGCGGCCCTCAAAACGGCTCTTATCACAAATGCGCCCAAGAAATTCCCTTGCACTTTGCCCTGGCTCATACGATGTCATTATTATTTACTTTAGTGTTGCATTTTTAGACTTCATAGTGTTTACAAATAAAAAATGAGAACAAATAAAAATTTAATTTAAAAAATCAAAAAACCCGACTGCTTAAAAAGCGAACTAATTAATTATTTCCCATCTATGTCAAACTATTTTTATATTACTTACCTATTTTTTTTTATTTACTTGTATGGATGACTTTTAAGTTGAGTTTAATTGTTAGTTCCTATCTATGAACAATGTTTTGATGAGGTCTATAGATGTCTATGATGGTTAGAGTTGCAGTCAAGCTAGAGATCCTACCTACACGACTTCCAGGTTGTGTCATATTTAAACGGAGCTTCTGACTGTAAAATAGTCAATGAAACATCGTCTTCATTTTGAAAGACCTGTGCAATGGTATGCCACTCAATAGGGTGCGAAAAAAAATTTTCGTCTCTACCGCCATTTTTTATTTTACGGCCGCCATTTTGAATCGATAAAAACAATAACTAGCCTATAACCATCGGACGATTAAGACGAATCGATAGAGGCCTCATTCATTAAAATCCATCCAGTCGTTGGAATGTTTCGAGGGTATAAAAAATCCACATACCCATATATGCGTGAAACACATAACACTTCTTGGCAGTCGGGTAAAAAGACTTATAAATATCATTCATTCACAAGTTAAATGAAATTGATTTGCACTCATACGTTCGTCAGTGATTGCAACGTTCACGAATTTCGTTCGTTTGTGATCGCGGATTTCGCGAATTTAGTACGTTTTTGAGACTGCTGCATCCAGTGAAATTTTTTTTTGTTTTTATGAGTGCTATGCGCTCATTCGTTCGTTAGTGTTTGCGGCGTTAACGAATTTCGTTCGTTTGAGATCGCGGCTTTCGCGAATTACTGCTTTTTTGAGACAGCTGCACGACGAGGTTGTTGCACCCAGTGATATTTTTTTCGGTTTTCAAGAGCGCTATGCGCTCATACGCTCGTAACTGATTGCGGCGTTAACGAATTTCATTTGTTTCTGATTGCGGCTTTCGCGAATTTAGTGCGTTTTCAAGACTGCTTCACGACGAGTTGGCTGCATCCAGTGATTTGTTTTTCGGTTTTCATGAGTGCTATGCGCTCATACGTTCGTTAATGATTGCGAAGTTAACGAATTTCGTTCGTTCGTGATCGTGGCTTTCGCGAATTACTGCGTTTTATAGACTGCTGCTCGACGAGGTTGCTGCATCAAGTGATATTTTCTTTTTGTTTTCATGAGCGCTACTCTCTCATACGTTTGTAACTTATCGCGGCGTTAACGAATTTCGTTCGTTTGTGATTGCGGCTTTCTCGAATTTAGTGCCTTTTTGAGACTGCTACACGACGAGGTTGCTGCATCCAGTAATTTATTTTTCGGTTTTGATGAGCACTTTGCGCTCATACGTTCGTTACTGATTACGGTGGTAACGAATTTCGTTCGTTCGTGATCGTGGCTTTCGCGAGTTACTGTGTTTTAAATGCTGCTGCACGACGAGGTTGCTGCACCCAGTGATGTTTTTTTCTGTTTTCATGAGCGCTGTGCGTTCATACGTTCGTTATTGATCTCGACGTTAGCGAATTTCTTTCGTTCGTGATCGTGACTTTCGCGAATTACTACGTTTTAGAGACTGCTGCACGATGAGGTTGCTGCACCCAGTGATGTTTTTTTTCTGTTTTCATGAGCGCTATTAGCTCATACGTTCGTTAATGATTACGGCGTTAACGAATTTCGTTCGTTTGTGATTGCGGCTTTCGGGAATTACTGCGTTTTAGAGACAGCTGCACGACGAGGTTTCTGCACCCAGTGATTTTTTTTTCGGTTTTCATGAACACTATGGATTCATACGTTGTTACGGATTGCAGCGTTAACGAATTTCGTTCGTTCTTGATCGTGGCTTTCGCGAATTACTGCGTTTTAGAGACTGTTGCATGACGAGGTTGCTGCACCCAGTGATTTTTTTTTCAGTCTTCATGAGAGCTATTAGCTTATACGTTTGTTACTGATTACGGCGTTAACGAATTTTGTTCATTTGTGATTGCGGCTTTCGCGAATTACTGCGTTTTAGAGACTGCTGCATGACGAGGTTTCTGCACCCAGTGATATTTTCTTTTCTGTTTTCATGAGCGCTGTGCGTTCATACGTTCATTACTGATTGCGGCGTTAACGAATTTCGTTCGTTCGTGATCGTGGCTTTCGCGAATTACTGCGTTTTAAAAATTGCTGCACGACGAGGATGCTGCACCCAGTGATGTTTTTTTTTTTGGTTTTCATGAGTGCTATTAGCTCATACGTTTTTTATTGATTGCGGCGTTAACGAATTTCGTTCGTTCGTGATCGTGGCTTTTGCGAATTACTGCGTTTTAGAGGCTTCTGCATAAGTTTGCTGCATCCAGTGATGTTTTTCTTCGGTCTTCATGAGCGCTATGCGTTCATAAGTTCGTTACTGATTGCGGCGTTAGAGAATTTCGTTCGTTTCTGATCGCGGATTTCACGAATTTAGGGCGTTTTTGAGACTGCTGCACGATGAAGTTGCTGCATCCAGTGATTAGTTTTAGTTTTGATTAACGCTTCGCGTCCATGTGTTCATCACTAAAAAAAGATAGCAAAAAAGAAGAATTTTTTTTACAAAATCGCATAATTATATCAAAACGACTGTTACTATAAAATCACAAATCTATAATAATAAGATAACTACTAAAATAACAATGATAACAAACGATTGCTTTGTCACATGTATTTAAAATATTGAATAGGGAAAAACAACTGAACAAGAAATCATACTTTCCCTTAAATAAGAATTGGCGCCTCATTCTGCTCATATTGTTTAAAGATACTACGAGACAGACTGTAATATTTGTAATGTACTATTCAAGATATGCAACTTATTAAAATTGCATTTCGAAACTCGATTACGAGATAGTAACGCGAAAATGAAGAATTGGTGCCGCGTTCTGCAAATGTCTAACCACGAAATCCCAAGATAAACTGAAATATTTGCATTGTAATAGTCGAGACATGCAACATATTAAAATTTCATCCCGAAACTCGACGACATGATAGTAATGCTAAAATGACGATTTGGCGCTCCCTACTGCTGATATCACAATAAGATATGCATCGACAGATCAGTCATTCATGTTCTGTTAATAATCTTGTCCTACATCATAATTTCATTTTGAAACAGGATGACGTAATAATTTTATCTCTGCAGGCAGCCTAGTCTACGATGGTTAAAGAAAAAAATTTGAAAGGCCCACTACTAGATAATTTGGTACATTTAACTTTGCTTTCCATATGAAACAAGAATGAAAAATCTTGCATGAAGAATAGATTATAAAAGCATTTCCCATGACTTTCAGAATTCTTCACCGAAATTGAGTTGCTTAATACCGTAAAAAAAGTAAACATTTTAGAAAAGGCATAATACTTTTGAAAACCAGATTATGGTCCCTAACCGAAAAAGTAGTTCAATTCTTTTGCGCTGTCTTGTATTTAATCTAAAGATTTGTATATCATTCTATACACAGTATGATAAAACTTAGTATAGTAAAAAATTGCATAACAGGTGGAAAATTTAAATTCAACAATTTCTACCCCTATACGGAAACATACTTGAATTATTTTGTACAGCCCTGTATATTACCAATAGATTTTTATATGCCGCACATATTAAGCTAAAATTTAATTAAGGCTAAAACGTGGTTAAAACTACTGAAATGATACTTCCACACATTATTATCCCTGGGAGGTCATGTATTCAGTTCTTTGCGTGGCCCAGTAGATGGTTTTATTTATATTACTAGGGGGCTCGGCCCCCTACGAGTTACGCTCGCCAACCCCCGTCCAGACACCGTAGACTCTAAATGCACGCTAATTTGATCGGCTTTAAAAAAATCTGGAAAGATTGAATTATAATTTAAAAAACAGTGGCGATCTCTCTATAAACGGATTTCTATTCATTTCTCTTTGATTGGGGAATTTTAACGCCAAATCCGTTGCGGTACTACTTGATTATTCCGTCGACCAATTTCGCCAAATTATATAAATCGCCAAATTATACAAATTGACATAATTTTTATTTTAAATAACGAAAAAACAAATAAATTAGTACAACATTAATAAAAATACAAATAAAACGTCGAAATAAAAGTAACTTGATGACGTAGACACGTGTAACAACATTTCAAAATAAGCTAATATAAAAGGAATTAAGTAAACAGAGTCTTTGTCTCCTGGTATTTTTTAGCAAAGTGAAAAGAAAGTTCTTTTAAATGAGACATTTTAAATTATTCGTTTTTAATCTGACGTAATTTTGACCAAACTATTCTTTCTCTTTTTAATATTCACGTGAAAATACTTGTGTTAGAAATTAAATATTATTTGCACTTTCCTAACAAAAATAGTTGAAAAGTATCCTCTTAAAATATCAAATAAATGTCTAGCGCAATTTCTAAATTTAAACCGTTTTGCAATATTATTTTGTGTTCATTTTATGTAATAACTGTAATGTGACGTAAATATGACGTAATTTCTCCTATTTAAGACTTCTAACGCATGTTAATAAATTTATTGCTTTACAAATTCCTTTCTCTCTTAAAATTCACGTGTAATTATAGTTTTTATGACATAATTTTTAATAAGTTCTGCTTTTTGTACATAATTATTTAATTCTAATTCCAAATGTTTTTTTCTGTTTATAATAGTCACGTGTAAATAATTTTTTAATTTATTTACACGTATAAATATTTTTTTTCTTTTTTGAAGCAAACATTATTGCTTCCGCCGTTTATACAGTTGGCAACAGTTTAAATTAATATCACTTTCTAAAATCTGTTAAAAATATGTCTAGAAATGCTGAAAATCTGAATTTAAAATAGAAATAAAACCTCAAAAAATTAGCCAAAATAAAAAAATTAATGCAATCTGCACTCCGGCAAATTCTAACGCATAAAATGATCTAAAAATGATTAAATTGCTATGAACAGTTTTTGCTCCTATAAAACTTTTTTAGTGGAACGATTTTGTCCAAATTTAGCAATAAATATCTCTTAAAATAATTCTTCGATCTGAAAACTGTCTGCATCAGCGTGTTTATCAAACATTTCTGTATAATACTACCGATTTTCATATTTTTGTATGCAATATTTTTCTTAATATTAATGAAGAAAGACCTCCGGTCACAAAAAATTCAAAACCGGCGGCGGCGGCGGCGGTGACAGCGGTAGTTACTTTTTTTTAGAATAGAGAGATACAAACATCTCTTAGTATATTAAATATAGTTCAGCTTGAAAGAGCATAAAAGCCTCTTTTAAGCCATTCACGCTGATACTCCACAAAGCTTACAAACTCTTTTGTGTAGCCTTGTATATGATCTATATCAGTTTTGCTCACCTCATTGTAAGCAAAAGTTTAATTAAACTTAAAAACGCATGTCATAAACAAAATCACACTTACAGCAATTATCGCTAATAGAAAGATACAGTACTGTATTCGAATTTTTTGTGTTTCCCTGTAAATGAACGATAAATGCTATGCATATCATGTTATACAACGAGTATTTTGTAGTAACCCTCATTAATGTTGTATATCAATTTCATTCTATCTGATGTAGTATAAGAGAACTAAAATACGCTGCAAACAGATTATCCCCTGACACTATTATGTAAAGGAATTCTTTTGCGGGGCCCTATAAATGAATAATAAGTTTTTTGGACTCCATATTGTCTAGAACGCTTAGTTAAATGCACTTCATAAATGCATATCAATTTCATTATATTTGAAATGGCCAACATCATTAAAATAAACTTGAAGCAAATTTTTCTCATTGAGCGTAATGCATCGCGATATTTTTGACTGTCCCTGTAGATGAACTATATATTCTACACACTTTATTTTCAATAGCTATCGTGCTATTGTTAACGCCAAAAACATACAAAAATTTCAAGGAGATTTGAGTATATTTGCGAGTGTTAGAACTCGGAGAGATTGAAGACAATCCAAATTCACAAACACTTTTAAACTATGTTGGAAATTGTTAAATACTATTGTAACATTTTTAATTATTACAGCAACATTATAACAAAAGAATAAATTAACACATTTTATCATTAAAATGTTGTTCTGTTTATAAAAGTTATACTTTAAGTTATTTAAATAACAAAGCATTTAAGTGGCCGACTACTGGTCCAGTGATGGCCGAACACTAGAATTGAGTGGCCGACTACTAGACCTTTGTAATTTTAAGTTTAACTTTTTATAAATAAAAACTATAATCAGTTTTTTTAAAAAACAATTGCTGAAACAGTAAAAGAAAAGTGTACATTAACATGTGTCACTGTTAAAAAGTTGTATTGCTTTTTAAAATTACGCTTTGAGCTATATACTAAAAGAAAGCGCTTAAGTGGCCGACTATTGGTGCAACGTGCTTACAACGTCTATCACGTTGTAAGTTAAAGATTTGAAGTCTGTATAGTTGGGTGAAAAATTATCAACTAGAAAACAGAAATTCCGCTTTTTCCGTATTTAGTGTCGCCCCCGATGAAATATATATATTACATATATATATATATATATATTATCATATATTATATATATATATATTATTATATATTATATATATATATATATATATAATCATATATTATATATATATTATTATATATTATATATATATATATATATATATATATATATGTGTGTATGTATGTATTTAAATATAGATAGAGAAAAACATATTTCAGTTTTAAGACTTAAAACACACGCTTTTAATTTATATAAAATGACGTCATTCGCATCGTCATTTACGATCCAATCTTAAACGACATTTACAGTAACGTATGCATAGGACGTCACTGTCGCTGAATAATACGCAAATCCAAAAAAAAAAGGGATGTCGTCATTCAAGAAACTCGACAAAAAAATCTGCTATCTAATGATTCACATGCCATCATTTGTTTGTAACATTAATATGGATACTTAAAATTAAATATAGTTTATAATAGCTTCATATTTTATCAGAAATCATTCATTTATACTTTTTCAAAATAGCACTTATTTTAATAACATTTTTTTTTTCAGTTGTTATGGGAAAATGGCAACAAAAAGATATAATTACTATTTTCCAACTATTTTTAGGGTCCCGTACTTAAAAAGTAAAAACGGAACCATTATAAGATCACTCCTGTGTCTGTTCGTCCGTCTGTCTGTCTGTCACAGCCATTTTACTCGTAAACTATAGAACGTGGAAAGTTCAAATTCGGGGAAGTAATAAAGACCATTGACCCACCTATTTTCAGATTAATAAACATTCATAAATATATTTAGTAAAAAAGTTGAGGTGCTAATTATGCTACTTGAAAAAAATAATCTTCTCTTTGTATATCATGTGGGGTATCCCGTGAAAGCTTTTGTAGCGCTGAACTCAAAAATACATTTTTTTTTAATTTTAGGTACTAGGGGGCTCGGCCCCCTACGAGCTACGCTCGCCAACCCCCGTCCAGACACCGCAGGCTCTAAATGCAGGCTAATTTGATCGGCTTTAAAAAGATTTCGAAAGATTGAATTATAATTTAAAAAACAGTGGCAATCTCCCTATAAACGAATTTCTATTCATTTCTCTTTGATTGGGAATTTTAACGCCAAATCCGCTGCGGTACTACTTGATTATACCGTCGACACATTTCGCCAAATTATACAAATCTCCACACCACTCGCCAAATTATACTAATTGACATAATTTTTATTTTAAATAACGAAAGAACAAATAAATTCGTACAACATTAATAAAAATACAAATAAAACGTCGAAATAAAAATAACTTGATGACGTAGACACGTGTAACAACATTTCAAAATAAGCTAATATAAAAGGAATTAGGTAAACAGAGTCTTTGTCTCCTGGTATTTTTTAACAAAGCGAAAAGAAAGTTCTTTTAAATGAGACATTTTAAATTAATCGTTTTTAATCTGACGTAATTTTTACCAAGCTATTCTTTCTCTTTTAAATAATCGCGTGAAAGTACTTTTGTTAGCAATGAAATATTATTTGCGCTTTCCTAACAAAAATAGTTGAAAATATCCTCTCAAAATATTAAATAAATGTCTAGCGCAATTTCTAAATTTAAACTTTTTTGCAATATTATTTTGTGTTCATTTTATGTAATAACTATAATGTGACGTAAATATGACGTAATTTCTCCTAAGACTTCTAATGCATGTTAAGGAATTTATTATTTTACAATATCCTTTCTCTTTTAAAATTCCCGTGTATACTTTTTATGACGTAATTTTTAATAAGTTCCTGCTTTTTATACATAATTATTTAATTCTAATTTGAAAGTTTTTTTCCTGTTTATAATAGTCACGTGTAAATAAATTTTTAATTTGAAGCAAACATTATTGCTTGCGCTTTTTATACAGTTGGCAACAGTTTAAATTAGTACAATTTTCTGAAATCTGTAAAAAATATCTCTAGAAATGCTGAAAATTTGAATTTAAAATAGAAATAAAACCTGAAAAAATGAGTCAAAATAAAAAAATTAATGCAATCTGCACTCCGGTAAGTTCTAACGCATAAAATGATCTAAAAATGATTACACTGCCATGCATAGTTTTTGCTGCTATAAAACTTTTTTAGTGGAACGATTTTGTCCAACTTTAGCATTAAACATCTCTTAAAATAATTCTTCGATTTGAAAACTGTCTGCATCAGCGTGTTTATCAAACATTTCTGTATAAAACCACTGATTTTCACATTTTTGCATGCATTATGTTTCTCAATATTAACGAAGAAAGACCTCCGGTCACAAAAAATTCAAAACCAGCGGCGGCGGCGGCGGTGACAGCGGTAGTTACTTTTTTTTAGAATAGAGAGATTATATTTTCAAAGATATTGTTGAAAATGTAGCGTAAAAATATGTTCCACACCATTTAATTCCGAATCTACTGAAACTAAAATTATGAAAAAATTATACGTAGTAGACTTTAATATAAACCTTGCCGGAAAATTATAGCGATTACCCTAGGTCACATAATTTTTGAGTAATTGGCATTTTTCTGTTATACACAAATTTCCATTTACGGGCATTAAGAAAAATTGTTAAGCATCGCTGAATGTACCTATCGTTGCAGAAGAATAAAAGCATTGTTGATAATGATTTTCAAAAAAAAATCATCTGTAATTAGCCGAGATATTAACCCTTAAAGGTACGGTCAGTTTGGACATACACAAGGACAGGATACTCTATGCCTACTTAACAACTTTTAATGATATATATGTGTAATGTAATGTCCAGTAACAGTATAAAACAATAAACGTCAAATTGTTAAAAACATACTAATTTAAGGGGTCTCGGGACTCTAAAAAGTGGAAAAAATGAAAAAAAAAAGACCATTTTCAACATTTAATGTCTTAAAATGTATATGATTTTAAAACACAATTTTAATTGGGATGAAAGATATAAGTATCTTCTTTCGTTTCATGTATTTAAAACATTGCAAGATAAAGAATTAGTATTTATAGGGGGCTCGAAACTGTTAGACATTTGTCGAACAAAAAATTTGCATAACAGTTTACGCGCAGGATTACAAAATAAATATTGCAACTAGAATGAAAATTTTGGTGCTTATACTTATACTTCAGATTATAATAATTTCCCTGAACTTAAATAAATTTGTATTTAAAGCATTTTTATATTTTTAATGCAATGTTGCATTTAGCTAACACAAAATTTTGAAAATTTCCACAGTAAAATCACCTAGAAAAATATATTTTTGAACAATAAAAAGGAAATTTTAGGTTCAGTTTATACAGACTAACATGAAATATATGTTTTGAAAATTTTATGAAAAAATATTCAGAAGTTTTTGAGGTATCCTGCGCTTTATGCCCCAAAAACGCCATTTGGAAAATAATGACTTTAAAGTTTCGGAAACGCCGCTTCAACTATTGAGCGGGTATAATTCTAAAAGCCAAAACTTCTGTTCTAATGGGAATTTCAAGGAAACAATTATATCAAAATACTCAAAAAAGATAGGAGTTTAACATCTAAAAAAATTTAAATTTCTTAAATTTTGAAGCTTTAAGAGTCCTACGACCACTTAATCCTTTCCGGCACGGAGTAATTCTATTTATAAACGTATGAAATAATGAACTGACACCAGAATTTATAAACGAATTTATTAGAAAATGCGAACTTGCTTATTTTCACGTACATGATAAAAGGAAAATTTTAATTAAATATTCTTGGTGCCGTTTGTCTGCTTTAGAATTAAAATTAGGTGTCCGTTTTTTAAGGGCATCGCCCTCGAAAGATTTAATTAGAATGAATCGCATAAATACTGTGGGATTCGCGATAGTTTGCATTGATTGTATCACTCAATACACCTCGAGTGACTTTAAAAGTTAATTAAACATCTATCTGGAAAAACGCAGCACTGACCAAGGCGGCGTTGCAACTTTGAGACCTCAATTCGAAGCGCGCTTAGCACAATGCCAAATTAAAAATTTGAACAAAGGTTTCGTTTTAGCTACACTGTAGAAATAAAGGTTATTACTGCGTTGAATTTAGTTTCATGAAATGCCAAATGAAGTTTAACTATGCACTGCTTTTATTGTCAGTACCGAATTAAGTTCATCATAAACAGATTAGGATAATATGAAAAATAAAAAAAGAGTTATACGAATAGCTATATTGGATATTATTTAGGTTCCATATCTCTTTGAACTTTCATGGCATACTCGATTACACTTTTCTAATATATACAGCTATACCCAACCTACGTTGGGTATAGCTCATTATTAATAGCCCAATAATCATTATTTAAAACCCTATGTGTTAAATTATTATTTTAGATATCTCATTTCTCTGTATGAAAAATTAGAATTTTTTATTAATATTCTGTTATTGTTGGAAAGTGTTTTGCAATCTACACCGAATGTAAGATTTTTCGTTCTTGTTATTCCTTGAATGAATAACCGAAAACAATATTATTATTCAAAGAATTCCGAAAATTCTCTCTTTCTTACTTTAATACAATAAAGAGAACTTTTAGTGCATTTGTCTATATTGCCCTAACGCTGTGCAGACAATTCCCCCGTTGTTTGCGGGATAATGAATTTCCATCATATATGAACAGTTTTGAGGGCAAAAGAAAATAAAGTGCCATTTAACCTTTTATGTACCTGGAGATTTATTCATTCTTATGCTTGTGATTCATTTACGAAGCAAAACTGGATTTATAAATTTGTAAACGAATAAACAGAGAGAAATGGGAATTGTGACATTAGTTTCTTCTTTCTTGTCGAAGTACTTTTATTTGTAAGTGAAGGAAGACTTAGCTTATAAAAACTGCGTTTGCAAAACAGGGAAGTGGGATTTAAACTAATTAAACATCTATTTTAACTAAGCCACACAGTTTTTCCATCCAGATAAAATAAAAGATAACTAAGGTGTCCAAAGTAATTATAATGGTTATATAGACATTTACTAACACTAGAGTCCAGTCAATCTAGGATTCTGCCTTGAAGGTTTTGGAGAAGTTTTTTCGCCTTCTTACTTTATGTTTTTGTGGTGCTGAACATGATTTCAACTTTTCCACCTCGTATTTGGTCGGCTTAAAAAGTTATAAGCGATAAACCATTAAAAAAACGGGTTTTTTTCGGGTATTCCACTATATTCGCTAGAGGGTAAAACATTTTTGAACCAAATTAAACTAGAGAAAATTTCCTACATTTTTCATACACAATGTTTTTTCCTGCAATACGAGCAAAAATAATTATAGCAATATATTCAAATTCCATCATCGGAGGGCAAAAACGTGATACCATCACAATGCATCCATTTAAATCGCCAATTTGAAGCTTTTTAGATAATTGTAATTGCATTTTGAATATGATAATATTCGCTCACCAAGTTTTAAATCTATACTCCTATTATAAAGAGGAAAAAATTGTTTATTTGTCGGAGATAAGCTCTGGAACTACCGAACCGATTCCAAACGTAATGGTATCAAAATGATGGTGTTAGTCCAACTTAGAACATAGGCTATATCTTATGTCGGTGCCACTACCCCAAAGGGGGTGTAGGAGCAAAAAACGTTCTAAAAATGCGATTTTAGCGTTACTGAAGGGCTTAGAAATATGAAATTTGGAATATTAGTTACTTATAAGATATAAATGATGTCTAAGAACAGTTCTTAAACAATTCGAAATTTAAAAGGGTTGAAAATGCACAAAAAGTGTTCTAAAAAACGTTCTAAATGGTATTTTCTACACAATCTCAGGAAATACCAAACCGATTTAAAAAATATTGGTGTTAAAATGACGGTGACTACGCTTGCTCCAAGATAGGCTATGTTTTATGTCGGTGCCACTACCCCAAAGGAGGTGTAGGAGCAAAAAACGTTCTAAAAGTGCGATTTTAGCGTTACTGAAGGGCCTAAAAATATGAAATTTTGAATATTAGTTATAAGATATAAATGATATCTAAGAACAGTTCTTAAAAAATTCGAAATTTAAAAGGGTTGAAAATGCACAAAAAGCGTTCTAAAAAACGTTCTAAATGGTAGTTTCTACACAATCTTAGGAAATAAAAACCGATTTAAAAAATATTGATGTCAAAATGATGGTGACAACGCTTGCTCCAAGATAGGCTATGTTTTATGTCGGTGTCACTACCCCAAAGGGGGTGCAGGGGCAAAAAAAGTTCTAAAAATGCGATTTATGTGTTACTGAAGGGCCTAGAAATATGTAATTTGAAATATTAGCTACTTATTTGATATAAAGGATTTCTAAGAACAGTTCTTAAGCAATTCGAAATTTGAAAGGGGTGAAAATGCGCGAAAATCGTTCTAAAAAACGTTCTAAATGGTGGTTTCTACACAATCTCAGGAAATACCAAACCGATTTAAAAAATAATGGTGTCAAAATGACGGTGACAACCCTTGCTCCAATATAGGCTATGTTTATGTCGGTGCCACTACTCCAAAGAGAGTGCAGGAGCAAAAAACGTTATAAATTGCGCCTTTTGCGTTACGGAAGGGCCTAGAATCGTGAAATTTGGAATGGTAGTTAGTTATAAGATATCAATGATCTCTAAGGACATTTCCTAAAAAAATCAAAATTTAAAAGGGGGTCAAAATGCGCAAAAAGTGCTATAAAAAACTTTCTAAATTGCGATTTCTATGCAATCTCAGGAAGTACTGAACCGATTTCAAATATAATGGTGTAAAAATGATGGTGATAGATCTTGCTCCAAGATAGGCTATATTTTATATCTGTTTCCACTACCCCAGAGGAGATGCAGGAGCAAAATGCGCGAAAAGCGTTCTAAAAACGTTCTACATGCCGATTTGTCGGCAATATCTCAGGAAGAATGAATCTGATTTCAAACGTAATGGTAGGAAATTGATGCTGACAGCCTCTGCTCTAACATAGACGCTATTTTATGTCGGTATCACTATCACCAAGACGTTGCAGGAGCAAAGAAGCGTTCTAAATTTCGATTTTTGTGATCGGTAGGGGCTAGCAACTTAAAATTAGGCAAGGTACATATTTATTAGCTATAAATGATCTTTAAGAACAGTTTCGAAAAAATTGGAAATTTAAAAAGCGGTGAAAATGTGCGTAAAGCGTCCTAAAAACGTTCTAAATTGCGATTTCTACTCAATCCAAGGAAATACCAAAGCTATTTCAAAAGTAATGGTTGCAAATCAATGGTGACAGTCCCTGTTATAACATAGGTTATATTTTATGTTGCTGTCACTACAATCTGAGGGTTGCAAAAGCAAAACATGTTCTAATTTGCATTTTTTGCACAACTGAGGGGTCTAACACTTTGAAGTATGGCATGGCATTTACTTGCAAGATGCAATTGCATTCTAAGAACAGTCGAAAGAAAATTCCAAATTTTAAAAAAATGAAGTGAGTGAAAAGCGTTAGAAATTACAATTTTTAAGCAAACTTATAAATTACCAAACCGATTAAAAAAATAATGATGACAAATTTTGGTGATAGAACCTGCTCTAACATAAGCTATATTTTATGTCTGTTCCACTACGACCAGAGGGTTGCAGGAGCTAAAAACTTTCTAAATTGCGATTTCTGTGATACTGAAAAGGCTAGAAACTTTAAATATGACACGGTAGTTACTTATAAAATATAAATGCCCTCGAAGGAACGTCGAAAATGAATTCGAATTAAAAAGGGGTGAAGTGAAGGAGAGGTGCGAAAAGCATTCTAAAGAAGTTCTAAATTTCGATTCTATGCAATTTCGGGGAATATAAACCGATCATAAAAGTAATAGTTGCGAATCAGTGGTAACAGTCTCTGATCCTACACAGGCTATATTTTATGCCGGTGATTCTACCACCTGGGGCTCACAGGAACAACAAACGTTTTAAAAAAGGGCTTTAAAAGATTTTAAAATTACGTTTCTGTGGAATATTAGGAAATAACAAACCGATTTCAAAATTAATGTTGGCAAATTAATGGTGACAGTTCCTGTTTCAACATAGCCCTTTATGTTGAGAGAGGTGGTAGTACTTGGAATTCGACATGATGGTTAATTTTAAGATGTAAGAAGATAGTTTCTAAAAAAATTCAAAACTTCAAATGAATACTGAAATGAGCGTATTAATTGAGCATAAAAGTTTCAAAATATTTTCGAAATTATCGTTTATTTAGTTTTATTTCATTTTATTAATTTAAGTCTCATTTCTGCCTAATACAGTGTAATAATGATGTTTAGTCAAACTGTGTTTTAAATAGTAATTTTTGAATTATTCCTAAAAGTAATAAGTACCTTTTAATAAAATAAAATATTACCTTTTAATAAAATAAAAATTTAGTTAGTACCTTTTGGTAAAAATTAGACATATAAATATCACTTGGCATATTTGAAATATTACGCGAGCAAAGCCGCGGGGTTTGCTAGTCTTTTATATATTTATTAACAAAATAAGTTGAAATCATGTAATTAAGAAAAACGTAAAATACAAACACTCCGAACAGATGAGAGCACCAATTTTTATTTTTCTACCAATCTGATCATAACTATTACATGATTATAACTGTACAATTAAAACTATTATATGTTTAATATAATAATGACATACGTGGAAGATTGTAAACAGGAAAAAAAGAGAAATGCAGAGTTGTTTTCCCATTAATGTCGTTTTGGTAGCTTTGAAAAGCCTGACTGATGTTCTTCGAAAGGAACGTCATCGTTATCTTGATTGCTCAAGTTGTGTCTCCACTTGGCTTAAAATATCCTGGAGAATTGGCTTATCAACCTCTTTTTCCAAGTCACCTTCGGCAGAGATTGTCACAATGACCATCTCAGTTCAAACAAAGGAGCGAACAAAACAAACTTGCATTACTACAGCCATACTTTCCACTGCAGTTTGTTTTGCCTTTGAAGGATTTTTTTTTTTTTTTTTTTTTTTTTTGTAGAACAGCTTCAGGTGCGTGATGTTTGACAGTTGTTATTGGTGTGATGCTTCTCTTGGATTTATTGAAGCCCCATTCCTTGGCTTTTATACAGTAAACTAGCCATGGCTGTGGTGTACTGGTGGTAAACTCTTAGACATGGGTATCGAGCGGCATCTTCCGTTGGAGGAAGCGACACTATATTTGCAGCGGTCTTAAAAGGATTCCTAGTCTTACTGCAGTAATAATGCTGCGAGCTAGTGCAGTACTCCTTTTCTAGCATTTATTAAGGTCTCCTTGTCTTTTTATTAAAAATAATGTTCATATGGAAATCTTTATGGTTTATGCAATGAGAGACTCATTCTCATTCAATACACGTCTGCAGGAGGATATTAGATTTGTAAACCTCAGACCGAATATCTTCAGCCACTATCTTCACCGTAACCTGAATAATACGCAGTCGTTCTTCCTGGGGAGATGAGTATCGTTGTTGCTATCAAACATCACTCAAAATCATCTTATGGCATGCGTTCTTGAAGCAAAGAACAGTACCTTGTTTGCAATGGTTGCAATAACAATATCTTCTTCATACTTGTTTAGAAGGTGTGATTTAACTGTTTCCAATGAAGGACAGTATTCACCTGCTTTAATCTGGTCTGTTAATTCTTCTATAGAAAATTGGTATTGTTTGACTTACATGGCTGTGTCTATGTCAGAGGCAAATGGACTTTTTTGCATCTTAGTGGATTTTGCGAGCTGATAGAGCTTTTCATGCATTTCAAATAATACTGCCTATCAGCAGTAACCAAGTCAGTCACATAATCAAGTCGGTAGATTATGGCAAGCCCCAGCTTATCATCACGATTTTCAGAAAGTTGTAACATTTAAAAGTACTGTCAATGTATATTTCGTTTTGTTATTGCTTTATAAATTTCTTTTGCTTTAAAGTGTGGTGGGATTTCTTCTCCAAACAAAAAGAAATGACTTTGAAATGGAAACTGCTATACTGCTGAACAGTTGGTTTTCTACGTCTTCAGAAATCCTCTTCCAATTGCAGCAATGTGTGGTTCGTTTGTGTACTGTTTATGGCCTTTTTTAAGTATACTTAAAGACTTCTTGCTCATTAAATAATTTTTTTACCATCTTTTCTTTTTTTACTTATTCATATGAAGGACTCATCACCTTTTGATTTTACTTCTGTTAATTTAGTTCTGCACTTTTACTCCGTGTCACAGATAAAAAGCTTCTCTGCCATCCTGAATATCACTTCACATTTCACGGAATCGTTTTAAAGCACATAATTTGTAATTAAATACACATTGTACGTACATTAAGGCAAATGCATAACCGACCGATGAGACGTCTAAAAACAAATCGAGAGCTGAACTTTCAATTTCAACACGAGCCAAAAAATGTCCTAGATGGGAAGGAGAAGAAAAGTGGGGGGATTATTGTAAAATCACGTGCCATGGAAATGTTTCAAGGACATTCGCCCACTCGTTCTGCATTCAGAAAAACATTGCATTTTCGACATCCGATTATCGAATTTGAATGTATCATTAAAATCTTTTTTACTCGTATTGCCAAAACTATTCATCTTAGAAAAAAATATTGCATATACAAAATGTAGGAAATTTTCTCTACCTTAATTTGGTGCAATAATTTTTTTTTCAAAAAAGTATAACCCTCTAGAGAATACAATGGAAAACTCGAAACCC
Source organism: Maratus speciosus (assembly GCA_963932465.1). Taxonomy (NCBI): domain Eukaryota; kingdom Metazoa; phylum Arthropoda; class Arachnida; order Araneae; family Salticidae; genus Maratus; species Maratus speciosus. Next base: position 20,198,792 of record OZ010792.1, on the reverse strand, counting down.
CTCCCCCCGATATTTTCATGGTTTTTCGCTTATAACTTTTTAGCCGACCAAATACGAGCTGGCAAAGTAAAAATCAGGTTCAGCTCACCAAAAAAAAAAAACATGAAGGAAGAAAGAGATTTGGTCTAATTTTACTGGACTACTAGGGGATCGTTCCCGGGTTACAGAATGTAGGTGGAATTTTATTTTTTTTTAATTGAAAACTAATATTTTTTTTTACATGCAGTATATTTTTTAGAATGCCTACTAACAACAAAAAAGCATTCTTTAATATGAAAAATATGAATTATACAATCAAATTAAGTTTTGAAATTTGTCAAAAGCGATATTTTCGTATTAGCTGCATGCTAAGAGTTATTAGCCCAAGATTTTGCTGCTTACGGCATCCTTTTATATTCTGATAATTTCAGAGCTTTAAGAGCGTAGTCCAATTACATGTCTGTTAAATTTGTCTTTTATTTATACTATTATATATATATATATATATATATACATAGAGGAAGTTTTAATTTTTATTTTTTATGGAATATTAGCTGTAAGAAAATGATGAACTCTTTATGTTGTTTTAAGGACAAACGGATCAATCTTTCGTAATCGAGCTTCGCGTGATAGAGTTAAATTTAAAAATATTTCATACTTGAAAATTGTTTTTAAAACCATAGACAATCAGTAAACTGAGATGCATTTTGCAAACAAATTCCATTTGAAAGTTTTGTTTTACAACGGTCACAAAAAATTCAAAACCGGCGGCGGCGGCGGCGGTGACAGCGGTAGTTACTTTTTTTTTTAGAATAGAGATATACAAATAATAACTAAACGTTTAATTTTTTTCTACATGTTGCAAGATTTTCGCCTCTATTCTTTTTCCTTTGAGTAATTATTGTACGATGCTGTCCCTTTTTCTTTTTATATCGGTAGTTCATTTTTGTTTATTTATTTATTTTAAGTATGAATAATTTTATTTAATAAATGAACATATATCTCAACAATTTCTACTAAAATAGAAAATAAATATATAAACACAAACATATATGTGTGAAAGTAAAATTTTCACAAGAAACAAGAAATGATTAGTCTGACCACTTTTTAAAAGAAAATCTATTTTAGTAATCAAGCAGAATGTTTTCTTACAGGAGAAAAACTAATATGGGGATAAGAGTGTAACAGGACACCTTTCTTGAGTCCTCGGTCTTGAGAGGTAGGGGGTGTGAACTTTCCCCAAAAGTACAGTTCCATTTCACCCACTCGGATTTCACCCCTATGACTTCCCCCTTAATGAGTAGGGGCGGAATTCTTACGTAAAATGCTGCTTTTTCACAAGATTTTTTAAAATTCCAATGCAAATGACGCTTATTCTAATTTGCGCAGAATTAAAAGAAAATTATATTTAGAAAGCTTGAACTTTCATGAAATGAGATTAGTTTTTCAAATTCTAGAGCTGCTTGTTTTTCAGTCTCTATAAAGCGTTTTATGGAAAAGTACCTCAGTTTTTGTCGAACCAGAATTTCACCTCCATTTACCACTGAATGACAAAACAAAACAAAAAAGTACAAACAGACTTAACCTCTTCGGACCTGGAGTATCCTATAGGATACACATCTTTACAAATTTTTTTAATGTATATAAATGATGATTAAAAAATGAAAATGTTGTGAATGGAATCTTAAAAGATAGCCAAACTAAAGCAAAGCATCAATTTGTTTCTTATAGTGCTTTTTTCGGCCATAAAATGGGATTTAAAAATGACTTGCAGAGAAAATGAGGGAAATATTCAAAAACGAAAAGTAAATCATTTTTTTATACGTTAAAATATCCTATGGAAGGTACATTCAAAATAAAAATTTATTAAATGCATAATTATTTAATATTTTTCATTGTTTTTTCCATGCAAAACAAAAGAAAATATCCTAACAATTTGTCAAAAAATGTACTTATTGAGTCCCATGTGTCATATATGATACATCAAATTTTATGTATAAAAAATAAAAATAAATTTTTTTTGTTTCTTAATCTTTCTTAGTTATACCTTTGCAAACATAAATTCATAACTGAAGTAAAAATATATATGAAAATAAACCCTGGGGTCTGAAGAGGTTAACTCAGAAAAGGCTTAAAATATCTTATGCAAAAAAAAAAAAAAAATACGAAAATCTTTAAATGCAAATGAGATATAGCTATAGGAGTTTTACATTGGTTTAACGTTAGCTACGAAAGTCCAGAGGCTCTGTGCAGCGGAGCCTTAAGGCACAGCCTTCTTTTTTCTAGCACGCTGTTCCTTTTTCCCTATCTTGAACTGAAGAAGAATCTCGCTAGTAGATTCGAAACAGCTGTTTGCTGCTTTTCATGTGCTTCTTTTTTGTGCATTTTTAAACGTTGGTTTTTCTGCTTTTTAATATTGTTGCACAAAGGCTTTATTTGCTATTTTTAAATTATGGTACAGTTTTCATACGAATTGCATTTGAAAGTAGATTTTTTTCCTATATGACGTTCTAAAAATTGAAAATGTACGATAGTCAGAAGATTAAAAAATATCAGTAGCGAGAATTTCAAAACCGAAATTTGATCGTGAAATGTTGCCATTCGCAAAATGACGTCAGCGTTACGCCCACATACGCTTGTCCTTTATAATACAGATACGAGGGCGTGAGTTTCAACACTCGCCTTATCCAAAATTTAAAAAATTGAGTTTTCTCTACGAAATCTAGTCTATTGGTAAACCTGCACAGAAAAAACACTATAATCTGTAAAAAAAATATTTTTAACCTTTATTTTTGGGTTCTTAAAATATTGGTTTGGTTTCAAAACTTGCCTTATCCACTAGGGATTTGGCAACAAAACTAGCTTTATCCCTGCGCATGCGTAAGACCAACGGACGACTAGCTTATCAGCTACTATCACAGTAATTTTCCTTCATTTCTCTGCGACCTGTTGCTATTTTAGTTTAAAGTTTTTACCTGTTCCATTCATACAAACTGATTAAATAAGTTTTACAGCATGTCTTATGTATAATGGACCGTAAATAAACTCTTACATTTTGTGGGGGAAGTGGGAAGAAGAGAAAAAGAAATACGAACACATGGGCTAGTAAAGAATACACGCAAAACAAGATTAAAATGTAAGTTCAAAATGGAGAATCGTTTTCCATATTTCTAACAGTGGCGTGGCGTGAAAATTTTCGGTGGTCATCGCAATTATTTAAGTTTGTGGTGAAAAATTATTAACTCTAAAATTCAATGGTTGAATCTTCAAAAAAGAAACTTTAAATCTTACCTTCACTTATACATGAACTCCAAATGTTCTGCTAAAACTGGATCATAGAGTTTTAAAAGCTTATTAAGAGTTTTAAAATATTGCTTGGTCATCGCCGCATCCAACGATGACCGGACGCCACGCCACTGATTTCTAACTGTCAGAAAATGTTAAAAGATTTAATTTTTATTCTCAGACATACACCTAAGGCATTTCCGGTCCTCTCAAAGTGCACTCACCAGAAAGAGAACCTCGAGTATTCAACTGTCTCAATGCAAGATGTATGACGCTTCCACCAAGCATTTTTTTTTTCAAGCAAAGACAAAATTGCATAAGGTAACTTTATTTTGAAGTTCACATCTCAAACATCTCCTTCAACAAACCGTCCAAGTTTATTTCCTTCCATGAAATATCCAGAAAAGTAAAATTTTCAGCTTGAAATATTTTTTTAAGTGCATCTCAGTGCGCGTTCAAAGGCATTACGATAAAGTACTATATAAAGACTAAGAACCATGACCATCTTCAAATTTGTGGAAGTGTATTTTGGAAGATTCTTGGAATATAAAAATTCAGAGAGTAAAAGTTGTGCTAGAGGAATCTAAAAACTGGACTTTTTTTTAAAAAAAGAAGGGGGAGGGAGTCCCTGTGAAGCAAGGGAAACTTAAGGATGTCCACGGATTGTTAAAAAAAACATTTTGGTGAAAGCTGATCAGAATTGGAGGTGCTTACTTTCTATAAAAATATTATTTCTAAGGAACCAGAACAGAAGGAGATGGTGTATATATATATATATATAATATTATATGTTATATAGATTATATTATATTACATTCTTTAAAAAAAAGTTATTTTAATTATAAGCTATTTATGATAAGTTTTATTTGATCATTGATAAGTTTGCTTTTTTATAATAAAACGTAATACTAAATTTTAACCATACTAATTTCTCTCGTAAGGTTTATTCTTAATCCAAAATATTATCATCCGATGACCAAAAATAGAAACTATTAATTTCTTTCAGCAAGTATGATAGACGATTGGCAACATAATTAATCTTATCCATAGGTTGGAAACAAAACTCTTCTTTTCCGAAACTTTTTCCAATTAGTTAATTAAATGAATTAAAGTAGATTTTCCAACTTAGCACAATGATATCACAGAGCAACTAGCTATGAGAAAAAAAAAATTGGAGGTATTCGATGCACGGGGTCGCAGTTACAGTTTTTCGTGATTTCCCAAAATTTGATTTTTTGGATAAGGCGAGTTTTGAAACTCACGTCCTCATATATACGCAATCAATAAAATATAATAAAGATAGGTTATTATAATGAAGTGGGCAATTATTGGAAAATCCCTTACCATTCAGCTGCTTTTAGAGAGAAACTAAAAATCAGCTCATTCTATCGTCGATATTTTTCTGAATTTTCACGATATTTGACTGGATTTTTTTTATATGTTTCTCCATAGAGTTAACTATTACATTATCTAAAAACAAAATCTATGTTATCGTTCGCGCATGCGCACATAAAATTTAATTCATGCAACTGCTCATATTTCATAAAATATTTAATATATATTCCAATTGCACGATATTTTTTCTACTACATTTTGCTAATTTTACTTAAACTGGCGTTAAATTTGAGTGAAAACCCTTTATGATATAAGCTAAAAACATGAAACATTTTTTGAATTTAAAAAAAAAAAAAATTGCTGCATCTCCATGAATATGCGCACTATTCTTACAAGAATCAGTAAGCATGTTGTACAGTATCCACATACTTGTATTCTGCAGCGATAGTTTGGTGGATTTTAATTTACAGGATGATCCCAAATATTATTATTTTTGTTTTATTTTTTATTGACCCCTAATTGTCCTCCTTATCAAATCGACGTTGATGAATATGAGGTCAAAAATATTCGTTATAATCCTGAAGTTCCAGAAGAATACGACAAGTATATTTTTAAATATTCGACAAAATGTCTAAAATTGAAAGTGTCCGGTGATTAATGGCTATATATTAAACGGATATCAGAAACACTTTTTTACTTCTTTACTTTGTAATATCGATTTTGCGGACACAATGATATATATATACAATTTGAAAATATAACTAAATCCAACCACATGTTTTTAAAAAATCTCAACTGATAATCTTCAAATAATTGATCAACCGCAAACAATCGAGGTTATTGGAAAGAGTACAGAACATGTGAAATCAATCAATTAAAAAATAAACCCCAAGCCCTTAAAGAGCAGATAGAAAAGCTCATAAATTTCAAGAAATGAGTCACTGATCTTAATCCGGATGTTAAAAAAGGTTTGTTTGATTACCTTTTAAATTATTCATAAAAAATGCTTCGTCTTTGAAAAGCAGTCTATAAAAGTAATCGAGCTCCTTTAATAAAATGATGCATAGCCTTTTAATTAAGTGATGACACATGCATGGCATTTTAATTTTTTAAGATATTTTTGCATAGTTTCAGTTTTTTACATCGTGGGAAAAAGCTGTTTATATACAGGTGTGTTTAAGTTGTGAGATTAAATATGCAGATAGTAATCATTTTAAAGAGTTTTAAAGTTTAGAAATAAATAGTTTACACATACAATTTTAATTATATTGGGTGAATGAAAAGTTCTTAAACATATTTTAAGGGTAGGTCACGCATAGGAAAAAAAATGAGTCATTTTTACGACAGAGCGAGGAGTTTCTATTCACGTATTTGTATAAAAATACAGGGTATCTCTCCTCTATCCGAACTCGTGTTTATGTTAATAACTTATAGAAAAATGAACATTGCAGTGAAAATTTAATGAGATTGATGGTGGTTGGTGACAAATGTATTGCTGCGGAGAAAAATGATACTTGCATAAAGCTGATTATTTAATATATATCAGTTACCCAAACAAGCTATTAATTATTTTATTACTCCCTCTAAAGAATACCACACTATTATTAAACAACATTACTAGATTAATACTTGGAAATTTTCCAGAGAGAAGCATTCGCCTTCCATACAACATTTCAAATGAAAAGCAAATTTCAAATCAATTGCTTAAAAGGCGCAAAGGACAACCTAGTGAAAATGATTCCATGTCGCGACTCGAACCCGGGCCATCAGTAAAGCGCACTGACATTCTACCGACTAAACCACATGGAACGATACCCAGCTTGGAACTTCTTACTATAACATGTTGGCAAGGCTACAATCGCAGGACAAGATGAAATATTTTTCCGTGAGCCACCGACATGGAGCAAACACGAAACTTAATTAAATCCAGCATCCATTGAAACTATATTAATACTTGGAAATTTTCCAGAGAGAAACATTCGCCTTGCATACAATATTTCAAATGAAAATCAAATTTCAAATTAATTACTTAAAAGCCGCAAAGGTGAAAAATGAAAGTAGTGAAAATATTGTATGCAAAGTCAATGTTTCTCTCAGGAAAATTTCCGAGTATTAATATAGTTTCAATCGATGCTGTATTTAATTAAGTTTCGTGTTTGCTCCATATCGGTGGCTCACAGAAAAATATTTCATCTTGTGGCTGCGTTTGTAGCCTTACCAACATGTTATAGTGAGACTTTCCAAGCTGGGTATCGTTCCATGTGGTTTAATCGGTAGAATGTCAGTGCGCTATACTGATGGCCCCGGTTCGAGCCCCAGAATGGAATCTTTTTCACTAGATTGGCCTTCGCGCCTTTTAAGCAATTAATTTGAAATTTGATTTTCATTTGAAACATTACTAGATACTTTGAAACTAGATATTTATATAGATAGTTGAAATTTCTAGCACTTGATTTGTTATTATAGCATTTCGCACAATATAATGTAAGTTTCTTAAAAGGTATTCCATTTCAATAAATTCTATTTTCGCAAAATTATTAACAGAAATACGAGTTCGGTTAAAATGAACCATGGTGTATTTTTTGACTGGATTGTGATGCCAATATCTATTAGTTTCGACTTTTTTTATGTATAGCTACCAACAAAATTTTATTATATTTTTAAATATTTATAAAGTTCCTTTATTACTTTTATAGAGTGATCTACCCGCGTCTGTGTAAAAGTTAATTGAATTAGAACGGATCAGTCCCAATAATGTTAATAAAAAATGCCGATATTTATATAATCAGTATTGTACTTGAATTGAATTATATTTTTAAAGAATATTGCATACCATGCTAAATTGCAAAGTAGCATTTCTCTGTTTCTGAAGTACGTCAGCCTTGGAATGCGCAATAACTATTTAAGATCACTAAGACCGATCCGAAATACCCAAAACTGAACCCGAAATGTTTAGAGTAAATCCGACTCGCACCGAAAAAAACTTAATGTCTGGTCGGGCCGGGTAACCCCATTCGATGCAGGACTCTACTTGGGTTTCAGACTATGTTCTGTCCAAACAAACACTAGTTGCATAATAATCTTCCAAGTTACCTATGAATTATACCTATGGAGGTGCCTTGCCAGATGAAGATCTCGTCATCTGACCAAAGTTCTAAATTATGAGACCAACTTGGGTAACAATGTGTAGGTGCCAAAAAACAAGATATAAATGTTAAGTAACTGGCATAACAAAGCTCCCAACTAAGCATTAGGTACTGCCGATAGGATGACAATATATGCGCAAGTCAATCTTATTGCCACTACGCGGCGATTAGGTGGTTATACGCCCCGATACTAGGTATCGAACCCGTTCAGCTGCGGTAATATACCGGGCATGTTGGAGCCAGGTCATCGGTTAGGAAAAACATTCCATCAAATTTTGAACTGTGCATATATAATGTTATCACTTGAAGGGGGAGGGGGTTCTGGCACATGATATCGTAAGATTTCTTTAGGGGAGGAGGGTTTGTCTTTTTTTTATCGTTCTCAATTTTGATACAAACAAAATTTTCTTTTTTAAACTTTTTCTGTTAACTTTTTTTTTTACTCTGTTATCAGTTTTATGAAAATTTAAAATTATTATTAAAACCATTAAATAATTGCAAAAATCATTTTATTCGAAAACATGGAATTTCCCAAGGTTTGGTAGTCCTATTCTTCTGTCACATGCGCATATAATGCGTTGTTATTCTTAGAGAAACTAGGTTCGAAATGATACTGATTAATTACTAGTCAATTTTTTTGTTTACTAGTAAAAAAATGTGAAAGAATCACTTGTTTTGTTAATAAGAAGTTCTGTTTACATCCTCCCGTACAGGGGCAAATGCAAGAAGGCAACATTTCTGTTGAATACATCATGCAACAAAAAGTTATTATTGAATATTTTTAAATAGTATATATTTCCTGGAAGTGCTGCTTGATATAAAGTTAATTCATGTATAATAGTGATATTTTATTGACTTATCTTCATTTAAATCAGTAAATAATAATAATAATGTGAATAATAAATCTATATCATAGAAAACGTGTAAAAAGAAAAAGAAAGAACACAGTGTAAAAAGAGACTAATAACGATACCATTAGAGGAGAGGGGGGTCAAGGACTGATAACGTATGATATCGTAAAGGGGGCAGGGGGGTCAAAAATTGCCAAAATTTTGAGAACGTTATATATGTACAGCCCCTGTAAGACATTATATTTGATTATATTGTTCGTGCTGGGAAATTATAATGATTAAAAAAATAAGTTTTACTTCGGTCCTTAAATTTAGAGGGGTCTACTTTATAGAAAAATATATCAATAGAGTTTTTAAATTCTACTAATGCTCTTTCGTGCTTTAGGTATTTATTATTATTATACCAGAATATTCGTGAAAACTAAAAAAGGACTGTGTTAGTCCCGTTTTAAAACGCCACTTAAATAGCTGTTCCAACTGCAATTTTCTTTTATTAATTATTTTTTTTAAATGTTATAATTATCTTAAAGAGAAAGATTTTTTAAGATTTTCTTCAAGTAAATTTAATATCAATAAATAATTTTTATAAAAAACTGTGCATTTTTCGGACCCTATAATTTTAGCATTGAGAAACTGGTGAAAAAAGCGCGAGTATAGATACACAAAATATGCGAGTAAATATTATAATTATCACGTGCAGCTAACGATCAGTATTGAACACGGCACATTGTGACAAAGTGACTTTTTTGTAAACTGTGACGGTATTTATCGATCCATTCATAATGCCCAATCACGACAATTTTTGTTAACTTTAAACAAAGTGTTAATTTTATACATTTTTAAATAAAAAATCTCAAATTTCAGTTATTTTTAAACAAAAAAGTATCTGTTTTTAATGATGTTGGGGCGTGTTTTTTTAACTGAAGTTTCATTCAATGAAACACTGCTAACTGCCAAAACTGCACGTGGATGCAGGTAATCCCAACGTTTCTCACTTCTTAAATGCCTGCAGAAGAGAAATGTACCAACGATTTTGCGCGATACAGCCGGATCTTAACTTTATAAGACGAAACTGTTGAAAAAAAAATCAGATAACAGACATAGGTATAAAAACCTAATTAAATAAAAACAAGAAAGAAAAATCATGCGTTAAGCATAGACTATGAAATGGTTTCCAACACTTCCTGAATGCTTTAACAAAACTTCGTTATTTAGGGAAATAAGGTAAATAAGATAACTAAATAAACATTTTAGAAAACGCATAAAACATTTTAAAAATTGATTTCAGCAGTTACCGTTCATAACCAATAGTACCTTTATGACACGCTACTATTTAGCTAAAATTTAATTTAAACTAAAACATTTTTAAAACTACTGAAATCACATTTCAGATATTATGATCCATAGAGGTTATGTATCCAATACTTTGCGTGACCCTGTTTATCATTTTATCTATATTCTGCAAACATTTCTTAGTGAACTAAATGCAGTTCAGCGTAAAAATGCATAACTCCTTTGAAAACCACCTTTAAACAATTTCCCTTATACTCAGTAACCCTTACAAATTCTTTTGTGTGTCCCTATAATTAGCTGTAGCATTTATACACACCGTACAATATGCATAAATATAATGAAACATAAAATCGCATATCATAATTAAAAAAGCATTTCCAGCAATCATCATTTATGTTCAGTACTTCGGACACAATATAGTATCTGACAATATTTTGTGTGTCTCTGTAAATGCTATACACTTTTTATTATGCATGAAATAACTTAAAAATGCCCCCCCCCCCCCTCATATCATTATTTAACGAAATTCTTTTGTGTGGCCCTGTAAATGAATAATAAGTATTCTTTGCACCGCATATTCTTCAGAATGCGTATTTTAGTGCACTTCATAAATGCATAACAATTATTTTATGCGCGAAGGTGTGTAAGATAATTAAAAATAATTTGAAACAATTTTTTTCCATTGACCGTAATAAAACGGAATAACATCCCTGTAAATGAACTAAACATGCTACAAACTTCATTTAAGGGGTAAGGTAACCTTTGAAGCGACCAAAAACTGATTTTTTTTTTTTTAATAGCTTATAATTAAATATGATTCTTTAGGAACATTTAAAAGCAATCCCCATACAAAAATTCGCAGTAGAAGAGAAGTTATGTCTAAAACACTTTAAGGTTTTGCTATATGATCATCGGGTGATTCAATCTTTAAAGCCAATTTTCTCAAAACAGCGATTTTGATCATTGTGCGCACGATTTCTGAAAAACGGTTACCTAGGATTTCACGAAATTTTTGGTGGATGTATTAAACGTACAGGAGCACAAAATGACCTATTATTATGTTTCTCAAGTAAGAAGTTTAGGATTCACGACTACTTTTGTATGAAAAAAATCTCAATATTTCGAATTACTTAAAAAAAAAAAAAACTTTATTCTCGGGATCTACAAGTTTTATTTTTTTTCATTGTAGGTCATTTTGAAAACACTTTATATCTGTACTTATTAAAAAAATCTTGACTTCTTTCAGCCATTCAAATGGGAAAAATCAAAGCGCATGCAAGAATAATCCTTTAGTAAAAATTGTATTATCTTTAAAAATAAATTTAAAAAAAACTATATATGTGTATACCTTTTTTTAACAACTTAAGCTGATAAAATAAATCGTTCATAACATTTTATAATTAAACGTTAATTAGTTAACGATTGACTGCAATTCTTACAGAGGTCACTTTTCCGTGTACTTTGTTGGTTCAAAAGGTACCTGACCCCTTAAAATAGGGTTCGTGCTATGGTGAACCTTAATAACATCCAAAAATTTCAGGGCAATCCGAGTATATTTACGAGAGTTAGAACGTGGACAGACGTACAGACAAACCGAAATCGTAAACACTTTTCAGCTTTGTTGGAAAGTGTTAAAAAAGATCAGGCTTAGAATATTACTCGCAAGACGAAATTAGTCGGATGTGCCAATCCCAAAACTTTCTTCTATCTAATACGTGTTAATAATTCAAAATTCACTATCACAGAGCCATAATTAAATAACAATCTAAGCCCATCATGAGGATTGTAATATTATATAGGTTCATTGAATTGGATGCATTTAACAAGGAGATATACGCATCGCATTACATACAAATCATCTCATACTTTGTATTTAATATGTTTTTGTATGTAATATGTAATGTTTGTATGTTTACATTGAATTTCGGAACCACCCTCTTAGATGTCCGGAACCAAAATCTCTAACCCAAAGAGTATAAAATCAACAGCTGTTGTTCAATGTACATTCGTGGAAAAAAAAAAGTAAACACCTCCTACTAACTCCTCAACAAATTATCGTAGAAGAAAGTTAATGGTACCGAACGATTGGAAATAAAGTCTACTTTTAAATGATATAGATAAAATTTGCTTAGGGGGCCATCTACATATTAAAACGAACCATAACTTTGTTTTTTTCAATAGCAGTACACAATTCTGACAGCATAAATGAACTCTACACCCTTCAATTAGCCTAAAAACAAATTTTTATGCAATTCGTAACATAAGTTTCTGAGAAATTAATTATTTTAAAACGAGTGTATTTTAAGGGCTGTAACCAAATTGAAGTGCGGAACTCGATTGTTAACCGAGAGAGCCCCCATCTTGATAAAGGCACATTAAGAAGTCAAATGAAGCCTGCTAGATTACAGAACACAGGGGCGCGCCGACCCAGTGTGCAAAGTGTGCGGCGCACACAGGCGCCGAAGTAGTAAAGGCGCCAAAAATTTCTTTTGAGGAGCAAATACTTAAAAAAAATACTTAATTTAATTATACTAAAATGCATTACATTTTCTTGACATCTGAATTATGTTTTGCAAAAGTACCCGAGGCAAACTTTCTTATAAATATTCAATTCTTTTTTTAAAGAAATCATTTCGTTTTATACTACTTCTGAGTCACCTAATAAGTGATTTAGACGCAGACCTGTCCAACCTTTATAAACACAGGCGAACTTCATGTAGTTGCAAACAATAAAAGGCGCTATAATTCACATGACTGAAAACATGCAACACAATTATCTCACTGTAGTGGTAGAGCGTAATAACACTTTTATTACTGCTTAGTTGGGTTTTAAATTCACATGCTTTTTATTTTTAAATAGCAAAATAGATAAGATGAAAATTACTATTCGAAAATATTGGTAAAAGTTCCCCTGTAGTAAGCAGGCTATTTATAGAAATAAACTTAAACGTCACAAGCGTCTTATAGGATGCACATATCTCTCACAGCCATAAGTTCTCTATGACTCAGAAACTATGTAGATATAATTTTCAGAAATAGTAATATAAATCATAGTAAATTCAAAATTAGATTTTTCATAGGGGCAACTCATCTTCAAAAGTTTTGTAGGTGAAGGAGCCAGAAACCTTAACCACTAAATAACAAATGAATAGCATTAAATAATTAAAACTAAACAACGGTCAATGACAACTATCAAAAGAACACCATTTAAATATTTTCGATTTTAAAGAAAGCATCCTTTAAAATGAATTTTTAATTTTAAAAATAGCTAGTAAGACGAATAGGCGCCAAGAAAACCTTCAAAGGGCGGCACCATGGCGTCTGTGTTGGACAGTCCTGAATAGAAAAAACAATACAAAACCAGAACTTGTATGATTGTGCTGTACAATGTAGAGATTTTAGATTGGAGATACATGTGTTAGCTACGGGACAAATTTTAATTGGTAAAAATGAAGCATCAGCAATTTGTGAAGGTGTTGGGATTCCGTGCCGTAGGTTTAATACTGTGATTTTCGCGCTCATAGAGTAAAGTCTACAATAGACGGCCGAATAAATATCTTATTTCAGCGTTTTTACAAATGATCACTTCTGTAGAAACTATTATGCGTTGGATGAAAAATGTGTGTTTTTCAGACCATTGGATCTCGGAGCAGAACAAATACTCTTTATCCATACTATCTTGTAATGTGGACCTCCTAATGGCGGAAAAGGGGGAGGGGTTGGTGAAAATAGACTAAATTTGGCCATAAATGTCCAAAAATTCTTACATTTTTAAAGATGAAAGATTGAAAGGAGCAGCCTAGGGTTGTGTCTATTCACATACTGGATAAATAATTGAGATGATTGAAAGATATGTTCATTTCAATTAGAGATCGACTAAAAATTCGGTTTTGTTTTCTGCTCAAGATCAGGATTTTGTCGAAAATTCGTTTTCGGCGAACATGCTGCCGAGAATTTGACCGGACCGAAACGATCTGTATTCCAAAACTCTCGTTTCTTCTTTTAGAAATTTTCAACATTACTCATTGATTTGAGCTATATCGTCTCATGTGAGACACTCTTTATTTATTGTTATGAATTTCATTATTTATAATTATCAGTCATGACTGACTCAAGATCAAGACGAGTGGAAGATGTAAATCAAGTAATGCCTATAGGACTAAACTTTGAAGACGCTTTTCACGTGCTCGTTAAAAGCTGCAGACTTAACAGTAATAGTTTTGTTTGAAACCGCAGAAGTGTTTGGAATACTCTTTGAGAATACTCTAGTATGACAAATAATCATTTTCAAAAATCATTATAAAAATAAATCGATGTATGTATGCCTAAAATATTTTTTAATTAGATGAAATTCGTATAATTAGAAAATCCTTCTGAGTCGTGGATGAATTAATTATATTTTATTTTATCTGAAAATAAAGTTTTGATCAAAGGCACAAAGAGTCAAGGGCGGATCTGGAGAGTCCTCAAGGGGGGGGGGGCGATTTTGGAAATTTGGAAACTCCAATCTGATGCGCGGATCGGGGCTAATTTTTTCACTGCAGGTCATGATACTTCTACTTTTTGCTGTGGGTCGGGTTTGGGTCCGGTTAACTTCTATATTTTGCTGCTGGTTGGGTTAACTTCTACTTTTTTGCTGTCGCTCGCGTTCGAGTCTGGTTGACTTCTACTTTTTGCTGTGGGTTGGGTTAACTTCTCCTTTTTTGCTGCGGGCCGGATTAACTTCTCCTTTTTTGTTGCGGGTCGGGTTTGGGGCCGGTTGACTTCTACTTTTTAGCTGCGCCTAGCTCGTTGGGCTTGGGGCAGATTGGCATATATTATTTTGAGTTTGGGTCAGTTTTGGATTGGGTTTTCACTTTTGCGAGAAGGGTTCGGGTTGACCCGATTTTTGAAAAGTTAGAATATTTTTGAAGATAAAAACAATATACAGTAAAAGTTCCATAACGGACACGCCCAAATAATTATTTAGAAATACTAATCTTCAGGATTATGTAAAAAATACCAATTTGGTATAAGACTGCTCGTCTCTTTATATCTAAGTTCAGTTGTAATTCAGTAAAGAATGCGTTGAAACTTATTAAAAAACATACCGGGTATCCTAAAATGGACGTGACTGATTTTAAAATTCAGTAACTTCCAAATGGTGACAGCTATTTAAAAAAACCGTGCAGGAGGGTTATGTAAGATGTCAGGAGATTTTTTACTGCGATTCTTGATTTTACTTTACAATAGCAGCGATAGATGGCGCTGCAAACAATGGTCAATAAATCGAGGCCCGATTTCTGGCCTACCTCCTCCGGGAACCGATTTAGCGCTATATCTTCCAGCGTCACCTATCTTTGCCATTTTAAACTAAAATCAAGAATCGCAGTAAAAAAACTCCTCTTCAGGAGTAATTCTGAGTAAAAAAGAAGAAAAAAAAAAATTTGAAATTCAAAGAAAATTTTCCGGAAGGTTCCCTCTTGGCACTAATTATTTTTGTCGCAGGTCGGGTTAGCTGTTTTCGATTCGGATTGATTTCAGGCTGAGTGCAGATTCCTATAAGCTGGGTTTGGATTAATCTGTTTTTTTTTCAAAAGTTAGTTCCGTATATTATTTCAGTTTAAAACTATACCTATAATAATAAACATACATGTATGTGTGCTATTTTCTAAAGAGACCTCTCTATTTTTTCCACGACTCTTTTATAACAATTCGCACTTCTTTGACCCTTTGACGAAATTACTGTAATTTTGCAGCCCTTTGATAAATTCGCGCTTTTTCCCGCTACCTTTTCACAAAATTCGCGTTTTTTCAGCGATTCTTTGACAAAATTCGCGTTTTTTTCAGCGATCCTTTGACGAAATTCGCGTTTTTTTTCAGCGATCCTTTGACGAAATTCGCGTTTTTAAAGTGGTTCTTTGACTAAATTCATTTTCTTCCGCGATTCGATGAAGGAATTCGCATTTTCTCCACGATCCTATGACGAAACTCACGTTTTTTCGCGGCCATTCGACAAAATTCGCGTTTTTCTCTCGATCGTTTGACAAAATTTGAGTTTTCTTCACGCTGCCGTTTGACGAAATTCGCGTTTTTTCCGTGGCCCTCTGACAAAGTTCGCGTTTTTACCGCGGCCTTTTGACCAAATTCGCGTTTTTTCCGTGATCCTTTGGGAAATTGAAGTTATTTTCTGCGAACGTTAGACGAAATAGATTTTTATGGCGACCATTTGTCAAAATTCGCGATTATTTTTATGTCTGAATTTTTGGATGGGTGAATTTTTTAAATTTTCGGAACCGAATGTCCTTACACTCTCGCTGCGTAATTTTTTATTTATTTATTTATTTTTTTTATCAAAATAAGTTAAAAAATTGCGCATTTATTTTATCACAAATTTCAAATCTGAATATATTTTAGAGTTAAAATATGTCCAAAATCTTTGTGAAATTTTTTTTAAAAATAGAATTGGATCATAAAAAAAAAAAAAAAGATTTGCTGCGGAAATTGCGGGTTGCGCAAATTTTGCTACTGTTACTTTGGCCGTGGAAATCGCGGGATGCGCTGCGAGAGGGTTAAATTTTTGGAAAATTCGGAACAGAATCACTTTTGTTCCCAACATCTTACATAACCCTCCTGCAAATATTTTTTTAATAACTGTAACCATTAGAAATTTATTGAATTTTAAAATCAATCAGTCCATTTTAGGGCATCCGGTGTATTCAGTAGCTACGGGATCATGGCTGAAAGAAGCATTAAAAAAAAATTAAATCTGGCTTCTATATGTCAGTTAGAAGTTTACACCGGCTGAAGTTTCCAGGCCCAAGCTCAGGTCCGACCCACACACAAAAAGAATATTGGCTCGGCCCGCTATAAAAGCTAAAAAATCGACTCCAGCTCTGCCTGCATTTTTCAATTAAAATTATTCATAAAGCACACTTACTTATGCTCATATTTTATTTTCAGATTATGTTCGAAAGTCGTGAATACAGAAAAACAATAATATTAATGACTATTTAGGCAATTATGTACAGAAACACTACGCATAAATATGACTTAGATAATTACATTCAAATGAAAATCCAGTAAAAAAAATCAGTTTAGAATGAAAGAAACGGGTAATAAAAGAAAATCTTAATTTTAAAGCTCCACAAAGAAAAAAAGTAGATTTAAAAAAATGCATCTCTGTAACTTATCAAATCAAATTAAATTTCAAAAGATTGTAAACAAATAATAAACAAATGTACATCATAAATATAATTTTTACGAATAACAAATAAATAAGATGCCAGACCAATTTGGGCTCGGGGGGAAGAAATTAGAGAAATGCACGGGTCGCAGTCGGGCCAATAACGTTTATCATACGGGCTGACACGGACCGAACATTTAGCTTTCATTCCGGGCCGAGTACCGACCGGGAAATTTTGGCCAGTGTAGTGCTCTAGAAAAAATGAAGTCCAGGGCAGGATCGACCTGTAAAAAAAAAGAAATCTGGCCTGACCCGAATCTGCAGAAAAATTTAAGATCAGGGCATGGCTAGACTCTAAAAATGAGAGGATCTGACCCAGCCCGAGACTCGTGGATTTAAACTGGCGAGACCCACGTCGGGTCGCGCCGGGTTCGAGCTTCGCCCCAAGTCATATCCTGTGAGGATGTATAATGTCATTTAGCAAACCCTTTATTAGCCCAAGGGGGAAGACATCGCCCTTTCGCCCCCCTTAGATCCGCCGTTGGGCCCGTCTGTAAAAAAGAGAAAACCTGACTCAGCCTGAGTCTGGTGGATTAAACTAGCGCGACCCGAGTTGGGTCGCACCGGGCTCGAACTTCGCCCCAATTCCTTTCCCGTGAGGATGCATAATGTCTTTTTGAAAACCCTTTATTAGGCCTTTACCAAGGGGGTCTGATCGCCCTCCCCCCCCCCTAGATCCGCCATTGCAAAGAGTCAACTTGGCCCACACGTATAATTAATTAATAACTGTGTATATTTATGTATGTATTAATCATTTAATTTTTTATATTTTTTCGTTTTATTTTTCGAAAAGTAGGAAGCATGACCGAAATTCAGTTCCGATTTTATCTTAAAAACCTGTTTTGGTCGATCCTTCATTTCAATTCAGAACATAAAATTGAAAGTTTTGAAATATGAGCACTTCTTAGCATTGCATAACCTTAGACGCTGCAAAGACTGCAATGGCAAAAAAAATCCCTGCCGGCCCGGCCTACAGGCGGAGGTAGATTTCGAAGTTAAGTATATTAATTGCTCCAACAAAAACTAAATCATAATTAGATATAAATCTACTTTAACAGTTTTATCTGGCCGCTTTTTACGAGTTTTTATTTCATTTTTATATAATAGCTGGTTTTATCAGAATCATGTTAAGGCGGTATTAAAAAAAAAGTACTTTTCCATGCTCAACAATTCGAAATTTTCTGGCGAATTTTCAGATTCATTTTTAATAGAAAAAATACGAAACTTGCTGACGTGATTTTTGAAAAGATTTATAAGTGGCATGTGTTCTTGTTTTTCTTTCAATTAATTGAAACTTGATTGATAAACAATTATTTTCTCAGTAGGGCAATATTTTTCGTTTCTAACACAATCGTTTCGGGAATTTCTGTTCAAAATGCCCAATTTGACATCATTTTTTGAAATATATTCTGCCTCTATAAAAAAATCGATCATTACGGTTCATTATATAGTTTCTGAAGAAGAGAATCTATCAATTGGATGCGTTTGAGAACAAAAATGAATATAAAAATAAGTCAGAAAATAAGCAGTTTGGATTTGAATACACCCTTAATAAGATGATTTTTTTCTTCAACCGCTATGTATTTTTAATTTGTTTTTAATGTAAGAATTGGTGCTATCAAAAACTTATCTATATAAATGTTGAAGATAATATTAAGAAGATATATGATAAATTCATGGGGATTTTATATCTTGTGAATTGACGGTGTTATGGAAATTTTTCTTCTTCACCCCCCTTTTTTTGTTTTCGTTTTTAATTTTTTTTGCGGTACGAATTGGTCCTATCAAAAACTTGTGAATGTAAAAGTTGTAGATAATATTAAGGAGATGTATAATAAAATTAATTGAATTTGATATCTTGAGAATTGACGAAGTTACGATTTTTTTTCTCCCAAAAACCCTATTTTTTGCGCCCCTTGAGCCCATTTTTAATTTTATCAAAAATCTGTGATGCATACATTTTTGGCCCTATTTTTTAGGAGTAATAAAAACTTTAAACTGATTTGATATGTACAAAATTTAAGAAGTTATGGGTTTTTTTTCTATTTTCACAAAATCCCTCCCTATTTCCAGCCCTTTGGCCCGATTTTGCCCATTAACGAACTCGACCGAGATTTTATGCCCCTCGATTTTATGTATCAATTTGGAAGAGATTTGTGCAGAATTGTGGAAGTTATCGTGTCCAGAAGAAAGTGATATATATAGATAAATACATACATAGATAGATAGATAGATAGATAGATAAAGCTTTTTACTGGGGGTGGTTTTGGGTTCTAGGGGTCATGATCGGTGTAGATCTGCAAAAATTTTTCAGAAATTCCAACATAGGAACGACGCCAATAGGTAGTATTTCATACGAAATCTACCTAAAACGTTCAATTTAGACACAAACAAGTTAGGAGTATGGCTGAAAAATATATATTTATGAAAAAAGAGTTTTAAATTCCCGCGCACCATATGTACTACTAAACGACCGCCCGGCATTGCCCAAGCCAATGGTAATAACCTTAAATATGCATAAAACCAAATATCGAATGATTTTATATTTTTTCCAAACGAACCTAGAGATGGGGGGACAATGTCTTCAGCAGCATATTGTTTTGATTTTATAATTGAACAAAAATCTTTCCAAACAAACCTAATATTGTCAGCATAGCTGCCTTCGGCAACGTACAACCTCGAATTTGTATGAGTTTCTTTATTTTTAAATGAAAATCGATCTAAATGAAGTTCGAGTTGAACGCCGCACTGCATTTGGTAGCGTACACTGGGGATGTACCCACGTTCCGGTCTGATTTTTCAAGCAAACCGTGAATTTGTATTTAATTTCTGGCATTTAGATATATAAAACTTTCAATTTTGGCCTAAAATTCTTGATAAAACATAAATAAAATAAAATTAGCACCATGCCCTCACTTTTTTTAAAACGCGAAGTGATATCCAAAAAGCACATTGCTTTCGTGGGTGTGCAGGACTGCTTAACGTCTAAAGAAACACACAGGCATGATCACTTTGAAGAAAGAGAGCTCGTCATTTTGCGATGATTATTATGACTTTTAAATAACATTTCGGCTGATTATCAAAAAATGAAAAATCTTAGCCTCATGTTCATTTGGATCTGCTATCATCTATCCTTATCCAAATTTTCAGACATGTATGCGAAGTAGATTATCTTAGCCATCGCCAACACATGCAGAGTAAAGATAAACGTCTTTTTAAAAATTAACATAGATGCAATCTATTGTTATTGTAATGAAGCTTTACCGTTATGCGGGACTCTGGAACAGAAGGTTCCATTTTCACAAGCTTTACGAATTTTATTTGCATAGATGCCGTTTTTCCTTATTTTTCAAATAATTTAAACATGTTTGGAACCAGAAATCTTATTTAAAAAATGAAATAAAATATGAATCCTATAGAAACAAGGCACATTTCATTAAAGGAATTTTCTGGTTCAAAAAACTTTATTTGACCTGGGTAAAACTCCATAAGGATGACAGTTACGCATTTATAGATATTCATAGAATTTTGTTTTATAAAGTTTTATTTTCTGAGGGGGCGGGAGATAGGGCGCCAACTGAAGTTCTGCACACAGGCGCTGGATACTGCTGGCGCGCCCCTGACAGAACAGCAGAAGAAATTTCAAAATATCTAATCATTTCTGTTATAGACGGCCCCTTAAGCCATCATTTTGCCATTTTTTAAGCATAATTTGAAAACTACTTGGAAGAAAAATGTGAAATTTTGGATTTCCATAAAGCAGGACTTAATAAATCTAAATCCATCAAAAAAAATTGTAGGTTGCAATTCATAATTTTTTCGCATATTAATTTCATAATTCATAATTTATATTATAAAATTATAAAAATTGCAAATTCAGCATATTTATGTTTGGGTATATTAGTAGCATTGCTACACAAAAAATTAGCACATTAGGAATATAATTTCTGGAGATATAAATAAAAATATGAAAATGTAATTTAATATTAGAAGCGCTCAATTTTGAATGTTTATAATTCAGAAACTAACCATTCAAATGACTTGAAATTCGGTGTCTAGGCAAAATTTGAACCGAAGATTTGAAATATCTCGTTAAAATTGCGTACTGTCATTGAAAAAAATGAAGTTTGAATTCGTTTTAATATGTAGATGGCGCCCTAAGCAAATTTTATATACATCATTAAAAAGTAGACTTTATTTCCAATCGTTCGGTACCACCTTCTACGATAATTTGTTGAGGAGTTAGTAGGGGGTGTTTACTTCTTTTTCCACGACTGTACATCCAAGTCTAATAAGAATCTGTATACGTGAAAATGTAACATAATATTAAGTTTCTTCAAATTGCGCGCATTAGTTTTTGAGATATCGCTTTTTCAAAAATCGTGAAAAATTCAGCATAGTAGCGCCACCTATTGTGGGATTTACGCTAAAACCTAATAAGCAACAACTTAAGTAAACTTGTAACTGAATCTGAAAGTTGACGAATATCCGTGCGTTAGTTTTAGAGATAGAGCTATTGCGAAAAATGCAGCATAGCAGTGCTACCTGTTGGGTGATATACACCAAAAATTAAATCAGTACCAGTTTATATCCAGATCTAACAGAATCTGAATTTTTTGAAATTCCGCGCATTAGTTTTTGAGGTAGCGCGCCCACAAAATGTTTGTCACATATAGACAGACACAAAAACAGTGTGACAAACAGACTCGTTGACAGACATTTTCTAAAAACCATCAAATAATGTTCAGGACCTTCTAAAACGAATAAATCCCTCCATACCTCCAAAATCGGATGTCGAAAATTTTCACGCATCCAATACTTTCTTGTTGTAAAGATAGAAGAAAGTAAAAACATAATTTAAAAGAACAAAAACTTGCTGGATGTGGCAATCCCAAAACTAACTTCTATCTCATACATGTTAATACTTCCTGAAAAATGAAGCATATCAGCGCCACAGGTTCGGTGATTTACACCAAAATCTAATCAGCAACAACTTATGTCAAGTTCTAATTGAATCTAAGTTTTGTGAAAATCCGTGCATTAGGTTTTGAAATAGAACTATTGAGGAAATCGTAAAAAAAATCTGCATAGCACTGCCACCTGTTGGGCGATTTACTCTAAAAACTAATCAGGACCAATTTATATCAGGGACTAACTGAATCTCAATTTTGATGAAAATTCATGCATTAGTGCTTGAGATACATTTATCGTGATAAATGCAGCCTAGCAGCGCCACCTGTTGGGCGGTTTACACCAAAATTGAAAAAGCACTAATTCATATCAGGAACTAACTGAATCTCATGAAAATTCGTGCATTAGTTCTTCATATAGATCTATTGCGATAATCATGAATAATGCTGCATAGCAGCGCCACCTGTTAGGCGATTTACATCAAAATGTAATCAGCACCAAATTATATAAAGGACTAAGGGAATCTGAAATTTTAAAATATCTGTGCATTAGTTCTCGAGATATAGCTGTTGCGGAAATCGTGAAAAATGCAGCATACCAGCGCCGATTTACACCAAAAAGTAATCAGCACCAGTTTATATCAGAGACTAACTGAACCTAAAATTTTATTAAATTACGTTTATTAGTTCTTGAGATAGAGCACCTACAAAATTTGTACCACGTACATGCGGACAGACAGACAGACTCACAGACAGACATTTCGTAAAAACATGTTTTTCGGGTTCTCTGACCCCTAAAAGTTGTAAATCCGTCGAAAATTTTCACGAATCCGATACTTTCTTCTTATAAAGATAGAAGAAAGTAAAATTTGGACTTACGTAGCAATTTTTTTTTCATCAGTTTATCATTCAAAACATTTTAGTTTTTTCTACTTTTCCTTCTAAAAACGGGTCTAGATGGTATCCATGGGAAAAACACATATGGTGTCACATGATATATGTCATATGGTGTCACACTTATAGAACAATTCTATATAATTGGAAAGTCTTAGGAAAATATACAATTTTCACCTATGTCATGGAATTGCGTCATTTCGGAGCACTGCTCGACACCCGCCGTGCAATGGATTCTCGTGCTCATAACAGCAAGTTTAGTTGCATTAGTTGAATGTATACATTCAACTGGAAAGAGTATACTCTTTCCAGTTCCGTAATCTATGCCGCGCTCTCGAAAACACCCATAAAAAACATGAAATGCATAAATTTCAAGAAAAGGCTAATTAATCTTAATCTGACTATTAAACAGGACAAATTTGATTACCTTTTGAATTTTTCGTAAGCAATGTCCAGTTTTTAGGTGCGTTCGTAATTATATAAATACGTAGCTCCTATAGTCGTCGTCTGGCCATTAGTCTGTCTGTCTGTTCGTCTGTTCACTTATAACAGTGCAAAAACAACCGAACGAATGGTTTGAAATTTAATATATATATAATCGTTGCAGAGATTTCAAATTTTATAAAAATAGAATCAAAACTTAAAAAGATATTAATAAAAGTTTTTTTTCATTCTGTTAAATCCTATCCAAAGTAATTAATTCTATGATATCCCATGATCGATAATGATTCTAGGCTGCCATGATGATTTCATCCTATTTAAGATGGAGACTTATTATTTTCGTATTACTGAATTTAATGCATATAAGCGTAATAAATTTTATATTCATGCACTTTTGCATAAGAGCGCAACAGCTATTGCACCAAGATCTGAATATTTATAAAACTAGTTATAGTACAAACGCACTTAATTTGCAACGTTCGTCGTACAATATCCGAATTGTTTAGAAGCTGTCTAGAAAAACACTGAAGCTGCCTGTTTATTTACGCGATGGCACTTTACTGTTTTAATTACTCGAGCGGGATACTAAACTTTTTAAGATTCTGTTACATTAATTTTTTTCTTCGTGGGAAGAAACTGTTTATATCCAGGTGTGGAAACAATGTTAAATATCAGAATATTGTATTGTTTAAGGAGTATTAAAGTGTAAAAATAGAATAGTCTCCCCATAAAACTTCCAGACTTTTCAAATTATTCATTTCTTCTATCATTAAAAGAAGAAAGTATTGGATTCGTGAAAGTCTTCTTATTCCGGTTTTCGACGGATTTACACGTTTTAGGGGTCAGATATACCAAAAAATATGTTTTCGCAAAATGTATGTCTGTTAGTCTGAGAGTCTGTCTGTCAGTCTGTCTGTATGTGACACAAATTTTGTGGGTGCTCTATCTCAAGAACTAATGAACGGAATTTAATAAAACTTTAGATTCAGTTATTCCCTAATATAAATTGGTGCTGATTCCTTTTTGGTGTAAATCGCCTTACAGGTGGCACTGGTATGCTGCATTTTTCACAATTTCTGCAATAGATGTATCTCAAGAACTAATGCATGAATTTTCATCAAATTTAAGATTCAGTTTCTGATATAAAATGGTTCTGATTAGTTTTTGGTGTAAATCACCCAACAGGTGGCGCTGCTATGCAGAATCTTTTACGATTTCCGCAACAGCTCTACCTCAAAAACTAATGCACGGATTTTCATCAAACTTCAGATTCAGTTAGAAGTTGACATAAGTTGTTGCTGGTTAGTTTTTGGTGTAAATCACCTAACCGGTGGCGCTGATATGCTGCATTTTTCAGGAAGTATTAACATGTTTTAGGATTGCCACATCCAACTAGTTTAGATATGTCAACGTTACTACACAATAATATGCATTTTGCGTAATTACGATTAGACCCGCACAAGACTTTCATACGTGATTCATTTTGTAGTTTGCCTGTATAATTTTTTATTTGAAATTAAAAAACATTTAAAATTACGACAGAATATACAGAGGATTTCACTAGAAAGATAGAAGGTAGCTCCAGAAAATGTTCGTAAAAAAAATAATAACACTGTAAAAATACATATGTTATATTCCATAGAGAAAGTTTCCAGAACGAAATTTCCCGTGGTTACTTTTGACATTTGGAAAATATCTTGCAATTTCCAAAACTCATATTTCGGAATTGGTGTCTGTGCCGAAACCATGTTTTATCCGATTTAATTTATTTTCACACTGGCCAGACAAGGATAGATTAGCGATATTATAAGAATAAAGGGACTTCATAAATTATTTCAAGGTTAATCGAATTTTGTTTGTAGCTATAAAAAAAACCAAAGCAATCGATATTGGGATCACGATCATCCCATTTAGTAAAAAATACAGGTTATTCTATTCTAACTCAGCGAAGCTGGTTGAAAGGATATGCAGCATTCGAAACCAATCTCGCCTGTCGGCCTAATCGTTCGGAGTTTTTCGCGGTTTTCTTCGAACCTTTGATGTCCTTGAGTAAAAAAGGGTTAGGTTCCCTTTAGAAAGACCCCCACGGAGGGCACTCCTCCTCCCCTTCAGACCTATATCCCTCGTGTTGATAATTGGCCGTCATAAAACAACACCATTCCAACTGAGCTCGAGTTTTCGATGATAATTTTTCGAAAGCTGAAATTATTGAAATGAAAAATGTAAGAATTTCACATTGTTTTATGCGAAATAGTGTAACACCGAGACAAGTGTTAAAAATTTCTACTACCTGCTCAAAAAGAGCACGAATTCATCAGTCTTGGAATGTAGCTGATAGCGTACACATGGTATCACTGGTCATGTTATTGTGATACAATAAAAATGTGTTGTTGACCTACCTTTAAAGTTTATTTAAGGCCTTTTGAATCACCTTGTATAAATAAGCTTTAAAATTTTATGGGAAAACCAATTTCTTATTTCTAAAAATTAAAAAAAATACTATGTTTACTGTCTTCATACTTAATAATGGTCACACATCTGCATATAAACCATTTTTTCTCACGATGAAAAAAACAAACTTTGTAAAAGCATCTTAAAAAAATTAAAATGTCATGCATGTGACATCGCTTAGTTAAAGGGCTATGCATCATTTTATGAACGAAGCTTCAGTATTTTTATGGGCTGCTTTTAAAAAAACTAGGCATTTCTCATGAATAATTTTAAAAGGTAATCAAATTTTTCTTTTTTTTTATCATCAATATTAAGATTAATTAACACAATCCAGAAATTTATGAACTGTCCATTTTTTTAAGGGATTTTATGTTAAAAATATGTTGCTTTAGGGTTTTTTTTATTACTGATTGCTTTATTTTGGACAGAATTTCTATACTCTTTTCTATTACCTCAATTATTTGGGGTTGATTAATTATTTGAGTAATATCATTTGTGATTTAAAAAAAAATATGCTGTTGGATTTTAATGCTGATATATGCACCGAAATATTTTTGATAGGTAGTACAGGGTGCATTTAACCCTCTTCGAGACCATGGATGCACATATACACCTTCAAAAGATGCACGCAAAAATTGAATTTTGTAGCAGTAATAAAGAAAGTAATATTTACCTTATTTAATTAGGGCATATTTGTAATCAAATAATGAAATCCAACTCTTAAAAAAAACTGGTGTGAACTGAATAAAATTTGTATATGAAACGCTTAATTAAAAAAAATCAATAGAAATAAAATGGATCTTGCAGTCATTCTTGGTGGAGATTAATCAGAGAAGTCTAAAAGTATTTTAGTAAAATTCTTTGATTTAATTCCAAATATAACCGATAGGTGGTGCTGCGAGGCCTCAAACTTTTATAACAGTAAAATTGAAGTATAAAAATAAATCGACGTTCACTCAAATTTTAGCCTTCATTCAGTTAGCTGTTAAAACACCCCCCACGCACAAAAAAAAAAAAAAAAAAAAAAAAAAAAAAAAAAAAAAAAAATTGCATTTAAGCAGTATTATAATTTGACACGGTACAGAGCTCTCTATTGGTGATAGTTGGAAATATAGCAAGGAAGTGCATTAAAGAATTACCCGACTACTCGCACTGCACTCCTAAAATAAAATTTGTTTATTTGTTATTAAATTTTAATAAACGTCGAATCCAATCTAGGAGCCTCTATCACTGTGTCAGAAAAATCGATATTAGATTGCAAATAATTCAGTTTTAAACAGTTCTGAAAATGAAATTAAATAATTAAAAAAAGTTTTATTTTATTGTTTTATCCAAACATTTTTTCATTCAAAGCTAATGAGCTAGGTTGTCTCTAACTAGATCATAAAAAGTGTTCTTCTCAAAAAACTGTAGAAAAATCCAAAAGTTGACCCGAAAATTGCAAAAAGTATTTTATGATAAATGGATAACCACCCCGGAGAATGGTATGATTAACAGATTCCTTTACGTTTTTTTTTTTTTGAAAAAAAAAAAAAAAAAAAAATCTTCATATTTTTAAATTTTATTTTTAAACATAAAGAACTCAAACAAGTGATAATATGCATGTTTTAAGTTGAATTTTTAATTTTTTTACAGGTGTTAAAACATTTAGTTTTATCGCCAGATTACTATCCCGACTGGCGACTATTTATTAATTCTTACACGCACCACTTTCTCAAAACGAAAATCTTTCACGTATACCTTTGCAACATGTACAACAGAAAATATTTTACAACATTTATTTTTCAGAACTAGTGGTGCGAATACCATATAAAAATAGTAGTCCGTAACAGCCGTGTACGCTCGAGCTTACTCGGGATAATAAATAATTGCAGTATACATGAACCCGAGATAACTCGGGATAATAAGGGAAGCGGTCAAAAATAATATTTCATAAAAGTAAAATTTCAAAAACACCTAGAGTTGCTGCTTTCCCAATGAAATCAACAAATATTTTTACTCTTAGCCGATTGATTTCTGCTTGTTTAGAATCAACCATGCATGAATATATAATAATCAAATATTTCATCAGTTATTAAAGAAAGAAATTTACTTGAACTGGTAAACATTTAAAATAATTTTAGCGTTCGTTAAACAAGGGGAGTAAAACTTTTTAGCTCTAAAGTACTTCCAAAACAAATAAAGAGAAGATGAATGCTTATTACTTTTTTAAAATATAGTTCCTTTCTCCCCGAATTGTGTCCCACCTTCTATGTGTTCTAAGCTTATGTAAATTAAGGATCATTAGAGACAACATCCATAGCAGCTAAAGACGTCGAGGGAACCTCCTCTAAATGTCAAGTAGCCCAAAAATTTATTAGAAAAATGTTTAGTATCAATCATCTTTTCATCGTAAAACATCATTCTTTGATACAATGGTTTTAGTTTCAGGATTAGATAGCAGTCCATTGGAGTTAAATATAGACTACAAAGAGAACGAATGATCCGGTTCTTAAAACCTAAATTTATGTACTAGTAGTTTGAAAATGACAATGGAAATTTCTGTATTGCAGAAAGAAGTTTACCGTCTTGGAAAAGACTGTGATCATGTGACGGTAGTAAAATAGAATGCGTAAATCTGCTGTTTTAAATAAGTTTTTAAGTTTAATTTTCTGCTATCTTTTTGACTTTTAATCTTTTGTCACTCAATATTCCCTTCTGGACGAGAGCATAAAGCGTATGAAAACAGAGTGGAGAATGTCATATCTATATTATAAAGGACAAACATATCTGTGCGTAACGCATACGTCATTCTGCGAATGGCAACACCTTCAAATTTGAAATGAATTTTCGTTTTGCAATTTTCGCTACTGAAAAATTTTAAACTTCAACACATCGCACATTTTTAGTTTTTATACCGTCGTATAACGAAAAAAAATGTACTTTTAAATGCAACTTGTTTGAAAGCTGTATCTCAATTAATTTTTAAGATATTAATTTTTTTATAATTTTTAGTACCAATTTTGTAATTGTGGCAATAGAAGTACTCCATTTCTATTAAAAGTAAAGGGAAAATAGTAGACTGTTGTACTTTTTTGTTGCCATTTCCTAATAAAAATTGAAATTAAAATACATGCTATGTCAAAAATACCATCTGAATGCGGTGGATTTTCATTTTATTTCGTTTCTATTCATCAGTTAAATGCTTCTTAGTTTATAGCAAAAATATTTTACAAGCGATATAACACTTTCTCTTTACGAAAACGTATTTTAAATAACTGTGTGATTTTCCTTCACAATTACTTATTTCATATCAGAAAGCTGAAAGAAAACAATTTTATTTATCCGTGTGTAATAATATTTTCCGAATTTTGAAAAAATTATTTCTGTTAATGATTTCTGATAAAACATGGAGCTATTATAAACAAAAACAAGTGAAGGCATATGTAACATTAAATACCCGATTTTTTTCCCCCGAGCTTCTTGAATGACGATATCGCTTTTTGTTGTGTTTGTGTATTATTCTGCGATAAAGACGTCATTTTAATAATTTTCTACAGATGTTGGACTGACTACAAAATTTAAGAATTCTAGAAGCTCTATATAGATGTTATTTAAGACAGGATCATAAAAGTGGACTGCTTTAGCGGATACAAATAACGTCATTTTATAAAAAAGCGTGTTTTTTAATTCTGAAAACTGAAATATGTTTTGTAAAAGTACGTCATTTCACCAAAGCTGCTTTGAAATTCTTCTCAGGTGAAAAACTTCTTTTAAAAATGACGTAATCGAAATCACAGGCTGATAAAGCGCAATGTTTTACAAAACTTTACAGTGTCTTTATAGAAGAGTTGTGATATATAATGTGCACGCTTAGTTTGGAAACCTTTGTTCAAAAAATAGTGACGTATATTAAAGAATTTGATGATTATCGCCTGGATAAATTCGTTTCGTAGAGTTATACAAGCAAACAATGAGGGTTTTGGCAGTAATTTGAGGTTTAAAATAATATCAAGTTCCCCATGTTTTTCACCAAAATTCTCTTGACTAATAAAATTTTACTGCTACTCTTTAAGACACCCTACTATAATTTTATTACACAAGGCTGTGTTTTAATCAGCTCCCCTGAGCTTTCTACTGAACCAATTTTACTAATATTTTTTTAATTAAAAGCTGTTCATTTGTATATGTGTCCGCACTAGCCGTTTTTTTTTTAATATCCCCACTTTAATATTTTAATTAAAAAATATTTTGTGAAATTTCTTCAAAATGATCGTAATTAGATAACTTTCATAATTGCAGAATTGAAAGAATAATGAGGTTTATTTATCTTTATTCATGCCATATTTTGATAAAAATTAAAAAAATACTTTTTTTTCTTTTCTTCTATGATTTAAATTTCGTTGTATAAAATTAAGTGGCGCAAAACCCATTAGGGACATATTGCACCAAAATATTTTGAATGGAAAATGACATACTGTTTTTGAAAGCACGCATTTTTCATTATAAAGTTTCCAATTTTTTTTCTTCTGCATGAGTGCTGATACTAATTTTGAGACACTAGGTAAAAGGCTTAAATACGTGACGTCATGTTTAATGAAAACGATGAATCTCTTAAGATCTGAAGTTAAGAGTGCGACTGTTCACAGGTAAATATGTTGTTGACAATCGTGACTTCAAATTTGAGTTGAAAATGAATTTAAAATGATCAAATTAAAATCCCATTTTTCTAAACATGGTAAATACGGATATGAGAAGTACATATGTGAATTATGAGAAGTTGAAAATGATGTCGGATTTAGATTTTACAGGGGAAAAAAATCTGATTGTATCAAACTAGAATAAATTTTATCTTTTTGATTCAGGAAAACGAAGCATAAGAGACCTAATTGACAACTTCATCATAATTAATGTTTTTTATTATATTTTACTGATTACATATACAATTAAAGATTAATTTTAATAATTCAGACAACCAGGGGTCGCATTCCAAAGGGGAAATTTTATTGTTTTTATCAGAACTATTAATAATCTTCATATTTTTTAAATTTAAAATATGCTGTAGAAAGGTGCTGTGAAGATATTATTTTCAAAATAGTGGTAAGAACAATAAAATTTTCCCTGTAGAATGCGAACCCTGGACAATTGAGTTTTATAAAAGCAACATTTTGTTAATTTTAGGTTAAAATAATATTTGTTTGAGAGTTAGACTAACCAATTTAAGATGATTTTCTATTATAACTAATTTTGTAGGTTTATTATAAATCAATGAAACAGTTCCTTCTTAAACATTTTCCTTCGTCGAAATTCGACGGGTTCAACCTTGTTTTATTAAATACTCATGAACAAGAAATTGAACGTGCTACAAGGATTTCCTATAATTGGGGTAATCCAATCAGGAGGCGAATGATAGGATATCCGGTATCCTAATGATTGGGTTAAAATGTCTTCGGATGGTAGAGTTTCTAAATTCCGCTCATAGTAATTATACGGCAATTTCTGTGACAATAGTTAGAGGTTAATTAAAATTTTCTAAAATTAGTGACATACACTAAATTCAGAATGATAATATTTTTATTTTAGGGGATATAAAAAAAAATATAAACTGAAAATTTCCAAATATCTATTTACGTTTATTGTCAATCGCCTCCTTTATCAATTAAAATTTCTGTGAGTAGTAGGTTTTTTCAAATAGTAATTTAATAGAAAGTAGAAGTCCGTTGATTATTTTCAATCATATGATTAACTCAATATTTTTCATTTTGTTACATATCACCTTTATCATCTGATCTCTTCATTTGATAGTCAAAACTTTCAATACTTTTAATTCAAAATTTTTAGATTCAAGTGACTTAGAATTTGGTAGCTAGAAGTAAATTTAAACACAGAATTAGGATATTTTGCCTAAATAGGGCGTTGCTGTAAATAATAAAGTTCAGATTTAAAGATGAAGACGGTTTCCTAACTGTAACCCGTCTTATAATACCCAATCGGTGTTATTCCTAATCGATCGATTGATATCCTGTTTATATGATGATTTGCAAAAGAATTAGCGTCTGTGTGTGGAAGAAAGGGAGTTCGGAGCGTATAATTTTTTTCCTCGGCTATATAAACCTTTTTGGAGACAATCCATATTATTTCAATAGCGCTACTCTTTCTAGGTGATAAAGAATATTCTTAAAATTTGTTATAATTCCTTAACGCATATCTGTATTTCTAGAAACTTCATGCACGCGAAGAAATTTTCGATGCAACATGAGTTATAAAGAGAAACTTGTATTAAAAAAATATATGCTTTAAATATGTTAAAATATTTCGATCCTTTTCCAAGAAAAAAAAAATCAATTATATATATTTTGTAGTGAAAGGTTTTGTAATTCGAAATGAGCAAATAAATCTATTTTTTAACTCTTCTTCTTTTAGACCTTCTAGAGTTCTATATTTACTTCTCTTTCAGTTTCTCACTTCTCTTTCAGAAAGAGGTATTAAATTAAATGGGTTTTTGGTTTTCTTGATACCTATACTCACTATATAAGAAAAAGCCTGAACTGTAACCGAATAGAAATTGAAAAAAATATTTATGGTACACATTGGGAAAATCTTATTCAGAGTTGAGTATTTTGTTGTTTACTTTCTCGAGACTTTGAGATTTCAATTAAGTTTATTTAAATAGTAAAGGTTTATATGCTTTATATTAAAGGTTTATAGGATTTATATTAAAAAAATCCCTGCCGACTCGGCTTAAAGGTGGGGGTAGATTTCAAAGTTAAGTACTAATTTCACTAATAAAAACTAAATCAAGATTAGAGATAAACCCAGTTTAACAATTTTATCTGGCCCCTTTTGACTAGTTTTTAATATAATTTATCTGCAAGAGTTCGCTTTATCAGAATCACGTTAATATGATAATTTTTTATACAACCCCTCGTTTTGTTTCGCTTGTTTTTTGCTGTAAGAGTTGGTCCTATTAAAAACTTGTCGTTATAAAACTTGTAGAAAATATTGCACACAAAGCAATAAACATTTTTCAGCATTTGTTTCTGACTATTTTTGCATAACGAAATTAAAACTTCCTTTGTAAACAAATAAAAGAATAATATAAAAAAACAAAACACCAATCTAACATATTTGTGAAAGACAAATTAACAAAATTAATACTTCTTTTATAAACAAATAAAAGGATAATATTGAAAAAACACAAATCTGACATATTTGTAATCGTACAATTTAAATTTTTAAATCACCAAATAGGATTTTTTTTCAAATGGAATTTGTTTGCAAAGTTCATCTCAGTTTACTGATTGTCTATGGTTTTAAAAACAATTTCAAAGCATGAAATATTTTTTAATTTATCTATATCGCTCTGATTACGAAAGATTAATCCGTTTGCCCTTAAAATAAAATAAAGAGTTCATTATTTTCTTACGGCTAATATCCATTAAAAAAACTTTCCTATAAATAAATAAATAAAATAATATAAATAAAACACAAATTTACCAGACATGTATAAGCTCTGAAATTATCAGAATATAAAAGGATGCCATAAGTAGCAAAATCTTGGCAAATAACTCTTAGCATGCGCCTAATAAGAAAATATCGCTTTTGATAAATTTCAAAAAATTATTTGATTGTGTAATTCGTATTTTCCATATGAGAAATGCTTTTTTAATGTAAGTGGTCAATCTAAAAAATGTATTGCATATAAAATAAACGGTAAGTGCGAGCATTACTCGCGTACAGAGGGTTCCGTAGAATAAATATATGAATTTGTAATTGTATTATTAAAAAAAAAAAAGTTGCTAAAAGAATACTAAGACTTTGTAAAAAACTATACAACGTAGGGTTGGGTATAACCGTATATCTTAGAAAAGTGTAAATGGGTATACCATGAAAGTTCAAAGAGATATGGAACCTAAATAATATCAAATATAGCTATTCGTATAACTCTTCTTTTAATATTATCCTATTCTGTTTATGATGAACTTAATTCGTTACTGACAATAAAAGCAGTGCATAGTTAAACTTAATTTGGCATTTCATGAAACTAAATTCAGCGTAGTAATAACCTTTATTTCTACAGTGTAGCTAAAACAAAACCTTGTTCAAAGTTTAAATTTGGCATTGTGCTAAGCGCGCTTCGAATTGAAGTCTCAAAGTTGGAACGCCGCCTTGGTCAGTGCCGCGTTTTTCCCTATAGGTGTTTAATTAACTTTTAAAGTCACTCGAGGCGTATTGAGATATACAATCAATGCAAACTATCGGGAATCCCACAGTATTTATGCGATTCATTCTAATTAAATCTTTCGAGGGCGATGCCCTTAAAAAACGGACACCTAATTTTAATTCCAAAACAGACAAACGGCACCAAGAATATTTAATTTAAATTCTCCTTTTATCACGTACGTGAAAATAAGCAAGTTCGCATTTTCTAATAAATTCGTTTATAAATTCTGGTGTCAGTTCATTATTTCATAAGTTTATAAATAGAATTACTCCGTGTCGGAAAAGATTAAGTGGTCGCAGGACTCTTAAAGCTTCAAAATTTAAGAAATTTTAATTTTTTTAGATGTTAAATATACATAGTATATATAAAATCCTAATGGAACGAATTTATGAAACGATTTTATGAAACGAATTTATGAAATGATTTTATGAAAACACTGATTAAACAAATGATTATGTTTCACGACAATTTCTCCTAAAATATGGAATATTATGCGGTTAAATTAATAACAAAAATCAGCCCCGGACAGTGGCCGAGAGGTTCTGCTCTAGAAGCTGGTTGACGGGAGGTGCTGGGTTCGAACTCAATTGCGCCCGTCTGCCTAATCTTTCGGAGTTTTCGTGGTTTTCTTCGAACCTTGGATTGCCAAGCGTTAATACGGGTTAAGTTCCCTTAGAAAGACTCCCATGGAGGGCGCACTCCCCTCTTAGGGCCTATATCCCTCGTGTTGATATTTGGCCGTCATAAACATAAACACAATCATTAATACCAAAAATCCGTATTGATCCGCAGTTATCAAAACTGGTATTAGAATTTCAAAGTTTGAATTAATTTTCGAGATATTAATTTTTTTCTAATTTGAATTTAATTTCTCTAATGATGGCAATCAGATTACTCCATTTTTGCGGAAAAAGGGAGAAAACGGATAACTACAGGAATTATTAGATTTCTTCTTTTTGCAATTTTCAAATTAAAATTGAAATTATCTTCTTTTTCAATTGGTAGTGAAGACAATATTGCAATTAAATTATATTTTCAGGAAAATTTGATAAAATAAAATCTTTTTTTCACATTTCGACGGTCAGGAATCAGTTTCTTCTAAAAATCAAAGAAAGTCCGCCATCTTACACTTTGACATAATTTCCACTGACATGAAAAAAACAAAATCCATTTTTGTGGGGGAAAAAAGATATGAAAGGGATTATTGGATTTTTTTTTTTTTTTGTTGTTGTCATAGTGAAATTGAAAAGTGAAATTATTATAAACAGAAGGAAAAAAATTATACAGTGACTACATTATACAGTATAACTATTCCTGTGAATAGTTTAAAAAATAAATTAGCTCAAAATGTTCAAAACTGTACTAGAAGATACATTTTAAAATTTACTTAAATTTATAAAAAAAATTAAAAATTTTCGAATTTTTCCAAGGAAATCGAACGATTTCTTGATAGAATCATTTTCCTTTATTGAGACCTTTATTACTATGCCAAAAATGCACCTTAAAATGCTTAAATTAAAAAAAAAGTTCAAAGGATACCGAGAAAGGGGCGTGGGTTTTGTATTTTGATATAGTTTTCTTTTTGATCACACCAAAATTTTCTTTTTTTGGTAACTTTTATTTTATATCTATATAGACTACAGTAGAATCTCGATTATACGAAGTAATTGGGACTGACTCTCTTTCGGAAAATCGAAATTTTCGGATAATACAGAATGCTACAATTTTAAGATTAAGGAGAAATATATGCGCTATTTCTCATTATGGTAGCAATTCTTAATAAAAATAAAGCAATAGCAAAATAGAAACAGGAATAAATTACCAGAGCTTTAATTTTGAAATTGTGTAACTTTTACATATTTCACAAGGGTTTGAAACAATGTTTTGTTTGTCGCAGTTTCGATTGTCTTTGCTTTGAAGCTCTATCAAGAAGTTTTAAATATTATTAGTTATTATTAGTATTATTAGTTAAAATATTATTAGCCAGTATTACAGTCTTTCTGCTGCTCCAGCCAAGCCAAACCTTTTGCAAAACATCTAAAAGCTTCAGAATCGCTAATTTGTTCGTTCCGCTCCGCAGCTTACGGAAGCTCAAGTTGAATTCAAAGGAATTCTAAGAAAGGGGATTGATAATATTCATATGTGCTCGTGGTATGGAAAGGACCTCTTGCACATGAGGAATATGATAGTCTTAAAAAAAAGCTTTCAAAATGGATTTTGACAAAAAAAAAAAAAGCTATTATAATGGATTTCGGTTAAAAGAGGTTCGGATAAAAGATGTTCTAGCGTATTATCTTTTTTTTAGTCTGTAATCTATTTTTATGGAAATACAAAGCTATTCTTAAAACCGTTAAAAAATCATTATAAAATCATATATATTATTTATTTTATATTATAAATCATTTCATTTTATTTCAAATTATAAAATCATTAAAATTTATGAAATATAAAATCATTTCATTTCAAAATATTTAATATCCCTTTCTGTTCTTTTGCCATATGCGCATACAATTGGTTGTTAGAAAAACCAGTATGGAAGTGATACTTGCTATGTTTACTATGGTAACAAGTTGGAAATTGCACGTCAAACGTGGGGAATGAGGTGCGTTCGTACTATAACTGGTTTTAGAAATATTTTTTGCACCGCATATTGCATTGAATGTATTTTAGTGCACTTCGTCAGTGCATATCCATTTCATTCTATTTGAAAGGCTGTAACATCATTAAAATGCACTTGAAATATTTTTTTTGCCATTGGTCGTAATGTGACGGAAAACTTTTGACTGTCCCTGTAATGAAATGACTCGACAAAATTTTGCAAAAGTTATTTATTTAAAATTTCAGACCATTCGGTAGGATAGTTTTTGCTTTGTTATATGCGGACGGATGGACAGACGGTCCGAACGACGACTATAGGTGCTGTGTATTTATATTATTATTATTTTAATTACGTATTTACATTGCGAACGCACCTAAAAAATGCGGAAGAATGTTGTCCTCCTGTTTTGTTTATAAGAAGTTCTGCTTACCCCCGTTCAGGGGGCAAGTGCAAGAAGACAATATTACTGTTGAATGCATCATGTAACAAAAAGCTATTATTAAATACGTTCAAATAGTATTTTTTAAAAGTACTATTTAATACAAAGTTTTTCCTTTATTATAGCGATATTTATCAACTTCTTCTCTTCCTTTAAATCAGTAAAGTATGCGAATAATGTATGTATAACCGTACCTGTATATAATTGCAAACGCGTAAAAGAGACAAAGAAAGAACGAAATTGTAAAAATAAAAATAATTTTTAGCCTCTGATAACGATATCCTTAGGGGGAGGAGGTGCTCGGGGAATGATAACGCATGATATCATAAGGAGGGGGCTGGGGCAGGGGTCCGAAAATTCCAAAAAGTTTATAAAGTTACATATGTATAGACTTTTAAGGCTGTTCTCAAATCAAAAAGGGCAACTTTATGACATAAGTTTTAATTTATTTTTTGTTCGGAAATGCATGAAACTGGCAGGTGTTGTTGTTCAGGAACTATATAATCGATCTATTTTTTTCCGTTTTTTCCCAAACGATCTTTCAGAAAATAGTATCAAAGTGGACGTTTTGAACCGATGTTCCCGAAGAAAGCAGAAAAACCAGCCAGCAAAGGGAGAAAAACGTCTTTGTCACGTGATCAAAATCGCTTATAACTCAATAGGTAATTTCTTTATCAAAAAATGGAAAACACAGTTCTATTCCAAATTGCTTCTATAGTCAGGCTTTCCCATTTTATACCTTTCCGTTAAAAAATGAATTTGTATATGTGTCAAAACATTTTGCGCTTGCTGAGTAGAGCAGTTGAGAACAGCTTTAAGCAAGATCTGCACTGCAAATAGAGGCGTCTTAAAATTAGACACATATGTGACTTTAAAAGAATTTTAGACACTTAAGTGTCTTAATCTGAAAATTAAGACATTATAGATGTCTTAATTTAACATACATAAGTGTCTTACTATGATCATGGTGTAAATGAACTGAGAATAGTATTTAAAATATCCGAAAACGTCTTATTTTAAGACACTTCGTTGCTTCAAACGTGTCTTAATTTAAGACGTTTTGATTCTTTCAACGCAATAACCACCAGGGTGCACTCTCAGTTGCGCATGCGTTTTAGATGCCTTTCGTTCGAATTAGTATACGTTGTAATTCAAACAGAAAGTTTGTTTTTATGTACGCGTGTACTTTAATTCGTTTTTTGTGGAATTTGAAGTACTGTATTATAATTCGTATTCACTTAGTTTATTTATAAATTGAATACATACATCTAACGTGTGTGCTTGACATCAGATGTCTCTTATAAGTTGTCGTCGATATAAGGGCGTGATAGAGTAAGCAACAACTTGAAGATTACACCCGGGAACTCTACAAAGCGTGTGCAATGGACTTAGTGCTAATTTGTATTGTTTCAATAATATTGTGTTATTCGTCTTCATCCTGTCAAAGCTGTCAAGAAAAAAAAAAAAACTTTCGTCCGGCGGGTCATATTTTGAGGATGAAACAATTCATTCTTTAAATATGGCTAGTCGGATACATTATGGAATTTTCTTCTAAAATGATGCAAGTCTTTCTCCCGCACGGTGGTAGTTTTTAAAATTCCAAATCGAGGAATTTTTCTTACCTCTTGCAAACAGCGTTTGAAGTAAGTGTCATAATTTCTTTATAGTACTAAAATTAGTATATTTTATGATTTTATTTATTGTACAAAATCTTGCATGAAATTCAATTAGTTTTGAATCTGTTCGCAAAAAACCCCACTAATTCTAGAAGTATATATTTTTAAACTTATGATGCTGTCTTTTATTACAAATTATATATTCAATGGCAGTTTTTAGTTTCAATAGCTAATTCTTATCTCACAGTAAACGACGACCACAAGGCAATAAAGAAAAAAAAAAGCTTCAGCAAATGCTTTCTTACTTCCTGGCATAAAACCGCAGATTAAAAAATGATAAAGTACATGAGACTCGTCTATTATGTGACGCTGCCAGTGAAAATATACATATGTATTTGATTTGCAATACACTCTAATATTGATTTTTTGATTATTTTTAATAAAAAAAGCAATTTGAAATTTATAATGGGAAAAAGTAAAAGGCTATAACTAGATTTTGCACTTAAAATAACTTTATTTATATGCGCTTATACGAAAAATACAAAAAATGACAGATGTTACTATATATATTTAAGACGAAAGAAGTTTGGAAACTATAAGTTATCTTTTCTTCATGTTATTAACATGGAATATGTATTTATTTAATTTTATTGATAGTTGAATAGCTTTTGTGATTACCC
The DNA here is from genome assembly GCA_963932465.1 of Maratus speciosus. NCBI lineage: Eukaryota > Metazoa > Arthropoda > Arachnida > Araneae > Salticidae > Maratus > Maratus speciosus. Next base: position 20,159,445 of record OZ010792.1, on the reverse strand, counting down.
TCTGATCTACATAAAAAGTTGCCCATGTGGCTATATATAAATTTTTAAAAAATCTAATTTTAAATGATAAGGATTTTCATTTTTTTTCGGGGGGGGGGGGGTGTTGTATGAAATTTTCGTAAAGCTGATATTTTAAATCTTACACTGATTATAATGAAAGTTTTGAACTTTTAGAGTAAGACAAAATTAATATGCAAATATTTAACAAAATACCGAAGAATTTTTTTTCTCAATGTTATTAAAGTTGAATATTTATTATTATTTTTTTATTCATAGTTAAATAGCTGTTGTATAAATAAGCTGTATCACCTGATATAGTATATGTAAAATTGCCTATGTGGCAATATAATTTTTTTAATCTAATTTTTAAATTATATGAATTTTCATTTTTTTTTTTTGGGGGGGGGGGTTGCAAATTCTGTACATCTGATATTTTAAATCTTTTTCGACATTCAACCGAATATAATAAATATTTTGAACTGTTAGAGTAGGACAAGATTATAAAAAATATATATTTATCCATGTACCTTAAAAGCCCTTAATAGCACACACTTCGGGACCGCGGAATTTGTCCGATAAACGGAGTTATTTTCTTTTGTGAGGTAAAAATATGCAAATATGTATGTCTTGCGGATTAAAAAAGTATTCGTTAAATAGAGGTGTCCGCTATTCGGGAATGTCCATTAACCTCCACAACGGATACTCCCGAATACCGAACATCTCAATTGAGATAACCATAATGCAGGGTTGAATTTTTGGCAAAAAAAACTTCTTGATTAAAGAATGGGTATACTGGGGAGTGCTCCGTTCCCCTACGATTGCAGAGCCCCCAAATTTGATGTGCAATATTTGTAAAGCTTATATTTTAAATCTGTTTCAAAACTGTACTGATTATAATCAATATTTTGAACTTTTAAAGTGAAATAAGATTACAAAAAAAAAAAAAAAAAAAAAAAAAAAAAAATGAATAAAAAAATCTAATATTTAGATAAATATTTTTTGTCATTAATCTTGTTCTACTCCTGAAGTTCAAGATATTGATTAAAATCAGCACAATGTCGTAAAAGATTTAAATTATCAGTTTAACGAAAATTGCATACCAAAATTGGGAGAACAAAAAAAAAAAAAAAAAAAAAAAAAAAAAAAATCAGGCTGTATGCAGGTGGAAGGGGCAGTACCACAGCCAAATATTTTCCAGGATTCAACGTGGTCGAACATGGCTACGTATTATGCTAACAAAAAATGGATGCGATTCAGTCGTTTGAAGTGTCTGAAATTCAGACGCAAAAAGTGTCTGAAAATATTAAGGCATTTTAAAATGTCTGAAAATTGAACACTCCGTTTCAGACACTTAAGTGTTTGAATTTCAGACATTTTTATTTACAGTGTGAAATTCTTTTTTCTTTCTCTTATTTTCTATTCAGCCACGGTACTTGATAAAATTTTGTCTAATTGCACTGGATTAATCAACTAAACAGAAGCAATGGCACTTGCACATAAGCAATAGTATTTTAAAATCATACAAAAAAAAAATCTTATTAATTAAAAAAAATGTAAATGCAAAAAAATTTTTTTGAATTTTTTTGTTAAATTAATAGTAAAAAAAAGTGCAAAAACAAAAGGGAGTTATGAGACAACGTATGCGTATTTCGAATTTTCTGAAACACAACGAAATGGATTATCTAGGATTGTCTATCCCTGTTTGTCCTACTTTATTTCGTACCGTTATACAAAACGCAGTGTTACATGCAACCAGAATTGCCAACGAAATACCCCTTTTAAATATCAGTATTTTCATTATTGTAATGTTTGCCTTATTTGATTGCAAATTTTCTGTATTTAAATAAGCCGAATATTACTATACGAAGATAGCGGTGTTAAAAATTCAATTATGGTATTTTCCGGTAACCCTGCATTTGGTAAAAGATTATTTTCATCCAAAATAAAGGAAATTACTTATTCTTTGTTTTAACGTAACATAAGTATTGTTAAAATAAATTAACAGAATCTGTTATGCCTTTATATTATAGCAAAGCATGGCAAAAAATATATATTTTCTTAAAAACGTTATTTTGTCTTAATAGAAAAATCCTTATCCAATCTACTTTATTAATAAAGTAAGTTAATTATTTTTCTTTCCTTGTGAGTTTGCGTGATCGGAAAAAAGAAACTTTAAGTAACTAATTTACTTGCTTTTATGATTAATTACGCCTTTGCGTTATTATTTTTATAAAGAAATATGTTACTATCAATATTAAGATTCTAACAGCTACATCATAATTAACGTTTAAAATATTCCTTTCGCAAATGATGAATGATTTCTTTTCAGGTTGTTTGTTTTTTAATGTTTTTTCCTCGCTGTATAAAAATTTATTAACAGTATTTGAAACTATGCATCTATATATAGTTAAATTTTCATACACTAAGTGGTCATAATGAATTAATTAACAAAGGGTTTTAAAATTTTGTTTTGCTTTCAGATAATGTCAGATTCAGATACAAAACAACAACAACAACAACAACAAAAAAATATATATACTATATATTTTTTCCTGGTCTATAATGCATCAATTTTAACAAAGATTTTAAAATTTTGTTTTGCTTATAGATAATGTCAGATTCATATATATTTTTTTTTTCCCTAGTCTATAATGCGTCAATTTTAAACAAAGGGTTTTAAAGATTTGTTTTGATTAGATAATATGAGATTCATATATATATATATATATATATATATGAATGTATATATATATATATATACATATATGTATTTCTGGTCTATAATGCATGAATTTAAACAAAGGGTTTTAAAGTTTTGTTTTGCTTATAGATAATGTCAGATTCAATCATATGTATTTTTCCCTGGTCTATAATGCATCAATTTTAACAAATAGTTTTAAAGTTTTGTTTTATTTAGATAATGTCAGAATCAGATATATATTTTTTTTCCTGTTCTATAATGCGTCAAATTTAATAAAGGGTTTTAAAAATCTCTTTTGCTTATAGATAATGTCAGATTCCGATATGCATTATATTCTTTTCCTGGTCTATAATGCATCATAAACTAAGCGTTTTAAAGTTTTGTTTTGCTTATGAATAATGTGAGATTCGGATATATAAATGTTTTTTTCTGGACTATAATGCATCAATTTTAACAAAGTGTTTTAAAGTTTTGTTTTATTTAGATAATGTCAGAATCAGATATATATATATACTAGCAGGCTATGCCCGCTGCGCTGGTCAATATTTCCAAATGAACCTTGTGTTAAACTAAATGGTGAATTTGAACTTGTATTTTAAACAATATGGATCTTCAGCTTGACCTTGCACATTACTGAAAACGATGCGAACGCCATTGCGATATAATGTTATCTAAGCGTTGGACAAAATTTAGAAATTAAGAAGTAATTGTTTTAGTTGATTATAAACAGCGCACTTATGGTCGGGTAATGAGACCGTTATGACAACAGGAATTAATACCTCTGTAACTAATCAACATATAATGAAATCGTATATACTAACACAATTCCTAAAAGTCATGCAACAGGGCCACTTGTAACAAAATATGTTCTGTAGATTTTTTTAAAAAGGCTAAACTTTCATAATCAGGTTCACTTAATTTTTGAACTTTTACTGTTGCTCTATAACTAAGTACCCTTGAACAATATGTATACACTAAAACCTTTCCAAAATTATTACCTAACTAATTGCGGTATATCCTACGAAAGTATTATAAACAATCGGAATGAAATACAAATTTTCGTTGTAAATATATAGTAGATGATGATGATGCGATTTTGTGTAATAGAATTCATAGTAAAGTTTTCGCTTCAAACAAAAACGATGCTTTCAACATTAAAGCTAATACACCAATATGTGAAGTATCCGAATACGGAAGGTTAACTTGAATTCTCATGAGCAACTACTCAAAGAAAAGTGAATATGTGGCTTTTGTGATACTTTTATGTCAGCCGGGCGCAGGTAATAAATCAATAAAGATTGTTTTCATAGCATATTCTTATTTTATTATTTTCATTTAAAACACAAACCTTTCACTCATTTAATTTAAAATGCATGCCTTATACTAATTTCATTTAAAAAACTGAAAAGATAAACAATAACAGGAAATAATGCCACAATTAAAAGCAAAAAAATATTTTTAATTTACATACGCAAAATGTAACTACTGCTACTGGGAATTTTAAAAATGCTATCAGCGAGATGTGCGCACGGTTGTTATAAATGTACCCATTTTTTTCTTCTTATCGAGGAGCAATTTATAAATCGCACAATATTATTCCACTTTCATTGAGGAACCTATGACCGGAAAAAATGGAAAAATACTCTTGTAGATTCTTCGGATGACGGCATCTGACGCCATAAACCGAGTTTATATATATGAAAATAATTTTTAAGTCGTTACAAACATTGCTTTCATATTTAAATATTTTCATTGGTACTACTTGTTATCTCGTCGACCAATTTCGCCAAATTATATAAATCGCCAAACCATTCGCCAAATTATATAAATTGACATAATCTTTATTTTAAATAACGAAATAACAAATAAATTAGTATAACATTAATAAAAATACAAATAAAACGTCGAAATTAAAATCACTTGATGAAGTAAACACGTGTAGTTTGTTTAAATTCAAGTGAATTTGATATTTACGATCAACCATTATTGGCATTTAATCTTATAGTTTGACGATAGATTTTTGGTCGACGGAATATCTAAGTAGTACCTTTTCCATTTTTGTTTTATAACGCTAAATTCTCAGTAATTTTTTTCCCTTTTATTTTACATAAAATCACTATTTTAAAAAAAAATTAAGATGCTTGCATTTTTATTTCAAACTCATAGAGCTGTTTTTATTTTTTAGCCAAAAGGGTTGATTTGAATTTTTACCGTTGCTAGAGTAACGGATGTAATGATAGATATTTTGAGGTTTAGATGTCAAAGACACCGCCAAATTAGAAAAATATGAAATGTGTCATGAACTGTTGGACTTATAAAAATTTATTTGGTAGCATTCGATTCAGCATACAAAACTACATTAAAATATGCTATCATTTGACGCATAATTTTGATATTCGATTTTTTTCCCCTCCCCGTGCAAAAACCATTAGGGGTGACACTTTAGGATATCCTTTCTTAGCAGAAGTTTATGTCATAAGAAGTATTTTTACCACGATTTTCAAGATTTTAGGTTCAGTAGTTTGCGCTGTGCGTTAATTAGTCCCCTAATCCAGACTTTATTTTATATACTATATTAGATATGCGATTTTGCGGTGAATCGATGATCGAAAATTAGTCCAATATCATTTGAAATATTACATAACAGAGGAGAAAGTATGAAGAACGACGAAGAAGAAATGACGAATTACAAAAGACTTGTAATTTTTTTTTTCAAAATGTTGAATTTTTCCATAGTAATAATGTATTAAAACATAAATTTCCTTAAAAATTATCTTTATTTCCTAGAGTTCGAATCTGTGAATTTTCCTATAAATGAAATTGGCGATATGACTTGAGAAAATAGATAATATTTGCTTAAATAAAATGGGTAATATTCGTTGATCTGAGTTCGAGTTTATAAATATCACATGCTTTCGGAATTACGGCGAAAAACATTTTAAAAAGTATGAAATTATTTTACAATATGTATGTGTGGCAGAAATTCACACTGAAATTTAAGTATTCGATTCCATTTTTAAAATATTAACTGATATCTATATAAGTTACAATTGAATATGAAAATGTACTAAAAAAATGATCTCTTTCACCTAAAAAAACACCATTTGTGAGAACATCCTCAAGCTAATGTCACGCTTATGCATTTTTGGCTTAAAATCACGTTGTTTGGCGACAAAAGAAAAATAAAAAATTGTAAAGAAACAAATAGTAATTACACATGTGACTCACAATTACATTTGCTTGTTTCTTCTATAAGTCACGTGATGGAACAATTAGATATAAAAAAAAGAAAAGAACAGAACAGAAAGAAAATGTCGTTAAAATTTCATCTAATCAAATTTTCAGATTCGTTTCCATATCTAACGCAAGCGATAAAGAGCCAAATATTGCGTATCAAGTGTAATATTTCTTATTAAATTAATTTTTAAGCATTACAAATATTTGTTTCAGGTTTTGATTAAATGTTTCCGTTTTTTAATATTATCACTCATTAAAACGGATTTTCTTCTTCTTTTTTTCTTTTCTTTTCATTTAAAAAAAATTAGTAACAGTTTTTCTTTTATTTTTCGAGGTTTAAAAGCCGTTTCAATTTTTTTTTTATCAACGATGAATTTCGCCAAGAAATAAAATGGTAACCTTATCGCCCAAAATAACAGAATTTTCCGTCATAATTCTAAAACTAATATAGGTAGAATAACGTGTTATAGATTAAAACCTTCCCTGAAACAATACCTATCTAACGGTATAGGTTCCGTAAAAATCCATGCTGTAGAACTCGAAATCTAGGCGTTCGGAACGAAATTTCCATTTGAATTTTATATATATAATAGATTTCCTGGTCTATAATGTATCAATTTTAACAAAAGGTTTTAAAGTTTTGTTTTGCTTATGAATAATGTGAGATTCGGATATATATTTTTTTCCTGGACTATAATGCATCAATTTTAACAAAGGGTTTTAAAGTTTTGTTTTGCTTCGATAATGTCAGATTCATATATATGTCGTAGGCTAATTAAGAAATCCGGCTCTTTGCAAACAGCCTAGGCTCTTTGCAAAGAGCCCGGCTAATTGGAGAATCCATATCCCTTTTTCCTACGACATATATACCATATATATTTTTTCCTGGTCTATAATGCATCAATTTTAACAAAGGGTTTTAAAGTATTATTTTGCATATAGATAATGTCAGATTCAGATATGTATTTTTTTCTGGTCTATAATGCATCAATTAACAAAGGGTTCTAAGGCTTTTGACCCGATAATGGAACATTCACCGCTTTACTTTACGCATATTTATTTTTTTTTTTAAAAATCCTTTAAAAACATCACATTTCCTTGTAAAAGTACTATTTTTATGAAATTTTAAGCAATCACTTTCTTAAAATATTGTAATATTTTATTTTGGGCACCAAAGTATTTGTAACATAATGGCCTTTTTTTTACAAATGAGAAATAATTAATTTAAATTGCAAATACATAAATTTCCATTAATATATCAAATGCACTTAAAAAAGTACTATTTTGTAAAATTAAAATGAATAACTCTTCTAAAATATCGCATGTCTCTGAATTTTATTATGTTCAACACCAGATTTATAGATCGATCAAAACCAGTGTCAGGCCGATTGCATCCAACCATCCCTCAAAAATTCGTTGCAGCTTAGAATTGATTTTAAAATTACGTGAGATAAAAAAAAAAAAATCTCGCCCTTCAAAGAGTTAAGAAAATTTGTTTGGCAGCCAAACTTGGCCTACTTTATACATTATTTTAAACATTTTATCGATTCTTATTGTTAAGGGCATTAAAAAAAAAAAAAAAAAAAAAAAAAAAAAGGTACTGCAATTAACTCAAACTTGTAACAAATAAAAATTAAATTTAAAAAATCAAAAAACCCAACCGCGTAAAAAGCGAACTGATTATTTCTCCTCAATGTGAAACTATTTTTTTTTTATATTTTTTTATTTACTTGTATTGATGACTTTTAAGTTGTGTTTAATTGTTAGTCCCTGTCAATAAACACTGTTTTGTTGAGACCAATAGATATTTATGGAGGTTAGAGTTGCAGTAAAGCTAGAAATCCTACCTACACAAGTTCCAGGTTGTGTAATATTTAAACGAGCTTCTGACTGTAAAATAGTCAATGAAAAATCGTCTTCATTTTGAAAGACCTATCCAATGATATGCCACTCAATAGGGTGCGTAATTTTTTTCGTCTCTACCACCATTTTGTATTTTACGACTGCCATTTTGAATTTATAAAATGTAGCCTATACACATCGGACGGTTAAGACGAATCGATAGAGACCTCATTCATTAAAATCCATCCAGCCGTTGGGATGTTTCGAGGGTATAAAGAAATCCACATACCTAGATGTGCGTCAAACACATAACCCTTCTTGGCAGTCGGGGAAAAAAGAACCTTAGTTTATAAGATAAAATTTACTATATTATATTATATTATATTATATTATATATTATATTATATCAATTTCTATATATTTATATCTAATGATATTTCTGTTATATTAGTATAAACGTTACATTTATAAAGTGTACATAAATAATTTATTTTACTATAAGATCGATTTTTAATGTCGTTTGAAATTCCCATTTTATATTGTATGCTTAGCGTTTTTAAAATAATTTTAACCGTGTAATGTTACTTGCGTAATATTACTAATTTTGATTGTGCAATCTTTCAATTTTAATGTCTTACCAACCTAACTCATTTTAATAAATTTTTTATTCTTTTAAATTTTTTGACTTTTATCTCCCTGTATACAGAAAATTTCCGTTCCAAAATAGACTCGAATAAAAATTTTGGCATTCAGTTAATGGAAGTGATCCATCACACGAGGACGTAACGAAATTCTTTATACGGAAGCGTTTTTAGAATTTCCCATTATACTGCAAAATACGTTAGACAGAATGCATCTGGGATCTGTTATCACTCAATGCTTTAGTTTCCAAACATAACACAGAACTATCACAAGAATGTGAGAGGGTATATAACTTTTCACTCTCTACATAATTTATAGCGAAATGTTTTCATAAAAAAAAAACAAAAAAAAACATCGATTCATCAATTAAATAACATACTTCAAAAGTAAAAACTGCTACTAATGCCGTACAATTAAAAAATATAATCATAATAGATACCATACGAATTGAATATTTTCAACTGAGCGAAAAAATGTCCAGGCTGGGAATTGAACCCAGATCCTTGGCTTACAAACCAAGGTTTGTAAGTCAGGGATCCGGGTTCGATTCCTAGCCTGGGCATTTTTTCGCTCAGTTGGAAATATTCAATTCGTATGATAACTTTACCAAGAAGTTTGATTGTGTTAAAACTAGTAGTTTATAATAAATACGTTATTTATAAAAATGTCTTAAGATGATATTTACAGATCTATTTCGAATTATCAAACAAAATGCACAATAAGCAGGGACGCAAGCGCTGCGCCACAAATGACCGATTGGCATCACTAAATTTTAACAGTATTTCTCGTCTTATTTAATGACAAGATTTTTGAAGTTTAGTAAAGCAAAGAATACTATCCTACTTTAGTGTTACTAATAGGTCATTTGTGGCGCAGCGCTTGCGTCCCTGCGAAATGTTGTCCTTTCCGAAATGTTGAGAAAGAAAAAAAAAAAAAATTGGGAATTGCACATCAAACGTGGAAAATGAGGTGCGTTCGTACTATAATTAGTTTTATAAATATTCAGATCTTGGTGCAATAGTTGTTGCACTCTTATGCCAAAATGCATGAATACAAAATTTATTATGATTATATATATTAAATTCCGTAGGACTTTATCTTAAATATGAGGTAATCACCATGGCAACCTAATATCCTTACCTATAATGAGATATCATTGAATTAATTATGTATGATAGGATTTAATAGAAGGAAAAAATTTTTATTAATATCTTTTGAAGTTTTGATTCGATTTTCGTAAAATTTGAAATGACATCAAAATTCTTCAACGATTCTATGTATTAAATTTCAAACCATTCGGTTGGGTAGCTTTTGCGCTTTTATATGCGGACAGGCGGACGGTTCAGACGATGACTATAGGTGCTACGTATTTATATTATAAAGGACAAACATATCTGTGCGTAACGCATTCGTCATTTTGCGAATGGCAACACTTTCAAATTTGAAATGAAATTTTGGTTTTGCAGTTTTCTCTAGTGCAAATTTTTAAACTTCTAAACATCGCACATTTTAAATTTTTACACCGTCGTATAAGGAAAAAAATGCTCTTTTGAATGCGATTTGTTTGAAACCTGTATCTCAATTTATTTTTGAGATATTAATTTTTTTGTAGTTTTTAATACCATTTTTCCAATAGTGGCAACAAAAGTACCCCATTTCTATTGAAAGTCATTGAAATTAAACGGAAAATAGTCGAAAATAGGAGATTACTGTATCTTTTTGTTGCCATTTTCTCGTAAAAGCAGAAAAAAAGTTGAAATTAAAATAAGGGCTATGTCAGGAATATTATCTGTTATTCCGCGATAATGATGTCATATGCATACTTTTCTATAGACGAAGTTTAAGATTGGATTGTAAAAATGGATTGCTTTAGAGGATGCAAATGACGTCATTTTAAAAAACAACGTGTACTTTAATTCTTAAAACTGAATTACGTTTTGTAGAAGTGCGTCATTTTCACAGCCCAGCTGCTTTCAAATTCGTCACAGGTGAAAATGCTTCACTTTTGAAAATAAAGTAATCGAAATCACACACTGATAAAACGCAATGTTTTACAAAAATTTAGAGTGTCTTGATAAAAGAGAGGTGACATGCAAATAATAGCGATTTATATTACAGAAAGTGATGATTCTCGCCAGGAAAGATTTGCTTTGCCGAGTTAGATAAGCAAACAAATAACTCGATGTTTAAAATAATAACACGTTCCTGAAGTTATTGTCCAAAATTCTCTCGAATACTAAAACTTTAATGCTATTCTTTAGGACATTCTACTATAATTCCATCAAAATAACATAATTTGCTTAATTTAATTTACCTAATTTTATGTAATCTTTATATTTAAAACAAAAGGGTGTTTTTTAGTCATCTGCCATGATCTTTCTTCTGAACCATTTTTACTAATATTTTTGAAGTGAAAACTTCTTTAGGCGCGATGAGCTTTTTTTGAGATGGAGGGAAACCACTGATTTGGAGACACAGTTACGTAACCGACATGCTAGCATTTTGGCACATAGACACTAGCGCGCCAAGCGGTGAATGACAGGAACTTTTCCCTCTTCAGTTCAATCCGCAAAAGAAGAAAGAAGCTAAAACTCACTTTTTCTCCGGGCGTTCACACAGGAACACATACAAAATTTACATTTTCTTTGCAGTACGCTGTTGTGTTTATTGTTAAAGACAAATACTTGATACTTTCATTATTGAAGTGAAAGCTTCTTTGAGCGCGTTTGGCATTTTTTGAGATGGGAAAAACCATTGAACTCGTGATACTGTTATTGTAACCGACACCTCTGTATATAAATATGTACATGTATTGTGCATAGTTCGGTATGAGGAGGGCGGGCAATTAATTGTTATTGATTGCTTAATCAATAATAACAATTTACAGGCAAGCGCGACGCATGCTTGCCTGTGCGCTATTGGTTCCCGAAATACACGTACAAAGTTAGAAAAAGGAAATCTCATCAAAAACATCTCATGTAAAAATTAGCCAAGTCTCGTGACTCTTGCTAAAATAACACTACGTTGATCTAGCAAAATAAAATTATCTTTATTCAACAGTTGTTATTTATGTCAATAGTTGGCGGCAAAAGTGAATTATTCGATCAAATATCGGGTAAGTTTAGCAGAAAAACTCTCTTGTTTTTAAAATTCGTGTTATTTTTGCGTTATGGTGTATGTCATAGCATCAAACTACAGCGATATTTCTAATAATATGGTAGTGGTTTTAAATATAGCAAAAGCATAAGCGCAATTATTTATCAAGAAATGTTAACATACTTGCAGAATTATTTGACTTGCAGAAATATTTAAATTCACCAAAACAACATTTGGTAAATCAAATTATTATTTTGTTTTTCGTCAGTTAAAATGAATTATACCGTATTCGTGACCTACCTATTTCGTGTAACTAAAAACCGATAACGCTGTATTTTATCGTGTTGATGGTCTGGTCAATGACCAACAGTATTGGCGGGAATTTCGATTACGGACGATAAAATACGGGCACAGATGTCAGATACGCACTTGGGTACCTAATTGACACCAAAATGGCGTTACTTTATTTTACAAGATAACCCGGCTGCTGTTGCTTAGTAATTGCCGAAACGTCAGTGAAGGCTTACTGTGGAGACACGAAAAGTTTTGGTTTCTGTTAGTCTGTCTGTTAGTCTGTCTGTTAGTCTGTCTGTCTGTTCCGCGATAACTGCCGCAAAAAGCATCCGATCGGCTTGAAATTCACTGGGCATGTTGATGAGGTACCCGGACTTAGCTGTATAGTTTTTGGTTAAATTTGGTTCATTCGTTCGGGAAATATGGAACATTTTATTTTGCTCTATAATGCTTCTCTATGGCAAGTCAGACGATTTTCAGATTTTCATTTGTTGAAAGAAATGGCTCATATGAAAAATGGATTTAAATGGTAAATTTTTGATGCTGAAATTTTTAAATAACATTATTAAATTATTCCAATAAATTTTGTCAATATATTTGCGAGATTTTTAAAATTAGGTTTATAATATTGGGGGTAATTTTATGCATGTTTTCCAATAATATAAAGGATTTTGTTTTATCAATTTGACATAATGCATATTTCATTTTTTTCCTTTTCTTTCCATGTTGCCTAGCAACGTATTTGGTCCTAATAATATTAGTATAATTGCGTGTATAATGTTTGAGTAAAGCCAACGTCAAAACGGATGAATTAATGCATTTGTATCTTTGCATATAGATGGATTTTAACCCAGAAATAAAAATAGGCAATATTTCATTTATTTTATTGAAATATTTTGTTAAAAATACAAAAGTTCATTATTTTCATAGAGAATAACGTAACATTTTTTCATAACATTTACAATATTTCTTTAATTGTTGTCAAGAAAATCAAAACCCGGAATAATATTGTCTTTTAAATAATTTTCAATTGAAATGTTTTGTCGTGAAACAGGAAAATGAAAAATAAAATTAAGAATAGAAAAATTAATATGGCGGCATATTGGAAATAAAAAGAAAATTCTCGAGTATTTCTTAATATGAATGTTGAATATGATGAAAAGTTTTGAGTAAGTACGCACAGCAGGTGAATTAGACGTCATTTATCGAAAACAAAGATGCTGGAATAAAAAGATCTTGGGTAAAATAAAATTAACTATTATTCACGGAGGAAAGAGATAGATGGAGATTAAAAACAGTTTGCAATGCGATGTGCGTTATCGCTCAGTTTTAAATGCCCTCATTCGGCCCAAACAAAACAAGCACGTGGTACAGGGACCAAATTCTTTGACTTCATCCGTTTTTTTTTTTTTTTTTTTTTTTTTTTTTTTTTTTTTTTTAGCACGTCGTTGTGTTGTGCCGAATGTAGCGGATTTTAGGGTTACATTTTTGGCGTCACTTCAAAATTTATTGTCTGTGTACGGTTAACATGAATATTTTATTTTAAATTTAAATTTTATTAATTTATAAAAAAACTTATGTTTATCCTTATAAATCACAGCGTAAGAAAAACTAAGATATACTATAACCATCCGCACAATCAATAAAAAATTACGAATGTAAATTTAAATAGACTACGGGGGGTTCAGGGGGGCAGAGCCCCCCTGAAGAAATGCAATTTTTGATTTAAAAAGTTTCCAGAATAAGTAGCTCATCAGAATTTCAGAACATCAATGTATAACCACTTGTTTAACACTTTTAATTTCTGAAATTTTACGAAGTATCTTGTATGCTCATAAATATTTATGTAATTTGAATACTTAAAAAAGCTATTTGTAGGAAGTTGAATATTATGCAATGAGTGTTAAAAAATAATGACTTGCAAAGATGACGCTGAGGCTCCTGATCTGCAGATTTACTAGTAGTTTATAATAATGAATAAAAAAACACTACATTTAAAAGTATTTCCTGCACAATAAAACATTTCCTGACGATTAAAAAAACACACACCTAATTGTTGAAGTTTTCACTTCTATTGGCACTCCCGGAGTGCCACTGTTTTTTTTTTCAACTGAAAGCTGTTAATTTTTGTAGATGTGATTGCACTATCTTTTTTTTAAAATATCCCTACTTTTATATTTTAATTTTAAAAGCATTTTATGAAATTTCTCCAAAATGATGAAAATTGGATAGCTTTCATTATTGCAGACAAGAGAGAGAAAAAAAAGAGGTATTTTTGTCTTTATTCATGCCATTTTCTGATAAAAATTCGAAATTGTTTATAAAAATTGTTGTATAGGGTTTAGTGGCGCAAAATCCCATTAGGAGCATATTATATTAGGGAAATAATAACGGAAAATTGTCATACTGCTTTTTGAAAACACGCATTTTTCCTCATAAATTTTCTATATTGCTTTTCCTTCAGCAGGTGTACTGATACTAAGTTTCAGACACTAGACGAAATGCTTATTTAAGTGAAAATGAAGTCATATTTAAAAGAAAACGATCATTTTCTTAGATAAAAATAAACATTTTAACACAAATTCGTCTAAAAATCATAAATTACGGAAAGTTTTACTCTCCGGAATTGAGATTAGAATCTCAAGTAAAGAGTGCGTCTATTCACATAAAAGCTGACAATGGTGACTTCAAGTTTTGAGTTAAAATGATTTGAAAATGATCAAACAAAATACAAATTTTTAAAAAAATGATGAATATGGATATGAGAAGTGCGTATGCAAATTTTGAGAATGTAAAAATTGCTATTTTTCCTTCCGGAATACCAAGCATAAGAGCTTCAATTGATAACCACATCGTAATAACTGATTTTTATTATATTTTACTGATTACGTATCTACCGGGTGTCCTAAAAAAGACTGACTGATTTTAAAATTCAATAACTTGCAAACTGTGACAGATATTTAAAAAAAAATTGCAGGAGTGTTATGCATGAGGTCAAAAAAATTTTTACAGTGATTTTCGATTTTAGTTCGAATTACAAACAATAGATGGTGCTGTAAGCAATAGGCAATGTATATAGGCTCGATTTTTTAGCCTTTCTCTTCTTCCATGCGGAAAAAGGAGATTGAAATGTATTGAGTGGGTCCCGAAGTGCCAAAAATCGAGCCTGAATTTAGGATCTGTTGATGGCAGCGCCATCTATGATTTATAATTCGAACTAAAATAGAAAATCACTCTAAAAAAAAACCTTTGACCTCATGCATAACCCTCCTGCAAGGGTTTTTTACATATCTGTCGCCGTTTGCAAGTTACTGAATTTTAAAATCAGTCAGTCCTTTTTACGACATCCGGTATATTATAAAGGACAAACGTACCTGTGCGTACGCTGACGTCATTTTGCGAATGACAACACTTAACGATCAAATTTCGGTCTTGAAATTCCGCTACTGCATTTTTTTAATCTTCTGACCATCGTAAATTTTCAATTTTCGTCGCATAGGGAAAAAATTTACTTTCAAATGCAATTTGTTTCAAAACTGTATCTTAATTGACTGATGTATTATGTTTTTAAAAATAATTTTTAAGCATGATTTTTTAAAAGTTTATCTTATCACGTGCCGGTTTCAATACATAATAATAATAAACATTTGGCACATAAAGCAAAAACATTGTTCAGCATTTGTTTCTGACTATTTTTGCATAACGAAATTAATACTTCCTTTATAAACAAATAAAAGAGTCATATTAAAATAAACTCAATCTATCATATTTGTGAAAGAAAAATTAACGAAATTAATACTTCTTTTATAAACAAATAAAAAAATAATAATTAAAACACACACACACACACAAATCTAACATAATTGTAATCATACAATTTAAATTTTTAGATCATCAAATAGGATTTTTCTTTTTTTTTTCAAATGAAATTTGTTTGCAAAGTTCATCTCAGTTTACTGATTGTCTATGGTTTTAAAAACAATTTTAATGCATGAAATATTTTTTTTATTTATCTATATCGCGCGGAGCTCAATTATGAAAGAATATATCGTTTGCCCTTAAAACAGAATAAAGAGTTCATCATTTTCATAGGGCTAATATCCTTAAAAAAAAAAAAAAAAAAAAAAAAAAAAAAAAAAAAAAAAAAAAGAACTTCCCTATGAATGAATAAATAAAATAATACAAATAAAACACAAATTTAAGAGACATATATAAGCTCTGAAATTATCAGAATATAAAAGGATGCCGTAAGTAGCAAAATCTTGGTCAAATAACTCTTAGCATGCGGCTAATAAGAAAATATCGCTTATGATAACTTTCAAAAATTTATTTGATTGTATATTTTTCATATGAAAAATGCTTTTTTAATGTAAGTGGGCAATCTAAAAAATTTATTGCATATAAAAAAATATTAGTTTTCAATTAAAAAAAATGTTTTCACCTATATTCTTTAACCCGGGAAGCCGGGGTACGATCCCCTAGTTTATATAATTACGAAAGCACCTAAAAAAGAAATTTTTATAAATGTGTGACGCAATGAAATCGGCTGGATTCGCATGCTGTATCCCTAATTTTGAAATTGGATACGTTACATCCGCACTACTAATGCTCGATGACATAATAATGCTTGAACTTCGATTGTATGCTTCTTTAATTTAGTTTAAAATACTAGCGATAGATGACACAGAGCGGTTTCAACCGATAAATTGCTAAATTTAACGTATGATATAGTTTAAAATTTACTCAGCTCTTATCCAATACCCGGTTTTAGCTGCTGATAGGTAAAAATAGAAAAGATTTACGTTTTGATAGTACAAAGCAATTTTGAATAGTATTAAAATTTAAAGCAGTGCAGCGCCATCTATTAGTGATATTTGGAACTAATACCGAGGCATAAAAAAGAAATTTCCGACTTTTTGTATAGCTCTTCTGTAAGAACAATTTCTTTAGCTATCACCATTCATTTAATTACTTTATTATTGAATTTTTAAAACGTTCAGTTTGTTACTCTACATGTTTCTACATGTTTATTAAATAACGCTGAAAATTTCAGCTTTGGAATGAACTCGGTTAGAAATTTCATTCTACACTTCAAAATGAAAGTTATCCATCACCAGGTGACGTAATGAAATTCCTTATGCCGAAACATTTTTTAATTTCTCTTTTATTGCAAAACACGCCTGTAAATAGGTGTTCGGAATCTGTTATGATTCACTGTTTTCCAAGTATATCACAGAGTCTAAACAAAGTTGTATAATTTTGACTTTCTTCTATCTTTACAAGAAGAAAGTATTGGACTCGTGAAAAAAATAGACTTTCGCTTTTCGACGGATTTATACATTTTAAAATGTCCTGAACATGATTTGACTGTTTTTAAAAAATGTCTGTCTGTATGTGACACAAATCTTGTGGGCGGTCTATCTCAAGAACTAATGCATGAAATTTAACAAACTGTTGATTCAGTTATACCTTGATATAAATTGGTGCTGATTAGTTTTTGGTGCAAATCGCCCAACTGGTGCCCCTGCTATGCAGCATTTTTCATTAATTTTGCGGTAGCTCTATCTCAAAAGTTAAAGCACAGAATGTAATTCACAGAAAGAGATCCTTATTAGGGTTGGGCGTATGCTGCCCAACAGGTTCCGGTTTTATGCTTTTTTGGCTGAGAATTATGGTTGCACATCTAAAAGGATAGGTTCCAAATTTCAATGAGTTGTTTGAAAATACGATGGTTCTATCTGCTTTTTACATGCACATAACTCAACGAACCCATACTTTTAGAATTCTCATGATGGGAATTTAGTTTTGGTACTGTGATAGCGAATTTTGAAGTATTGACATGTATGAGATAGAAGAAATTTTTAGGATTGGCACATCCGATTAGTTTTTTTCTACAGAGGATTTATACAGTAGAAAAAAAATTAAGTAATAAGTTTAATTTCTTGTAACATAAACTCTTTCAATATTTTTCTTCTTTTATTTGTAGTAGTTAAAATTAGCTCTTCCTTATATCATATTAAAAATGTAAACTATTAAAATTAACAAGGACGATGTTTTTTAGAATAACATTAGTTTGTTATGTTAAAACAAATACCCCTATAATATATCGTAAGAAATAAGAAACAAGATTGTAAAATCATGCGTGAAACATATATTATGAAATAATTCCCAACGATATCAAAATACTAGAACAAAACTTCACTGTTTAATAAGGCGATATATGGTATATAAGTAAACAATTTCGAAAACATATTACACATTTGAAACCCAATTTCAGCAATTACAATATACAGTTGGAAAAGTATCCTAATCTATTTTGAGCATCCCTGTATAAGATCTATAGATTTGTATATGTACTACAACATAGTATACTAAAACATAGTTCAGTTATGAAACGCTCAACACAGTTGAAAATCCCCCTTCAGCGATTTCCGTCAATAAACGGAATTGTATTGGAATTCTTTTGTGCAGCTCTACATATGATCTAGAGAATTTACATATACACCAAGTAATATGCGAAAAACTAGTCAAATTTAAAAACCAATTATAGAATTGAATTCTAACTTCCAGCAATTGTCGCTCATCGTACTGTAACCGATTTCTTTTGTGTGTCAAAGGAAATGAAAGATAAATGATATGCACATGATATTCTACAGTAAGAAACTTGTAGTACACCTCGGTGATGCATCAATTTCAACTGTTTGAAATAGTATAAGATCATAAATCGAACACGACATAGTAAACCTCAATGACATATTCATTTCATGGCTATCCGAACATATTTGCGTGCTGACAGGCAGACGGCCGAACTAATCGAAGTCAAAAACACTTTTAAATTATGTTGTAGAAAGTAAGGTTAAATAAATGACAGGTTTTTCTTGTTTTAACTGTGTACTAGCATGTATTATTTATCTAGTTGATTGTTCATTTTGGATATTGTCATTGGACTTTTAAAATGTAGAAGCTTTCTTTTATATTTTTCTGGTTACTATGCTCATTTAGGTATATCGCTCCTTTTTCCACATTTTCTGAAAAGAATGATAAAATTTAATTTTTCTGTACGTTTTAAGTAGTTGTATATAAAGATAATACTAAATAAGTGTAAGCTTCTTTTAATTGTATTATGAAATCTGTAATGTGAGTATAAACTAATGTTTTGGCGACAGTTATTCTCTTGTATGAAATATTCTTTTGTATCTAATCACATTTTTAAATTGTATCGGTGCCTTCTATTATATCGCTCTGTCAGATATACAGCACATTTTATGTCTGACGACATTTCCGATATAATTAATATAGTTAGTTTATTATAAATGTTTTTGTGTGAAATAGGACTCAAAATTGCTATAGCTTCTTTTAGGTAGATTTCTAAGAAATACTACCTATTGCAGTCGTTACCATGGTGCGACTTTTGAAAAATTCCTTCATAACTTTTCACTATATCACCCCAGGAATCCAAAACCACCCCCACCTAAAAAGTTTATATATATACGAGGGTCACTCTGAAATTTTTGAGATACAACTAGGTTTTTAAATTTATACTTACAAAATTTTAGGTGTGTTCAAAGTAGTCTCCTCCAGCGCCAATGCACTTTTGTAGACGAATTTTCTACAGATTAAATGCCTCAAGCCATTCATTTCTTGGAATAGATGAAAAAATGCATTTATAGCCACACCAATCTCTTCTTCTCAATGAAAACGACATCCACGTAAGTTCTTTCTTAGATTAAAGAATAACCAAAAGTCACATATAGCTAGATCAGGTGAATACGGCGGATGTCTATTACTTTAATTCGTTTTTGTTTAAGAAACTCAACTGTTAATCCAGCTGTATGTGAAGATGCATTGTCATGGTGAAGCATTAATCCCCTAACATTCACTTCTTGTAGAATTTCTGAAAGACATTTAGTGGTATACCAGTTTGCTGTTACTGTCTTCTGTTCTTCCAACTTGATGGCTTTGACCAATCCCGTATTTCTGAAGAAAACGGCATACATCATTTTTTCCAGTGCGCGTTGTCTTTTCACCATTGTCGGCGTGGGATCATCTTCAAAGACCCATACTTTGCTTTCTTGACGTGAAGGAACGTCAAAAAACGGTATGTACGTTTCATCACCCGTTACAATTTTAGAAATGATGTGGTGGCCACCATCATTTAGCAATTTAAGAGTTTCTTTACTGATTCTGAAACGCTCCTCATTTTGGTGCTCAGTAACATTATGGGGAACCCAACGGCAAACTACTTTTTTTATATCCAATTCTTAATGAATAATTTTGTGAATAATTTAATGAATAATTTTGTAAACGCATTCTTCTTGATTTAATCCTGTTTTAAAATCGTAGAAAATTATAGCGCGAAAATGTTCTCGCGTCAACTCCATTTTCTCTTTTGTTTAAAAATTATTCTACGCAAAACAAGTTGAAGTAACTCAGTAAAAATTCGTCTGCTGTGTTAAAATACTTTGTATTTTTAAATTAAACCGTTATTTTTATTTTGCAAATTCTCGTCTGCGCGTATCTCAAAAATTTCAGAGTAACCCTCGTATATATATATATATATATATGTATGTATGTATGTATGTACTAAATTTTGTCCGCACGATAAAAGTCGCAATTATACACGTATCGTCTTCAAACTCGCCAACAACTTTGATATGGCTAATATCTCGTCGGGGATTGAAAATGGGGGAAATCGGCTCAAGGGGGTGGAAATGGGAAGGTTTCAAATTTTTGAATACTGTCTTAAGATGATTCTAATAAACCAGCTCTTACACAACAATGACAGGAAAAAATAAACATTTTTCGTTAAAGCAGTTGCCAACATTTAAAAAAAACAATAAAATTTTCACACAGCAATTACTTTTCTATTGCAAGGTTTTCACGTGAAAAATTAAATAAATAGTTTGACAAATTGAAAACAAATTTATAAATACGTCATAAGATTTCTAGAGCAAGATTTCCGCATGAAAACTCAGAATAAAATAAATAGTTTGACGAATTAAAAAAATATGTATATTGCGCCATATTGGAAATATAATGGACCTCAGCAGGTGAATATGTAACGTCATGTGAGTTTGACGAAACGTATTAAAACATGATAAAAACTCGACTATGGAAATATTAACCTAACCATTTTAAGGTTCTCTGAATTTTTTGTATCCATTTTTAAACCTATTCCATATGCAGTGGCGGTCAAAAGTTTCCGGCCAGTTAGTTTTTTTGATTTGTTTGACAGAACGTTTTAGCGAAGAAGAAGTTCAATTGCTCCAAAAGTTAGGAATAAGCAAATTACCTCTGACCACGTGATCATTTCGATTGGTTACTTAAGATACTTGATGCAAAGGGGAGGAATTCAAAATTCGCGGGTGCAAAAGTTTCCGGCCATTCGTCATTCATTAGTTTTTGCTATCGCTAAAGTGTTTTTTTTTTTTCTTTGGCCATGTTTGTTAATTAATCAAGGTGAATAATGTATTTGAAATTCAAAAATGAAAATTTTAACAATTTATTGTTCCTAAATGAGTGATTTGTTTGTCGCTAAAGGGGCAATCCTCTCGTGAGATTGCGGCAAAGTTGTCGATCGGAAAATTTGCTGTAAACGATATTTAAAAAAAATATATAAAGATGGTCATGGCCTTCGGAACTAGCCACGGTCTGGGGATCCCGGAAAACGACTATTCTTGTGGACAGAATTATCCGAAGAAAAGCAGTTGATGACCCGCGTAAAAATGCCGCTGTAATTCCACGACATTTATAGAGTTAAAAGCGATTTATGGTGTTATGGTTATTGCTGAAACAAGTCTATCTACAGTGTCCAGACGCTTATGTGACGTAGAACTTTATAGAACAGTCGGTGTTAAAAAACATTTCATAAGTAAAAAAATTCACAGGGCCCGAATGGCGTTTGCCAAGGAATACAAAGACTGGACAACTGAAAACTGGAAAAAAAGTACTATTTTCAGATGATTCGACGTTCAATCTTTTTGTGAGTGATAAAATCATTACAACCGATGACCTAAAAACAAAAGATAAGGTTCTAGATATATTATTCCTACAATGAAGCACGGCGGAGGACACGTTATGCTGTGGGGAGCATTTTCTGGAAAATGCGCATGTCCGTTATTTAAAATCCGTGGCAAGATGAATAGTGCAATGCATAAGGATATCTTGCAAGATCATTTGCTGCCTTACTGGAGGAAAAATTGTGGTCGCAACTATTTGTGTCATCATGATAACGACCAAAAGCATACATGCAAGCTCGTCAAGCAGTGGCTTTCGCACAAAAAAACTTCGCTTTTGAAATGAACAGCCCAATCACCCGATCTGAATATAATAGAAAATCTTTGAAACTAACTTGAAAACGTGTGTGGAATTATAAATATTCCAATTCAGCAGCATTTTCACAAAAATTGCCAGAACCGTGGACAAAATTTAACATTGATAATCTAAAACCGTTCATTGAATCAATGCCACGTTACTGCGCCGCAGTACATATTGCTGAATGTATAAATACAAAATACTAATTGTAAATGTTGTTGATCGCTGTTATTTTCTTTTATGACACCCTTTTTTTCCAAACTTGCCAACGTGGCCGGAAACTTTTGAGAACATGCGTTTTCTTTTGCAATTAATTTTGTCAATTAAATTTATTAATATTTAATTTTTATTCCATAAATAAGTTCTTAACTGTCGTGTCAATAAAGTGTATAAGTATCACTTTGAGATTTCTCTTCATATGGGTATACTTACAAATTAACCAAAAATTTTATGCTGGCCGGAAGCTTTTGACCGCCACTGTACATGCGTGTGTGTATTCTTGTATATTATAATTTTCACAAAAAGTTTAGCTCCCTACAGCTCATTCTTAGTGAAGAAACTGGGTTTATCTCTAATCTTGATTTAAGTTTTGTTGGTGAACATAGTACTTAACTTCGAAATCTACCTCCGCCTGCAGGCCGAGCTGGCAGGGATTTCTACAGGCTCTTTTTTACACTGTGAAAAAACATGTAAATCTACAAAATTACAGAGATCGGTTACAAAACTGTAAGCTTACTAAAATTTTATCTGTACACTGTAAAAAAAAAGATGTAAATCTACAAAACTAGTTTTTGTAAAGCTACAGAAATCTGTATCCTTACTAAAATTTTATCGGTAACCCGAGATAATTAGATGATTTTTTTTTATTGCAGTTACATAAAAGGCTCTAGGCATCCCAGTATCCTAGAAAATTCTTAGTAACATTACAAATATTTTTACAGGGTAGACGTGAATCTATTACATGATTTTTTTTGTTGCAGTTAGATAAAAAGTTCTAGGCATCCCAGTTTTCTAGAAAGCTCTTAGTAACCTAATAGATTCTTTTACAATGTAATTATCGTAAAATATATGTGAGAAAACGTATATTCATAGATTTTTAATCTCAAATTTGTTTTACTTTGGTGTTTGATTTTATCTATGGAATTCGTCTGCTTTTATCAAAATGACTACACTCTCAAAAAAAAACTTTCATCAATTCATGGAAATTCTACTGGCAGTAGCGCTGCCGGGATATTTCCGTGAATTGACGAATATCCATTTTTTTATTTATCCATACAGAGGTAAAATATCCATCAATTGAAGAAAGTTGGGAAAAAGCAAAACCCGAGGACGTTGGATTCGAACCAGATATCTCAGCGTTTCGAGACGAGCACGATAGCACTGAGCTATAGTTGTACAGCAGCGAGACGCTTTGAAGTAAATATGCTTGCTTCAGATGGGTATCTCTTGATCAATTTCTTTAAAAGGCTTTTAATTTTTAATTAATTTCGGGAAGATTTCGTCTTTAATGAGCTTGTGGCTGGGGTTTTTATACTTTAGTATTAATATAGTAAAAAATATGAATTTTAAATATTTTTACGCAGATTGCTAGAGGTAAAATACGAATATTATATTTTTATTCGATAAGATTTTTTTTGAGTAATATCGATTTTTTTTCCATTTAATTTTCTTAATTAAAATTTCTTTTAAATCGGTTATTTAAAAGTGTATTTTAAATGCGAATATTTATTTATAAACAACTTTATAAATTCAATTTTATTTAACTTTATTCAACTTTAAGAAATAAATTGCGAGTACTTTTGAATGCATGAGAAAAGTAATGGTTATTTATTTTGAAATTCGAAAACTTTTTTGTCTTTTTTAATTAAATTAGAAATCTTAATTTTTAGATTTTTTCATTTTTCATTTAAAAAATAAATTCGGATTTATTATTAATAGACCCAATACGCATGCGTGCTAGGAATGAACGGAATTTCTCCCTCTTTTTTTAGACGTTCGGGGAGAATTCACGGATAAAACATGTTTTCTAGGAGTACGGAAATTATTTGTTAAAAAATGAGGAATAATTTAGTGTATATTGACGAGTTTGTCTGTCATTCTGGATAAGGGACAAATTTCTAAAGTTAAATGTTACTTGCAGTGACTGACAAAAGTTGAAAATTCTTAGGCGCCAGGAAAAATTCTTATGAGCCAGCTTGAAGAATCATTTCTCCGACATTAACGCATTGACTGAAAAGTGGAACACTGGCTACTAATAATCGTATTCGGCTATTTTTGAGTGATCTATGTGTCATTTTGCAGTGAACAAGTTAACTATTCAATAAAAAAATCAAACTGAGCAAAAATTTTAAGATAATACCACTTTTAAATTGTACAATTTAAATAGAAACAAATTATGAAATTATACATTAAAACAGAAGACAAATTAATATCCTAACTTTAATTCCCAATAAGAAATTATATACATAAATTAACAATGCCTTTGAGATTTTTATTTGAAATACCATTTGTCCATTTGTCATTTTTTGTGAGTTATCTGACAACTGCACATTTTGGTACATTCCTTTTAATGAAACATCATTTTTTTTTTCATTTTCTGCTGGAGTATTTTTAAGGTTTTCTAATCTAAGCAGTGCTCTTTCAACATGCACTTTAGTTGGGTTTAACGAAAACTCTGATTTCTGAAAAATTAGGGAGAGTTGTTGAGGCGGTATGGTGTATAATCGTGCTATTCAAAATAAATATTTTCGCAGATAGATTTTTTTTTTTTTTGGTTAAAGAAAAAAAAATTAATTAATAAGTAGGTTAAAAAATTAGTCGCCAAGAGGAATTTTTTAGTCGCCCGGGCGACCTGGCGTCCGGGGTTTGTAGGAGCATGGTTATTCGTATGATTCCGGCGATCTCTTATTGTTATTGTTGAAAATGTTCTGCAACATCAGGTTAGGTCCCAAAGGCGCCAAGCGATACTTCTTTAGCGCGTAAGTCTAAGTTGTCTATTTTAACATTATCAATTTTACATGATGCATAAAATTTTACCTTCTCCTTCCTAAATAATAATAATAATAATAAAACCAATAATGCAATTTAAGTGCAAAACATCGGATTACCTCTCGATTACTACAATATTTATATGTTACTTATACACTCTAAAGAAATTTCGACAAAAAACGTAAAAAATGCAGGCAGAAGGTTGTCAAAACCCCTCTGTGATGTATTCTCTGTTATTTGCAGAAATTTACATATCTTGACCGGAAAATTTCAAGGAATTTTGAGCGTTTTTTGTGTTTCGATAAAAATGACGAATACGTAAAAATTCCGTTTCTAATATGAAAAGCCATTCCACAGCACAATTGGCGGAACACCCTTGTGATTTTAAGAAAATGCAGTTTAAAATTTGGGAAATTTTATGGAATTTTTAAGCTAGATTTTTGATTTTGATTTTTGTTTTTGAGGGGCTGGGGAGTTGGAAAATCAAAGCGAATATTTTCGTGTTTTAATGAAATAATAATCAACGTAAAAATTCGTTTAATTCACGGATTGTTTTGAGAGTGTATCATCGAGTTAAATTTGGTACTGTCTACAACTATATTCTGTTTGTAAGGGTACTTTTAAGGGTACTGTCTGTAAGGGGATCCCTTCACCGTCGTCATACACTATAAAAAAAAAAAAAAAAAAAAAAAAAAAAAAAAATCTGTAATTCTACAGATGTAAAATTACATGCTTACTAAAATTTTATCTGTACACTTTGCAAAAAAAGATGTAAATCTCCAAAACTATTTTTTTGTAAAGCTACATATTTCTGTAGCTTTACAAGTGAATCTGTCAAAATTACACTTAAATTAATCTTACTAAAAATTAATCTTACTAAAATTTTATCTGTAACCCGGGTTGCAGTTACATAAAAAGTTCTAGGCATCCAGGTTTCCTAAAAAATTCTTTGTAATCTTACAGATTTTTTGATTTACGGTGCAAAAGTGTTCCTGTTATATGAATTTTTGTTGTCCTTACATAAAAAGTTCTAGTGATCCCAATTTCCTAGAAAAATTTTAGAAACTTTACAGATTTTTTTTTACAGTGTAGGCAGTTTACTGTATTGCTTAAAAGTGTATTCCTAAATATAGATTCGGATAAAAATGCTAGCCTCCTTTTAAATAAAAGCCATCCATCACCTGAGAACGTAATGAAATTCCTTGTTCCTTACGTTTTTAAATGTTCGCTTTATACAGCAAAATAGGTTTAGAGAAAATTCATCTGGGATCTGTTATCGCTCATTGATTCAGTTTCAAAATATAAAACAGAGTTTACAAAGGCTGTCAAAGGACATTAAACGTTTTCTTTATTTGAATGATTTATAGGGAAAAGTTTAGCAGGATAAACAATTTTAAACTATCTATTTTCCTATTTATATTGTAACAGCTACTAATAACGTCGGTTAAAAACAAATTCATTCTAAATAGTTAATTAATAAAATAAAAAGAAAAGTGTCCAGTTTAACTGATGGCATTGAGGTCACATAATATTAAAACTAATTGTATATTATATTCTTATTTCAAATAATAATGACCCTCAAAAAATAAATGAAGGAGGACTAGATCTCGTTCCCCCCTATATACTTAACCAATGAACCTCCAAATCTAACCAGGGAAACCCCTTAACATAATAAACAGGTATACCAAATTTGAAGCAAATCGGATAATTCTGCATGAAAAAATTATTTCGCTAAATTAAGGGGGTGTATTAGCTTCCCCATTTCCCCTTTTATGCTTAACCAATAAACCTTCAAATCTAATCGGGAAAGCTCCTTATTAGAATGAACCTAGAAAAAAAATTAATGTAAATTGAATAATTTTGCATACAAACCCATTTATCTAAATTAAAGGGAGGGAACATGTCCCCTTTATTCCTTCTATACTTAACCAATGAACCTCCAAATCTAATCAAGGCACTCCTTAACATAATGAAATGGTATATCAAATTTGAAGCAAATCGAATAATTCTGCATGAAAAACCCATTTATCTAAATTAAGGGAAACTAGCAGCCCTTTGTACTTAACTAATGAACCTCCAAATCTAATCAGGGAAATTCATTAACATAATAATCCGGTATACCAAATTTGGAGCAAATTGAATAATTCTGCATGAAAAACACCATTCATCTAAATTAAGGGGGGGGATGCCCACCTTTCCCCCCTTTATATTTAACCAATGAACCCCCAAAACTAATCAGAGAAGTGCCTTATCAGAATGAATCTAGAAAAAAAAAATTGAAGCAAATCGGATGTTTCTATCAAGAATTATCGCGTTACGTACATACGTAGAAACAAATACATACAGAACCGTCGGCCACACAGGCTTTGATAGCCTGTGAGCTAGAAAGCAGAATCATACGTTCATTAATAAAGATTTTGTAGGCTTATTAAAGGAATTGTCAAAGGTAGTTCAGAAAAAAATAAAAGTATAAAAAAGCCTTACTTACACGCGAAAGTAGATCAAGATTTTAAAAAGTACTTTATGTTTTTTTTTTATTTTACACAGCATTCTACCAGTTTCGGAGATACTGTCTTTCTCTTTTCCTATATGCTAAGAAAATATGCAAAGAATTCACTTGTATGTTATAATTTGTAACTAGAATTAAAAGCACGTAGTGTAGAATATTATTAACAGATGTGACAGGAGTGAGGCGGAAAAATAATCGGGAAAATTCAATCATACATTCAGTATATATTTGCGGGAAAACAATTAGCCTTATTGGACATGTTCGCCAAACCCCTCCAATTTATCTAAGTGCTGTACTGTATATTTATTAATACCTTTATTATTATTATTTGTAGTTAAATTGATCTTTTCTGCAAAGTATATTAGATCTACATTTTAATTAAAGAAGAGAGATTTTAAAGAGTTTTTCCCAGCAAAGATTTTTATCTATTATACATTAATATCTGTTTCTTGATGATTGATCCTAATTATCCAGAATTCTGACTATTCGAATTGCACAAAAAGCGCGTATTTGGAGCTTCGCTCTATACAACGCAAATATATTTTTCGATAATTAAAGTAATTAATTGTAATACAAAAGTATTACTATATTAATGCAGAATGTTTGAATATCGAATCATATGCTTATTTTTACTTAATGTTACTTAAACGAATTTGATTTTCCGTTGAATTACTTACGTGGAAGCTGATATACATTTTATTGAAAGTCTAATCTATAGTCGTGGAAATAAGTATACCCGTGCCCCAGGTCTCAAAGGGTAACTTTTAACCCGAGAGGACGCGCGCCGGGCCTGATAGACCGCGTACGGTTAGAGTGCATACGGTTTTTACAATTGTCACCACTATCTTTTTAAAAGTAATCTTCACTTCTTTTATCGCAAAATTGATCTCCGGCTAAATAAAGTGACGATTATTATTTGTATTTATTGGTGACAAAGTAAAAACCATTCATTACCTGGGTATTCGCGCGTTCTCACGGTTTAAAACAGGTAATATGAGGTTGTCAAAAAAAATTTTGACAACCTCTATTTCCTTACGAAAGTGTTCGTTTTATATTTATCTTGCAAATATAGTTTAAACGTGCTTCATGATGAGCTTTTTCTTCCACTTGTTGCAGTTCTGTACCACGAAAATAATTAAAAATATACTGGTGGTCAAAAAAGATATTACTCCGAGGCTTCCCCTCACAATTTAACGTTCCCGCAAATCATAGTATACAAACGAAGAGCTTAGTTGAAGAACATGCTATGACAATGATACAAATGATACAAATGATGATCCCGATTAAAAAAAAAAATCATATTTTCGAAACTACTGCACTGATAAGTGCTACTAATAAGTGATACATGAATTTAAAGAGAAGTTTTTTTCAGTTACAAATGTTCGATGTGTGACCCTCTTGTTACATGGCATACGTCCAATCTGTAATCCAGTTCGTCCCAAACATTTTGTAGCATCACTCTGCCAATGGTTCTGAATTATGCACAAATGCGTTCTTTAATTTCTGACTTTGTCAAAGACATTGTTTATGTACCACCAATACCGAAAACAAAGTGTTCAGAACTTAAAGAACGTACTTGTGAAGCTTTCAGAACCATTGAGAGAGTGATGCCTACAAAATGTTTAGAACGAACTCGATTACATATTGAACGTATGCCGTGTAACAAAAGGGTTCACACATCGAACATTTGTAACTGAAAAAACTTAGTATATTTCTCTTTAAATTCATGCATCACTTATTGTAATATGTGCAGTAGTTTCGAAAATATGATTTCTTTAAATTGGGTCCATCATTTGTAATAGCCCTGTACTAAAATTCCACTTAGTATTGAAAATATAAGACAATGTCTTTTAATATTTAATATTTTTATATTTAGTAATTTAAATGGTGAAAATAATTTCTAATATTTAATAATTAAATGTTAATATTCTTTTCTAGGAGAGTTTAGTATCCCCTATTAACATTCAAACATATGGTACTAAGAAGGAATTAAATAAATAACGAAATAACAACAAAATCTTTCACGTGAATTTTCTCGAATTCTAATTTTTGTTACATAACATTTTCTGCCACCCAGGTCTTCAAAGGTGACTCATACAGTTTGATTAGTAATGCCGTCTTTTTATTAATGCTATACTTATTCAAATAATGTATAGTTTGAAGTTCATATTAGAAAGAAATGTGTAATGAAACCCATCATTTTTTGAAACAGAATTCGATTTCTAGAAGCATCAGATATACAAAATCGAAAGCTATATCACATTCCTTCAAGTAGTTTATGAGTTATGCTTAAAAAACTACTTCATTGCAATGCGTTTTGCAGCGATTAAAAACGAATTTAACGTTAGGAGTATCAAAATTTAAACCTGCATTATTCATAAACTACTTGACATAATGGCTTCTCATTTACTATACGAAGGTTATATTTACGGAATAATCCAAATATGATGTCAAAATTTGGTGTATGCTATTGAAATTTTAAAAGTTTGTTACAATTTTAATATTACATGACACCCTAAGAAAAATTTAAGTAAATCAGTAATCAGCAGATAATATTACTGATTGATTCCTTCCAGTCACATTTTTATAAGATGATTTGCTGCAGAGTTACTTGGAGTATACTATTTTTTCCTATTGCTGTACTTTGCTTCTATACTGCCTGGGTACGTGGCTGGTTACAGCCTGGTTTTGTGGATGAGTATCCCTATCCATTGATTGGAAACCCATTCCTTTTTAGAAGATTTTCCGAAAGTTTATTCAACTTAGACAGCATACATAACAACAGTTTTAGTAATAAAAATAATTTCATTATTTATAACATATTTATAAAATGAAATATTTCTACCCTATATATATAAAATCCTAATGAAACGAATTTATGAAACGGATATCATGAAACGACTGAAATGTAACGAATTTATGAAACGATTTTAGGAAACGACTGTTTAAACGACTGATTATGCTTCATGGCGATTTCTCCTAAAAAAATGGAATATTATGCGGTGAAATTAACAACAAGAATCCATATTAATAAGCAGATTTCAAAACGTGTATTACAAGATCAAAATTTGAATTAGTTTTCGAGATATTAATTTTTTTTCTAATTTTAAACACTTTTCTCTAATGATGGCAACTCAAATTTTAATCATAATATATATTTTTCTTTCATTTTAGAAAAGGTTACTATTTTAAACTAATTTGGCGACCAGTTTAGTTTCCCTTAAATGTATGCTAAGAACCGTATCATGTTACTTTTTTTCATAACTCAATTTACTTGAACAATCTTTCGCCAAATCAGAAGATTCTGATAGAGAAATCAAGAACTCGGTATTTTTATGTTTGCGGGACGCAGGTGATAAATCGCCAAATATTTTTCCCGTCGCATTTTTTATTTCATTCATTTCGTTTAAAATATAATCCTTTCATTTATTTTATTTAAAATACAGAACTTTCATTTAAAACTGAAATATTTAAAATTAATGGCTTTCACTTCTTTCTTTTTTTCTTTAAACGAAACAAAAAGAAATATATTGAGTACAGATGTCATATACGCACCGGGGTACCTAATTTGCGCCAAAATGGCGTTATTTTGCTTGACATGATAAAACGACTATTGTTGTACCCGGCTAACATAAAAGTATCATGAATTTTTTGCGATCATGGCAACTTTTATGTAGTTTTATTCGAAAAAGAAATTTGATTTTTTAATCAAATTGGATACTTTTCATATGAAAAGTGAAGGGTCAGTTTATAATGGTGTATGGGAGTTACATGACTTGGACTATTATAATATAGATGAAGTGATGGCGATGAAATAATATTTGCCAACTTATCACATGTGCCTGGCTAAAATTAAAGTATCAAAATGGCAACTGAAACAAAAAGCGAAGTGGTCCGCACGGAACTATTGATGATAGTCACATGATTTAGGTTATTATTATAGATATTGTTTTCAATTGTAAAATCAGTGCAAAGAATAATATTTCCTGACGATTAAAATTTTATTTACACGTGGCTATTAAAAACGGAATAAACTTTAAAATTACTATTAAATGAGTACGTGTTAAAAGCAGGAAATGTTGAAAATTATGTCATGTAAATTGTATTTACACGTAAATATTAAAAGAGAATGGAAACTTTAAAATAATAAATACATTAATATGCGTTTAAAACAGTAAATTGTAGTAATTACGTAACACTTAAAATGGCCAAATAATAATACTGCCAAACAATTTAAATATATCTATGCGGGACATTAATTTCATATTTCGAGAAGATATTTTTAATTAATGTTCCCAATTCCAAGACGCTGAGAATAATAATATTTCCTTTCTAAAAACGGAAGTATTTTCATGTGAATGCTAAAAATAGACAGAAATCTTTAGTGAAACTTAGGTCAGATTTAAAAGAATACATTTAAAATATCTGTATTGTATTATGTTAATCGTTTTATAACGCTGTTAAAAAATACCAAGAGGAAAAGACTCTGTTTAGTTAATTCATTTTATTTTAGCTTCTTTTCAAATGTTTAACTGATCTTCTTTAATCAAACACGAAAACAACTATTGGATGTCTTAACAGCAACTGATTCGGCCTTAAATTTTCGCAATCAATGGGAATTGAATGGAAACCCGTTTACAGGGAGATCGCGCAGGTTATTTTATTTGATTATAATTCAATCTTCTCTAATCTTTTTCAAGCCGATCAAATTAGTGTGTTTTTAGATTCTGCGGTGTCTGAACGGGGGTTGGCGAGCGTAGCTTGCAGGGGTCAGAGCCACCTAGTTGGCATATAAATTTAATAATCGAGAGTCTTTAGAAAGAATTTTTTTTAGAAGTAAGCTACTTTCTGAAAATTACCGATTTAGAATTGTAGATTTAAGAGAGCCTACTAAATACATCTTATATTATAATGCGAGTATTGTGTTTATGTGCGTGTGTGTGTGTGTCTGTCTGTGTATGTAAATTTTATCTCAAAAACGGCTCTAACGATTTTGACTAGATGTTGCACTCTGCCGTTTTTGGGCACGAGAAGATCATTGGGCTGTGTCACATATTCGAGGAAATTCGATCAGTGGGTCATTTTGGGTCATTATGGGTCAGGGCCAAGTTCATTATATCTAAAAAACGGCTTAATCGATTTTGACTAAAATTTTTACCTAACCGTTTTCAATTACGAGAAGATTATTGGGCTAGGTCACATGTTCGAGAAATTCCTATTAGTGGGTCAATTTTGGGTCACTTCGGGTTAAGCTAATTTTATCTAGAAAACGGTTCCAACGATTTTGACTAAGTTTTGTATTCTATTGTTTTCGGATTCGAGAAGACCATTGGGCTAGCTCGCATGCTCAAGAAAATTCTATTAATGGGTCATTTTGGGTCACAATCGGTCAAGGTCAAGCTAATTGTATCTAAATAAGGGCTCAAATGATTTTGACAAACATTTTTATTACAGCGTTTCCCAGCACGTGGAGACCATTGGGATAGGTCACATGTTCAAAAAATTTTGATTAGTGGGTCTTTCTTGTTTACCGTGGTTCAAGTTAATTTTATCTATAAAACGACTTTAACGAGTTTGGCTAAATTTTGTATTCTATCGTTTTCGGTCTCGAGAAGAGCACTGGTTAAGTAGCATGTTCGAAAAAAATCAATTAGTGGGTCATTTTCGGTCACTATGGCTGAGGATCATGCTAATTGTATCTAAACAGCAAGGATGATACAGTGAGATAAAATATCGAATTGAACACTTGCTAATTTTTGATGTTTTAACACTTGCTAATTTAGTATGTATGTAAAAATGTATTCAATTTACTCCATTTCAAATAACATTTATATCAGAGATGTGATTATAAACTAATTTTAAGGGATTGCAATACATTATGCGTTTATTTTCATTCAATTACATTGCTTCAAATTCTGGTTGATTAAAAGCTTTTTGAAGTTTTAGGATGCAGGTTGATTTCAAATGAATTTTTCTCTTTCGGATGGGGTTGCGTTCAATACCCCTCTTGCAATTATAATATGCATTTTATATAACCTGGCCAATGACTATTGTGTATAACATTAGTTATGTGATTTTTTTTAGCATGACTCTTCTAACTGTTTTTGCAAACTGTTAGGCAGCAAGAGTGAAAATAGAAATCTTAACCTCAGCAACAAATTTCGCTTTCATTATTTCAGTAAATATTTTTTATTATATTCTTGGTGCGAGTGTGTTTAACTAAAAGCAGATTCGTTCAGCTTCAGACTAAAGGTTTTGTAGATTTTGATTTATATTAGATTGGATTTTAAATAAAATAAACTTAATTAACTTTAAAATGAATTTGATTTTGTATGAAAAAGCATATCTTCTTTAAAAAAAGAGAAGAAAAAATTTAATAAAATAATAAGGTATGCCAGAAGATTTTGCACTTGGTTTGTACTTGGGTTCTGGAAACAAAGTTTTGTAGTGTAGGGGTACCTTTATTTGTACTCACATGAAAGAAAGGGAAATTTAAATCAAGTATTAATATTACTTATAATATTTAATTTTAAATAAAATTAATTTACATGCATATAATAACTTATTTTTTAAATAGTTTCAGTTAATGCTTTTTCATTTCAGTTTTATTTAACTTTTTATTAATAAATTGTACGATTTGTAATTTCTATGAAAAATATTAATCAGATAATAATGTGCGCATGCAACTGTATGTTTTTTGTTATGGCCTTATAAAGAAATGAATGCAGAGTTCCACAGTATCATAAATATGTACTGCACATGACACTTTTTTTTAGCACAATATTTATTTATTTATTTACTTTTACACGGAGTGTTTTCCGCGAGGCCTGTATAAAACATTTTTCTTAAGGGTACTCGGTTCCCTTCATTTTGTGAAAATTGACGAAAATCTCAATTTTCCCAATTATTGCTTAAAATGTATTTAAACATCCGTAGTCATTATCACAAACTGCTGTGAAGATCCGATAAATAAAAATATGCAATGAAAGCTTTTCACCACACTCATTTCTTTTTAAATTATTCAAAGTTGAAACCTTTAAATTAATTTTCCTCTGTTCCTTTTTTTCGATCTATCGCTGTGATAAGGATGCCATAACTTTAACGTATACTTTTCAATTGATTCAATTCACTGTTCTTTATGACCGATCGTTAAGTTGCATTTCTTAAAATTAAAGATAAATTAAAGATTTTATTAACATAAATAGTTTATTTCTAAAAAATAAAGATGTTAAATAACTAGGAATTTTTTTCTGTAGTTTTACATGTATGCTGTAGTATGGCGTGATATATTTTTTTTTTCTTAAAGGGTCTCAGGACTCTTAAAATTGGAAAAAATGAAAAAAAAGACCATTTTCAACATTTAAGAGACATTATTTTGAAATTCAGACAAAAAAGTTATATTTTGATGGTTTGTTTTAATTGGCTTGATTTTTTTTATGTTGAAGTAGATCATATTTAATGAATATTGTGCAATTTTGAAGCCCTGAAAAAATTTCCTGTTTCCTGTAGAAAATGTCGAAGTTCAAGATCATGAATACCTTTTTTCAACTTGAAATGCCAGTATATTTGAATTGCTATATCTCTGGAAAACAACAACATCCCAAAATTCTTTTGTCATAAACTGTTGGCATAACACTACATGCTTAGTAAAATTTACTTGGTTTCAGAAGGCATTGTTAATTTTCATTGTTATGTTGCCACAAAATGCAATCATTTTTGTCCGTTTTCTGCACTTATTATCTTAATTAAGCAATAGTACCCCAACATTTTTCTTATAGAATATGAAAGTTTACTATTAGGACAAGCTAAATAACATAGAATTTTACTGGGATATTGATGCTGTTAGCTGTTAAAAATTCAAAAGTTTCAAAATCTGCAGCTTTTCAAGTAGTCCTGTCTCAAAACAGCATCATAGTTGAATAAAACAAAATATATCAGGTAGTAGTTGAACATATGTAAAAAAACATGGAAACGAAAAATAAGTGGGGTCTCATGCTATTTTCAGAAAATAAAATGACAAAACTTACAAAAAAGCAGTGTCAATATCAGGCTTTTTCCCTATCAGAAAATGATTTATTCAGTTTCTCTTTTTCTTTCCTATGTTTTTCCCCTATGAGGAAATGGAACATCCCTTTTCTCTTTCTCCTTGTAGGGGAAAAGCCTGATTAGTGCACTGCCTTTTTGTAACTTTTGTCATTTTTTTTCTTCCTACTTATTTTTCGTTTCCATGTTTTTGTACATATGTTCAACTACTACCGGGTATATTTTGATTTATTCAACTGTGATGCTGTTTTGAGATAGGACTAATTCATAAGTTGCAGATTTTGAAACTTTTGAATATTTAACAGATTATATCTGCAAACAGCATCGAGTTCTATATTACTTAGCTTGTCCTAATAGTAAACTTTCATATTCTATAAGAAACATTTTAGGGTACTATTGCTTAAATAAAATAATAAGTGCAGAAAACGGACAAAA
This sequence comes from Maratus speciosus, assembly GCA_963932465.1. Lineage (NCBI taxonomy): Eukaryota > Metazoa > Arthropoda > Arachnida > Araneae > Salticidae > Maratus > Maratus speciosus. The sequence continues at coordinate 20,123,344 of OZ010792.1, read as the reverse complement.
ATGTCATTTTGATTGCATTTTGTGCCAACATAACAATGAAAATTAACAATGCCCCATGGAACCAAGTAAATTTTACTAAGCATGTAGTGTTATACTAACAGTTTATGACAAAAGAATTTTGGGATGTTGTTGCCAGAGATATAGCAATCCAAACATACTGGCATGTCAATTTTCATGAAAAATGGGATTCATGGTCTTGAACTTTGACATTTTCTACAGGATACAGGACATTTTTTCAGAGCTTCAAAATTTCACATTATTCATTAAATATAATCTACTTCAACACAAAAAAAAAAAAAAAAAAAAAAAAAAAAAAAAAAAAAAAAAATCAAGCAAAAGAAAAAATATAACTGTCGCACTTTGTCTGATTTTCAAAATAATGGCTCTAATCTTAAAATGCATTTGATTTTTAAAAATGTTTTTTTTTATTGGAATTGAAAGATACAAGTATATTCTTTCATTTCATGTATTTAAAAAATTGCAAGATGCAGAATTAGCATTTACAGAGGGAGCCAAACTGCCAGAGATTTGTCGAGCAGAAAATTGGCATAACAGATTACGCGCAGAATTACAAAATAAATTTTGCAACTAGAATGAAAATTTTGGTGCTTACTTATGCTTCAGATTGTAATAATAACACTGAACCTAAATAAATTTCTATTTAAAGCATTTTTTATATTTTTAATACAAAGTTGTAGTTAGCTAATGCAAAATTTTGAAAATTTCAATAGTACAATTACCTAAAAAAATATTTTTTTGAACAATAAAAAGGAAGTTTTAGGTTCAGTGTATACAGACTAATATGAAACATATATCTCGAAAATTGCATGAAAAAATATTCAGAAGTTTTTGACATATCGTGCGCGAAAAACGTCATTTCGAGAAAAATGACTTCAAAGTTTTCAGCTATTGAGTGGGTATAATTCTAAAAGTCATAACTTCAGTTCTAATGGGAATATCAAGGAAACAATTATTTCAAAATGTTCAAAAAGTATAAGAATTTAACATCTAAAAAATTCAAAATTTCGAAAATTTTAAAGCTTTAAAAGTCCTGAGATCCGTTAAATTAATTATTTTTGTGGAAATCTTATTCTTACCGCTAAAGAGCACACTTGTAAGAAAAGTATACCGAAACGTATTTCAAAAAACTCAAAATTGTAGTGTAGATTTAAATTTTTAAAAATTTTTTAAAAAGAGTTATTTACTTTTTATTTTTACCAAAAGAATTGCATTTTTTCTTGATTAAATTATGTTTTTTCATAAAACCATTTAGTATTTTGCCAAAATACATTATATATATATATATATATATATATAAAGTTGACAGGGTATAGCTAATTGGTCAACTATTCTCTGTTTTTTCTTTCAAAGTTAAAACTTCTTAATTCAATGGTTTCCCTTCTTTACACTTATGCGAAAAAAATGGCCTGACAGCATTTAAGTAAAGATAGTAGAATTCCGATAACTCATCACCATAAATGCCACCATCTCTTAATTATTCTGGAGTTTTCTCCAAGACAAACATGTGCCCAAACGGAGATTTTATTTAATCGAAAATTTTAAAATTAAATCTAATGAGAATGCTCCCAGATAGTCAAAAGTCAATTTTCCCAAAATTTCTGAAAATTTCCCCCAAATCAGTGTTTTTTTCACCAAAAGTCCCCAACTCAGTTTTTATTCAAAAAGGAAATTTTCAATTTTCAATTTACCACTACAAAAAATATTTAAGTAATTTAAGCTCAAAAATTTACCCTAAATCAAGCCTTATTTTGAAAAAAAATCCCCATTAACAAAAAACGAATTTTTAAACTAGGCTGAATCAACACCTACTTGATATTCTTGTGTCAAGTAGGTGTTGGCTGAATGCACATTCTGTAGCTACATTAAGAGAATGAGAGATATATTTTACAGTGACAAGTTATTTTACGTTTATTTTTAAAAGTATTGTCTAACAATGTTGGACATAATGTAACAATATTGTTACATTAGCTCCATAGCTTTAGACAATCTCTTATCAGTTGGGATTTGAATGAATCAGAGATGGTACGATGTTTTAATTTTTTTGTCATCCCTATACTGAAGTACATAATCATAATGCAAAGTATTTTCACTGTATCAATCAATGTGCTTTTGTATATTATACGACAAAAATATCTGCTTTCCACATATTTAAATTAATTTTTTTTAAGTACGGCGATAGAATTTTTCGTATAAGTCCTGCAGATTTAGTCACGTGAAGGTTTAAGTTGATTAAGACTTTAGAGTCTGATGCATCCGCAATACGCGTAAATTCTAATGTTATAAACAACAAACACGACCACATCCAAGAGAATAATGATTGATACGTCCGATTTCTGGATTGTATTTTCGGTTTTCAAATCAAAATTGAATTCGAGACAGATCCAGTTTTTCTACTGGGCTAAAAGAAATCTTTACGAAAAATAGTTAAAAAAAATTCCCAAGTTTTCCCGCAAAATTTTTTGTAGTCCTCAAAAATTTCCCCACGAACTACTTGTCCCCGAAAAATTCCCCTAGAGATTCAAAATCCCTAAAATGCGGACAAAATCCCAAATCTGGCAACTCTGTCTAATGATTATCTTATGGGAAAAAGTAAATTTTTTTATAAAAATTTTCCGGGTTTAAGGGTGTATGTCTTGGATCAGATTCCGGAATAATTAAGAAATGTTGGCATCTATGCTCATCACTCTCGGGGATCTTAAAATATATATACAAAGCAGACTTGCGTTGACAAGTTCTACATAGTTTCATGCTTAAAAAAAATATTTTTACGATCCTCTCTGTTGTATTATGATTTAAAAACTGTAAAATCTGTATAATAAGCCAAATGTTTTATTGAATATGTATTTAATACACCGGAGGGAACTTTAAAGGAAAAATGTGTAAAAGCTAACGTAACTTGAGTGATTTTGAAGCTAAGAAGATGGAACTGCACAGGATAACTTCTCCAAGGAACATGTTCAATGAGCTTGCACACTTTACTTTGTCATGCTTGACATACTTTGCAAATGCAGACTATCCTGTTTCTACTAAAAATGAATGAAAATAAAAATAATGAAAATGTGATATAAAGTAGGACAGGTCAAAGTTTGGGTAATAATAATTATTACAGGGAGGTAAATTGTCCTCCTTTATGACTACCATCGCCCCTGGTTTGATGTTTTCCCCTTTTACCTGCCATTTTGAACGATTTTTGAGATGACTCAAGTAATTTAATTGCCAATTTCTCCAAATTAATTGGACGAATTTAGTGATTCTCTGCCACCTAGATAATCTCGATTCTGTGATATCAATCAACTGAGGTTCTGGAATAGCATCGATAGGCCGACCAATTAGGAAATGGCCTGGTGTCAATGCATTAAAATCATTTATGTCGGTCGATAACAGAGTTAAGGGACGCGAATTTAGTACCCCTTCGATTTGGGTGGTGACTCTTTGGAATTATTCCATAGTCAATCTAGCACCTTTTAATGTCCGTTTAAGATAATACTTGAAAGATTTTACACCAGCCTCCCATAAACCACCGAAGTTGGGCGATCTAGGAGGAATGAACTTCCATTCAATACCTTCTGAAGTAAGGTAATTAGCTAATTTTTCACCCGGTCTACGAACTAACTCATGAAGTTTCTGCAATTCTGATTTAGCACCCCTAAAATTCGTAGCATTGTCTGTCATAATAGAAGCGCATTTTCCTCGCCTTGAAACAAAGCGTTTAAGTGCGGCGATAAACGCATCAGATGTTAGATCCGTTACTATTTCTAAATGAATAGCCTTTGTTACTAAGCAAACGAAAATCGCAACATAAACCTTATGAAAAATCCCTTTTCTTTGATTTTTATATTTAATCTCAAAAGGGCCGCAAAAATCGGCTACTGTATGGTTAAACGTAAAATTTGGAGTTACTCTTTCCGATGAGAGGTCACCCATGATTTGTTTAGCAGTAACTGGGTTGTTCCTAAAACAGACAACGCAATCATGCACTACTTTTCGCGCGAAATTTTTTCCACTTACGGGCCAAAACCGCATACGTACGTAATGGATTAAAGTTTGGGGACCAATATGACAATACTTCCTGTGAAAATGCTCAAATATGAGTTTTGTGAGCTTATGGCCTTTAGGCAAAATGATTTGATGCTTCTTATCAAAGTTTAAATCTGAATTTTCCAACCTACCGCCAACTTTTAAGATATTATCTTGATCCAAAAAGGGGGATAAACATTTAATTTTACTGGAAGGGGGAACCCTTGATTCCCGTTTTAAACCCTTAATCTCTTCCTGCAATTCTGCATTTTGTACTAATCTAATTAGAGAAACTTCTGAATTTTTTATTTCTGGGGTTGTGAGGCTGCCTCTGCGCCGGTCTGTCAACTTACATTTGCAATTGTGAAAAAACCTATAAACATATGCCTGTATGCGAAGAATACTATAGTATTTACCACTTATGTTGAGGAAAAAATTTACTTCTTCAGGATTCCTGAAAAGAGAAAGAGAAATATTAGAATTGAAATCATTACAATTATTTTTATATTTTGATTTAGTCTCGGGAAAGTAATCTGTTTCTGGCACAGAAATAGTTTCTTGCTCAGTCACTAAGTCATCAGCTGATAGGAATTTTGGTCCGCTAAACCACATTGGATTCTCTACAAGGGAATTAACACTCGCACCTCTGGTCAAGAGATCGGCAGTGTTGTCCTTGCTGGAGCAGTGATACCAAGAGTTCGAATTTGAAAGTGCATCAATCTCCATGACACGGTTTGCCACAAACTGTTTCCATCGGTTTGATGCTCCTTTGATCCAGAATAAGGTTGTTTTGGAATCTGTCCAATAATACACTGTCGATGTGATTTTTTGATCTAGGGTGGGTTTTACTTTATTGGTCAGTCTTGCACTTAGTAAGGCTCCGAGAAGTTCCAGCCTCGGCAGAGTAATCTCCTTTATCGGGGCAACACGACTCTTCGAGGTCACGAGATTGACTTCCACTCCACTCTCTCTTTTTATTCTCAGATAAATTGCAGAGCCATACGCTATTTTACTAGCATCAGAAAAGGCGTGTATTTCTACAGCTATTACTTGATTCAAGCAACCAAGAATTTTCCTCGGAATTTTTAATTCTGCTAAATTTGGAAGTTCTTCGAACCACTTTAACCATTTTTCGTGCACATTAGTTGGTAACTGTTCATCCCATGCTCTCTTCTTTAGCCATAGTTCTTGGAACAGGCATTTTATTCTAATGGTGAATGGCGTCAGCATGCCTAACGCATCGAAGATTTTACAAACTGCTTGCAATAGTAGACGTTTTGAGCTTTTTTGCGATGACAAGAATTCTATTAAACCTTTGACTTCGAGTGCCAGACAATCTTCTTCTGTTTTCCAGGACATTCCTAATACCTTGCTTAGATTGCTTCCTAGGCTTATTGCAGCATGTTCTGTTTGAATATTTAAACCTTCCTTTTGTCAGCACTTCAGTAACGCTTCATCATTGGTTATCCATTTTCGAAGAATCATTCCTGCTTCAGACATTATTTTGTTAGCATTCAGGGAAACATCAAGAGCGTCTTGCAGCGTATCTTCGCCAGATATAAAATCATCCACATAAATATATTTATCGAGTAGGTGAACAGTTCTTGGGTGTAGGTTCGTAAACCGCTTGATGTGCTCCTTTATTGTAGCAAATAGGAGGAATGGTGAGGCATTGACTCCAAAAATAACACGTTTAAATCTGAAGACCTTGAAAGATTTTAAATCATCATCATACCACAGAAAACGGACAGAATCCCGATCTTTTTCAGCGAGTGAGATTTGAAGGAACGCCTTCTCAATATCAGAAGAAAAGGCAATTTCGTATAATCTGAAGTGGATTAAAATATCAAATAGAAGTGGATTTAAGTTGGTGCTGGGCCATAAACAATTATTAAGGGACAAATCATTGTTATCATGAGAGCTGGCATCGAAGACGATTCGGACCTTTGTAGTAAGTTTATCTTCTTTACAGACCGCATGATGGGGCAAATAATACACTGCCCTGTCTAAAACAGGTTCATTTTCTTGCACCTGCTCTATAATTCCTTGCTTTAAATATTCCTTGATTATTTCAGAATATTGTCGAAAAAGTTCTGGGTTTCGATAAAATTTTCTTTTTAGATCTTCCAAACGCTGTTTCGCAACATTAAAATTATCGTTTAATTCCTTCCAGTCTTTCTTCCACGGTAACTGAACTTCATATCGATCGCCTACAAATTTGACAGTTTTATCGAATATTTGTTGTGCTTGATCCGTTTCTGACAATTTTGGATCATCATGTTTAATGCCTATAGACTCAAGCTCCCAAAATTGTTTTAAATTATCATTTATTTCATCGAAATCTCTAACGAAATTGCACATAGCAATATTGTTTGTTTGCGTGTTCTCCTCTAGCGCCCCAGCTGGGATCCATCCAAAAACAGTGTCTTGCAGAAAAAGTTTATCATTTACCTTAACTGAATTATGCTTTAAAATTCTATGAAATAATTTAGCCCCAACCAATGCGTGAATTTTTCCCGGTTTGAAAAATGTGGGGTCTGCCAATTTCACAATATTCGGTAAATTAATGTCCGATACATCTAATTGCTTTGATGGAATTACATCCGTGATTTTGGGAACAATTAAGAAATCTATATTCTCCCTGAAAGAGTCATCTTCGTTTGTAATTACACTCGAAATTTTATTTTTTACATTATAAGTATAACCGTTTAATCCTGTAACGGGTACATTAATTATCCTTTTTTTAAATTTCAGCATGTCAGCGCAATCCTTAGTTAAAATATTGACATTGCTAGCATTATCCAAAATTACTCTAAACTTTCGTTTATTTCCGAAATTATCTTCTATATAAACGAAGCATGTACTCAGTAAAATTGATTTTCTTTCTTTACTTATATTATTCAAGGTCTTTAAAGATTCATTATTTACCGAAATGTTTCTCGTTTTTCTATTTACCGCACCGTCAAAAGGGGAGGAAATTTGGGGGGAAGCCAATTCATTTTTGGATTTGTTTTTTTTAATATCTCGATGAAGTGATGAGCTGTGTCGCAATCCACAGGTATTACAGTTATATTTTGAAATGCAAGAATTTACAAAATGAGAGTTATTCAAATAATTGGTACACAGCTTATTTTTCTTCACAATATCGTATCGTTCGGAAACATTCATTTTTAGAAACTGAGATCATTTGTTCAAATTATTAAAAGCCAATTTGCACAGAATACAAGTTTTTCCGTTTGATTTATCATTCGAATTTAGCATGCAATTTTTTTGTTTGTTCGAAAGAGGAATGTTTTTATTTAAGGGTTTTGAAGCAGAGTATCTATTTACGCTTTCTAACGTAGAACTTCGGTTTTCCAAAAATGACATTAATTCATTTGTACAGACATTTTGTAAAAACATGTTTTTTGGAATCTCTGACCCCTAAAACGTGTAAATCCGTCGAAAACCGGAATTCGAAAATTTTCATGAATCCAATACTTTCTTCTAGTAAAGATAGAAGAAAGTAAAAATGTTTTAAATAGCGTTTTTTGTATTACTGAGGGTGGCCTAACATTTTAAAATTGGAATGGTAATTACTTCAAAGATGCAAATGCTTTCTAAGAATTGTCGAAAGAAAATTCCAAATTTAAAAGGATGAAGTGAGCGAAAAGCGTTCTATAAGCGTTCTAAATTACGATTTTTATGCAATCGTTTGAAATAAGAAACCGATTTCAAACATAATGGTTGCAAATTGATGGCGATAGAACCTGTTCAAACATAAGCTATATTTTATGTAGAGGGTTGCAGGAGCAAAAAACTTTTGAAATTGCGATTTCTGCGGTACTGACGAGGCTAGAAACTTTAAATATAGCACGGTAGTTACTTAAAAAATATAAATGTCCTATAAGAACAGTCTAAAATAAATTCGAAATTAAAAAGGGTTGAAGCGACCGGAAGGTGAGAAAAGCATTCTAAAAGAGTCCTAAATTTCGATTTCTGAGGTATCTCAGGAAATAATAAACCGATTACAGAACTTATGTGTTGCGAATCAAGAATGATGTTCCCTGATCCTATTCGGGCTATATTTTATGCCGGTGTCATTACAACCTGGTTGGCAGGAATAACAAGAAAGCCTTTAAAAACATCTAAATTCTGTTTTCTATAGAATATTAGGAAATACCAACCGATTTCAAGGTTAATGTTGGCAAATTAATGGTGACAGTCTCTGTTTCATCATTTTTCGAGACATCTTACTTCAACTCTGATTCGGCATTTTATGTTGGTGCCACTAACACCAGAGAGGTGGTAGACTGTTAAACAATGAGCTTGGAATTTGACATGATGTTTAATTTTAAGATGTAAATGTGTTAAGATGGTTTCTAAAAAATTCAAAACTTCAAATGAATACTGAAATGAGCGTATGAAATGAGCATAAAAGTTTCAAAATACTTTCTAAATTATCACTTAATTGGAATTAGTTTTAGTTCTTCTTATCAATTAAAATCTCATTTCTGTATATTGCACTTTTATAATGAAGTTTAGTCAAACTGTGGCTTAATTTGTAATTTTTGAATTATTTCAAAATGTGTTCTTCTAATAAAAAATAGTCATGCAAATATCACTTGGCATATTTCAACTATCACGCGAGCAAAGCCGCGGGGTTTGCTAGTCTAATATATAAAAATGAAAATTTGTTTGTCTGTCTGGAATGTTATGCAAATCCACAGTTTAGAAGCGAGAATTCTGAAACGTTATGTACATGTGTATTAAAACACGGCCGAGGCAACTAAAGCAATCCGGAATTGAAATAATTTATATTTAACTTTTAATTAATAAAAAACCCACTAATTTTTCAGCAATTTTTTTATCAAATTTAAACAGTTTTCGTTATAGCAGTTGCCAGAAATTAAAAATCCACAATAAAATTCTTACACATCAATTACCTTTCTATTGCAAGACGAATTGCATATTACTTACACCACGCTGCACTAAAAAGCTGTGACGGGTATTACGATAATTCTTTTACTTCACATGCAGGGCTCCCAAATGGTCCGCCAACGGATTACCAATAAATTTTAACAGAAAATTTTATGGTAGGTTTGCGCTAGAATTAAGTTTCAAAGGTGATTCCGGGGCGGTTTGTAAGAAAAACCTAAAACGAAAAATTTCTAAAATAATATTGGTATTCAGTTGGGGACCGTTTGGGAGCCCTGAACATGCAAATAATTAGAGATATCTAGACACGCGGCAGTGTGTCAGCCAAGTTCGCCTGAGATTGCCGTGTGTTATATTACACGAACCATTTCGAGCTGTTTTCGTCAAATTTCAATACTTTACTACTGAAAATCTATGAGACCTACGTACTTGTTATACGAAATGTGTAGTAAGGCCATCCTAATTACCCAAAATCCAAAATTTTATAAATAACGCATGATTAGTTTCCCAGATAATGACATTTGAAAATGTCTGATAATCGATAATTTTACCACTGACTGACTGACTCACTCACTCATCAAAAAGATCTCATATATCTACTGCAGCTACAGGCTTCAAATTTGGTGCGAAGTTCGTTTACACTATAAAACTAAGGAATAAAATAAAAAAATTGTGAAAATCGATGAATTACCCACCTAGGGGTGTCCATATTTACTTTAACATTACGTCTATTAGGCGAAATTTTAATTCGCCGTAGGAGGGGACACTGTTCTATCGCCAAATACCGCCAAGTTTGTCGCCAACATGGCGATATATCGCCAAATTTGGCGACCAAAATTAGTCGCAAAAAGTGACGCCATCTTGGCGATATCTCTAATATTTCGCCAAATTCCCATAGACTTCCATTGTAAAAACCTATCTACTTACTGGGGGTTTATCTGGGTTTACTTGCTCACAGAAAATCAACAAATTGAGATATTTTAAACAATTCTTTCTAAGTGAGCCCCTAATTAGGTTGGAGGAGTGAAATTTTGCATACTTATAGCTGAACACCTCACATGAAACGACAAATCATAAAAAATTGAAAAAGTCGTACATTTAACCCTTTGCGCTCCCACAAGTGTATTTTAAACAATTTTTTCTAAGTGAGCCCTAATTAGGTTGGAGGCGTGAAATTTTGCATACTTATAGCTGAACACATCACATCAAACGAGTAATCATAAAATTTTGAAAAAGTCGTACATTTGACCCTTTGGGCTCCCACATGCGCATTAGTTCCACTTCTTACCGCCAGGGGCGCCTACTTATCTCGGGTGCTATGGGATCAATGCCCTCGACTAATATATCTATGGATAGTATGTAAAACGGAGTTTCGTTCGGATAGAGGTTTGTTTAGAATAAAGTGCGCCCCTGGTTGCGAAATGTGGAACGAGCAGATTTTTCAAAAGGATAAAGTGTTTTGAAAGGAATATTAAACGAAACCCTCTGTGCGATCTGTGATCACACTTACCCACTTGTTATTTTCAAAATCATCAAAGAAAAGGATATTTAGTTAATTAAATTTGAAAATCCAGCGAGGGGCAATGTCCTCCCTCTGCACTGCCTCTTTGCCGCCACCCATGGATGAATGATACATAGTGTGGCATAAGCACATAACTTTGTTTTTCACTTTCAGTACAAAAAAGCAGGCCCAGCTATAGGATATTTAATTGGAAAATTTTAAGATAATTTAACATAGGAATTTAATAGGCATTGTTGATTCAGAAACAATAAAAATTTCGAATCAATACATTTCGTTTTAAAACATGCATTCAATGTAGCAGTATTAAAATATAGATTTCTGCCGCAAATTGACAGCCAAATAGTTTGTTGTAGGAAATTAAAATTAAAATTGAATGTTGCTTGGTGAATAAAATAGTCACATGTAAACACATTAAAAAGCATTAAGTAAAGTGTCTAAATATATTGAAACTTTACAAAAAATAATGATATCTAACAAAAACATAGCTGTGAAAAAAGGGAGCCAAGTTCTGTAAAGACAATGGCAAGAAAAGAAGTGATATCTAAGTGGGTGCCAAGTTCATATAAAATTCACTCAAACTTACCTACTTAAGTATTATAGTATTTTTTAAATTGTTTAGAAATAAAAATTATTGATAGCATATTAATAATAAATCTAGAACTTCCCAAGTTTTTGATAAATGTTATGCCTATCAATTTCATGTCTTAATATAATGGTGATGTTAATATTATTAACAATGTCATTACAAAAAATGTAGTTATTATTATAAACAAATGACTCATGTTAAAGATTTGATAAACTAATAAATACACAGATACATTCCCGCTCGTCTTTGGTTATCACTCTAGTACCCACCCTCCAGAAACCTCAATGCAAACAGACTAAGATGCCTGACAAAGAGACAGATATACTTACGCTTGTTCTTCGTCATCACTCTAGAGACTGCACTCCTTTAACCCTTTTCAGGGGCAAATAACTTTTATTCGTGAAATGCTGAAATGATTGAATCACGCCAGAATTTAAAAACAAATTTATTTCAAAATGGGCAAAAGCTTCTTTTCACGTATTTAATAAAATTAAACTTTTTAGTCCTGAATTCTGGTGTCAATATGGCATTTTGCAGTTAAATTAGGTGATATATTTTATTCCACCGCCCTTCAAGGGGAAGGAGATCACTCAAATTAAAGCTTCCAATCATGAAATAACAAGATTTGATATAATAATGTCATTATTAAAAATAAATGACTCGTAGGTAAAAACTTGTCAAGTTCTAGATTTATTATTAATATGCTATCAATAATTTTTATTTCTAAACAATTTAAAAAATGCTATAATACTTCAGTAAGCAAGTTTGAATGGATTTTATTTGAACTTGGCACCCACTTAGATATCACTTATTTTCTTGCCATTGTCTTTACAGAACTTGGCTCACTTTTTTCACAGCTATGTTTTTGTTAGATACATATTACGTACTCTACGTTTCAATAATAAGAAGCTTTAGCGGGTATTACGATAATTCTTTTACCTCGCATGCAAATAATTAGAGATTATTTAATTTCGCTTAATTATTATAAGTTTTTTAAAAAAAGAAACACATTTTATCACAAACATCAACAAAACTTTTTATTCCATTTATTCCTTTATTCCAAAGACATCGTTTTATCGTCGCGCTGCCATATTTTCATTAAAAAAACGGCTCAATAGTAGAAAAATATTTTACTAAATAGAATAGTTATTTTTAATTTTTGTTTTAGAATTAAATCCATGAACTGCCGTGCTTAGAACGGGTTAAACAGCTAGTCGTAACATAAAACAAACAAGAAAGAAAAATCATGCGTCAAGCATAGATTATGAAAACTTTCCAACACATTCAGACTAATGTAACAAAACTGCACCGTTTAATAAGTTAAAATATGATGTCTAATTCAACCCTATGGAAACCCATAACACATTTGAAAACCCAATTTCAGCTGTTCCCATCTACAATCGGAAAATTATCCGAATTCTTTGAGCAGCCCTGATGATATAGATTTGTATCTATTAACTACACCGTTAAAAATTTCGTGAAAAATTACCTCTGCTTTTAAAGACTATCTATTTTCTGACAAATGAGAACGCTACATAAACGCCTATGAAGCGTTCTCATTGGCCAGAAAATAGATAGCCTTTAAAAACAAAGGTAATTTTTCACGATATTTTTAACAGTGTATATGCATGCCAAATCTTAATTCACTTAAAAAATACATAGATCTCAATTCAAAATTCCCCTTCAACAGTTTCCGTTAATAAGAAGAATGGTACGTGAATTATTTTGTTAAGATCTGTATAGGAGGTATAGAATTTATATACAGCGAGTAACATGCAAATAATTAGTTAAATTTAAAAGTGCATACCAAATTTTAAAACGCACTTCCATCAATTATTACTCAAAGGTGGTACTGCAGCCGATTTTTATTGTCTGTCCCTGAAAATGAACGACAAATGCTATGAATGCTCTATTCTGTCGTAATCGTAGTGAAATTCAGTGATCTATTCCAGCTTCAATACATTTGAAATAGCATATAATGTCATTAAAATGCTCTGCAAGCGATTTTTCCCATATACCATAATGTAATGGAATTCTTTTGAGTGTCCCTTTCAATGAACTATTAATCCCACATGCTTCATATACAATGCCAAACATGCCTTGGTGATCCTAAATGAAGTTTATCAGTTGCACGAAAATCCGAGTATATTTACGGGAGTCAGAGCGTGGACAGACGGACAGGCAAACCGAATGCATAAACACTTTTGAACTTTGTTGGGAAGTGTTAAAAAGCTAGTCTTATAATGCTTTTTGCCTTAAATTTGCATATAATTGTACAAATTGCAAAGTGTGCATAATTCGAAATATGCAAATATCTCAAAAACTAGACGTGCTAGAGAAAATGTAAAATTAGATTCGGAATCAGCACAAAAAACTGAATAATATCAAACTAATTCGGTTTTGTGGCAGAGTAAAAGTTCAAATTTGCTGTCCGGTATTTTCTCAGATTCCAATATAAATAGAATAAAAAAGGAAAAAAAGCAAAAAGAGGTTTGAAATAACAAGTTAACAGTGTTTCTTTTATTCTTTCTTTCAAAATTACTCAACCATACATATGTTTAAAAGTATTTTAATTTCTAATACTTTCTTTTACTTTGTGAAGATTCATTTCGTTAATTTATTTCAAATTATGTTACAGAATGTTATGTTGTTGTCTCTCTCTCTCTGGGCTCACTTTATATAACTATTTCATGTAAATACTTTTTTGGAATTTCTTTGTAATTTTTTCGAAATTTCACTAGCGGTTCATTTCGAGGCACTCTGTATAGCGACTTTATCAACAGAAGTCACACTCCGATATTCAAAATTATCTTCTTCCCATAACTGCTGCTTCATTCCGGTGTAACTCCAAACATTTTCAACGCCTTGTTTGCGTATTTTCGCCATGTTTTATAGGCTAATAACACTGTTAAAACGATGTCATAGGAAATTATAGCCCTTATAAAGCAATAGCGACAATCTGTCAAATAGCAGTTCAACAAGAATTACATAGTTGTTACATATGTTTTTACTGACTACTGCATTTATTTAATAGTTTTGAAGTTTAGTTTTTATTGAACTTTTAAAGGTTTATAATCTTTTTGCGCAAAAATCGCTAGTCACCACAAATTCGGAACTGTGCGCTTGTTCTTGACTGTATTCGATCTTTTTTTAATCGAAATATCTTCTAAAACTATTTAAGTCAATTTTTAACAGTTTTGATGTTCAATTTTCGTCGAACTATTGAAAATGGCACTTAAAATCATAACCGCTTTTTTCCCAAAATAATAACTTAAATCTGTTTTATTCACTACATTTTAAAACCACAAGAAACATAATCTTAATTTTAAGTAATTTAGGTTATAATTTCACTATACAGCTAACCAACAGGCAAACATGTATCATGGATTATCTTCTAATCTGAAAAGTTAACGTCTCAAAAATTTTCAAACACAATTAGGAGTGATAAAAAATGTAAAATATTTGTTTTAATTCTTTCATCTTGATAAATAAGAGACCCAACTTTATTTTTTTAGCTTTTTCTTAAAGAAAATAAATTTTCTAAAATGAGTTTGTGTGTCGCTGAAATCGCATTATCTTTCTTATGAATAGTTTTAAGAGGGAATTCCGAAGCTATTTATTATCTCTGAATAGGGTGTCTCTCTAAGCAGGTTTTTTATTGTTTGGATCAAGGCAGCATATTAAGAATTTCTTTTAATTTTAATAAAACACACACACACTACAATATATAATAAAACACACAAAAATACTTAATTCTTTGAACCATTAATTGCGTTTACATCATGCAAATACTTTTATTGAATATATTATTAAAAAACTGTAATAAGTGACTGTTAGAAATAAATAACCAGTATGGTTCATTTTTAATTATTTTGTTTAGTTAGGTTTTATTTGAAATCAATTATTATTTTAGCAAATAGTGCTTTAAAAATTTCTTTTTAGTTACCGTTTTTTTTTTTTTTTTTTTTTTTTAAGCTTTCTTTTCTTTGTATATCTTGCGCAATTTTTATATTTGATCCGTGATTATGGATATCATTTTAATGCTTTTAAGGGAGTCCGGGCTCAAAATTCTATTTTTTTTTTAAATTTATACAGATTTTGTTATTTTTTTTCTGAAATATTTTTTAATATAATAAAAATATTAAATGTAAAAAAAAAATTGGAAAATTTTAAATATTTTTTAACAAATTTTAAAATTTTAAAATTTTAAACTTAGTTAATTTTTGATATAACTCTGGAAGTGCTTACTCAATTTACAAAATTTTCACACTTTTGTGTGCAGAAAATGTGCCATTTTAATTTGTCTTCAGGATTTCTTAAAATACTGATTATAAATTTTATAAAAAAAATTAAGTAAAAAGTTTTTTAGGAGTGAGTTTTGCATTAATTAGCATATTTTCACAATTATCACTCAAAATTTAAAATCCTAAAGAAAAGTTATTGGAAATATAGCATAAAATCTCTGTTGAAAATTTCACACATATGTCTTGCAAGGAACTTTATATATATTCTTTTAAAGTTGACAAATCGTGAAAAAATTCATTCTGAGGTAAATGAAGTTAAAGTTCTCGTCAGAGGCAGTGTTGCCAGTGGGTTACTTTTTTTTAAATTCAGATTTCTTGAAAGGCACAACTTTTTTGAAACGGTAAAATTCACTTTGTTTTCTACTTAATTAATATGACATTAAATAAGGCAAATTTTACCGTTTAAAAAATGTGGTGCCAATCAAGAATCTGATTTTTAAAAAAGTAGCCCATCTGGCAACACTGGTCAGAGGGTAGCTGATGCATCGATTCTCAAGGCAAAAGGTGTTTCATCTCTAGATCTAATGAAGCATGTGGTTTGCGGTACATTTTTTTGAGAATTTTTAGCCCCGGATCCCCTTAAAAAGTCCTATTTCAAAATCATATATTTATTTATCTCTCAATAAATATTCTTAATTTTATTCAAGTTATCCTTCTGGACCAGCACTTCAGTAACCCACCCATTATATATAGGCTCCTAGAAGTCCCTGTAACAAAAGAAATGTACCTTTTGACTTTGAGAGGTGACCTTAAAACAGAACAAAGATAATGTCATGTACACATATTGATGGACAGAATGCATGATATTTCTATCGAATGAATGATTCGGGCATGCGCATAAACATACTTTCCAACCTTTGTATATATTTTTAATCAAATGCACTAGAAAATTAGTTTAAAAAAGGAAACAAAATCCTAATTACCAACCTTCGTAATTTTTTTAATCAATTATCTTCAGAAATTTTGAATATAAAAAGAATTTGTATAGTTTTGTGAGTTTTAGTGAATTAATTTACAGCTTTTCCAGCCCAAGCTTGGCGAGAGTAACTCTGAACAGTGCTAACCTTTTTCTCTTTTTAATTCTTCTTTATAGTAGTTTTATGACTACAGCTAGAACGTTATATAATATTATTTAAGATATTTATCATTTTTTTTTTTTTTTTTACTCATCTTAAATCTTAACTTAAAATTTAACTTTAATCCATTTTTATATTTAACTAAATATTTTCTCTTTAAATTTCTTAATTTTTTCTCTTAAGTAATTCTAAACTGCAGTTTAACTTATCCTAATGGATTACAATACATAACATATTTCATTTCTTAGAGTGGGTGTTAAGCTGCACTGTTAAAAATATCGTGAAAAATTACCTGTGTTTATAAAGGCTATCTCTTTTCTGACCAATGAGAACGCTACTTAAACGCCTATGGAACGTTCTCATTGGTCAGAAAATAGATAGCCTTTGAAAACAGAGCTAATTTTTCACGATATTTTTAACAGTGTAATATTAACTAGGAAACCCCTTATTGCTGCTCACCTGTTCAGCACCTGTTCAGTAAATTAATTTATTAAAATAGAATTTATTTTTTCGCTACAAAATTTGTGGTAATAATTGAATAATAATGATAATAATAATAAAAAGAAATAAAGATTGGCAGCTATGCTTTTGCGCGTGACCGGATGATTCATTCGAACAATAAAGTCATCCATTTCGCCCATTACAATATACACGGAATATGAGGGTCAATTTAGAGAAAGTGGCCACGAGTGATTGTATCATCTCAGCGGTGAAAAATCCAGCCAATTCTTTAGGAGGAAAAGGGGATTCAAAAAATGACTTCCAAGCTGGACAAGAACGATTTTTCTCCGAGAAATTTAAATTTCACGAAAAATTTTGATGTGTCACAATGTAGTCTTTCATGCAACAAAAATGCCCGAGTCGGGGCAACCACGAGCCGTTAATTCCCAAATTGGCTCAGCCGAGCTCAGCAATCTGATTGGCTAAAACTGATATTTATATAGTAGAAAATTATATTTATTTTCTTATGAAGTAGTGTAATGTAAAATAGAATGCAATTATAATGACTAAAATTGATTTATTTTGTTAAATTTGATCAAAATCACAGTAAAGTAATCCAAAATATTAATATTAACGAACAATCAGATCGCTGAGTTCGGCTGAGCCAATTTGGGAATTAACGGCTCGTGGGGCAACCCGGTTAAAGAGGCTCCAAGCCATCAAAGCTTCCATTATATGTGAATGCTGATGAGCCAATTTCTATAAACAAATGTAACGTATGTAATGTATGTAATTAATGTATGTAAAATAATGTAAGTTACCAGTATGGTGGTTCATAATTTTCTTTTCTTTTTTCTTTCTTTTTCGTTATTCTGTTTCCATTTTTTTGTAAAATAATCCTTTCATATAATTTATTAATTATTAAATATTGGTTTTAACTAGTTTTTCATTATTATCAAAATTTAAAAGGTAATTAGCAGGGCAGTATTGTGCCCACCTTAATTAAAGTTTAGCTAATCTTTATACTCACCTCTCCCACAATGTCTCATGCATTAATTAACGTAATTTCAAACTATGTAATGTGTTTTAATTAAATGCATGCCGAAATGTCAAATGCCAATTTACACATACTGATAAAAAAAAAAAAAAAAATGCTATTTAACATGTTGTTAGTCAGTAAGAGTATGTTTGTATAAAATGAAAAAAACTTAGTTTTTTTAACAAATGCTAAATTGAATTGTATTTTTGCCTTTGGTTTGATTTTTGGCATTCTGTTTTTTTTTTTTTTTTTTTTTTTTTTTTTTTTTTTTTTTTTTTTTGTAATAGGTATGTTTTTTAGAGTCGCGAAAGGTATTTCGATTTATAATAGGTGATAATTAATACTCGCGATGATACTAAATAATACTCGCGCTGTTGCTAATTAATACTTGCAATAATGCTAAGAATCAAATAGCCTTTGTTATTTTTCCTTTTCTCCCACTTCCATTCAGGGAGGTGGTCGCTTAATGGAGGTGGTGGCACAGGGAGGTTTCACTGTACTAATTTTCTTCACCACAGTGGCCTATTTAAGAAATTTAATTAAAATGTAATAAAAAGGATGAAGAAAAAGAAAGGATTAAAAAAAATAAGGAATAAATAAATTTGCTAATTAAACTTGGGAAATAATCATTTTTTGCATTGATTGTCGATTGTCTAACACTATATTTCATTGTACCTATTGGGATTACTATTATATTTTGCTTACGTTCGTTTGAAGTTTGTAAACTGAGGAGTCTGGTTTAAAATCTATATATTTAAATCACAAGCCCCTTTCTTTCGTGTTCTGCTCCGAGCTTTCTACTGAACCTGTTTCTAATATATTATTTTTAGAGCTCAAAGCTGTTCATTTTTAGATGAGCCCACACTAGCTATTTTTTTTTTAAATATTTCCTTTTTTATATTGTAACTTCAGTTTAAATGTTTACCAATGAAATTTTTTTTAACGGTGACAATCGTGTTGCTCTATTGTTGCAAAGCAAATAATTGGGATTAATTAGCTTTTTCATTATATATTTATGCCATATTCTAATTGCGGTTGAAAAGAAAATATATTTTAATTTTAATAAATGATCATTACGATGTAAACCTCCCTAAAACTTTACCGACATCATTTTGAGAAAGACATCATTTAAAAACATAAAACGTCGAAATTTATTTATAATTGCTTCAAAATGACATTAAATTCAGAGATTTTTTAATCCATCAGGCTCTGAAATTAGAGTCCAAATTTTAAAGACGAAAACAATTTCAACCTTGAAAATGACGTCATTTTTATACTTAACTGAGACAGCATATCATGAATTTCTTTTGATTTTGATTTTTGAAACATTTCTGAGTACCTTTGAGAATTTATTACGCTTTTTTAATTATTAATTAATAATCTAATACTATTAATTTGGATTTAAATTGTAATTAATAATAAAATCTGGTTTTCAAATGTGTTATGTGTTCCCTAATTTGTTTACTTCGATATCTCCCTTCACCTTTTTGAACTTTGAAGCTCTGTCACAATTTTCAGGAAAAGTTGGAATTTTTTTAACCCCCAATATGCTATTTCTTTCTCCCAGAAAATAAAGCGTCGTCTCCAAAAAATAACATTCCGTTGTATAAGCCAGCAGTAAAACAAAGCAGATCTATCATTGTACAGTTAAATACCCTAATGCAATTTTTTTAACTTCTAAGCTTCGCATACATTCTATACCGTTGTATTTTTAAAAAAAAGGTACTTTTTAATGCAATTTGTTTGAAAACTGCATCTCAATTTATTTTTGAGATATTAATTTTTTTGTAGTTTTTAGCGCGATTTTTTTTAGTTTTGGCAACTCAAATTGGAAAATAGTAATTACATCATTTTGTTGCCATTTGCCCATAATAACGGAAAAAAAAATTATTTTAATTAAAATACGTGCTATTTTGAAAAAATATAAATGAATGATTTTTGATAAAATATGGAGCTATTATAAACTATATTTAATTTAATTATCTATATTACAAATAAATGAAGGCATATGAATCAATACATAGCCGATTTTTTTTGTCGAGTTTCTTGAGTGACATCTGTTTTTTTTTTCGATTTGTGTATTGTTCCGCGATAGTGACGTCATATGAATACTTTACCAGGCTAACGAAAAAGACAGACTACGCGGTGCATTCTACGTATCTTTTTTTACAGACCGCTGGAGTCACGTGATGCTCGAATGTACCAATGCAGGTGTACGAAATAAGAATGACGTCACTCTAGCGGCCTGTAAAAAAAAGACATTTTGGATGCATCGCGGTGTTTTTCATTAGCCTCGATACTTTAGATTACCGTCGATTGAGGAATTCTTCAGAGGATGCGAATGGCGTCATTTTATATGAAAAATAAAAGCGTGTGTGTTTCAAGTCAAAACCGAAATATGTTTTGTATTATGTATATATAAATATTCATCGGGGCGACTCTAAATTCTGAAAAAGCAGAATTCCTGTTTTCTAGACGTAATCTCTTCTTGACGCATGATTTTTCTTTCTTGTTTCATCTTAAAAGATTGCAACTTAAAGTTTTTGAAGCATTATTTGGAGGCGAGTACAAAAATATTTATATTAATCCTCTTAACTTGTGAAGTGTGTCCCAAATATGTTTTTTATAGCCTTTCTTTAGGAAAATAAATTTCACAAAATGAGCTTGTATGTAGCTGAAAAACCCTATTATCTTTCTGATGACACATTTTAAAGTATATTTTGAAACCATTTATTATCTTTCAATAGATTCTTTCTCTAAACATATTTTTTATACTTCAGTTCGTGGCAGTATGTTATGAATTTCTTTTGATTTTTATGTTTCCAAAGTTCTTTTGTGCTTTAAAATATTAGTTACTTTTTTAGCACGTAAATATTTTAAGATTTTATTATTATTTGTTAAATTATAATAAGTGATTAGTTTGTGTAATTTATGAAAAAAAAGAGAAAGAAAAAAAGAAAGAATAAAGAAGGATAAAAAGAACAAAAAGACGAACAAATGAGGCAAGGCAGAGGGGGGAGAAATTTGTGGAGAAGGTATGCACAAAATAAAAGAAAAAAAAAAGCAAAAGAAAGTTAAATTAATTGTATGTGGCAATCCCAAAACTTTCTTCTATCTCATACATGTTAATACTTCCTGATAAATGCTGCGTAGCAGCGCCACCTGTTGGGCGATTTACCCCTAAAACTAAACAGCTCCTCATTATATCAAGGACTAATTTAATCTGAAGTTTTGTGAAAATCCGCGAATTAGTTCTTTAGATATAGATATTGCGGAAATCGTAAAATAATGCAGCATAGCAGCGCCACCTATTGGGCGATTTACACCAAAAAAGTAACCAGCACCAATTTATTTCAGAGACTAACTGAATCTAAAGTTTTATTAAGTTAGTTCTTGAGATAGAGCACCCACAAAAGTTATATGACATGCAGACAGACAGACTCACAGACAGACATTTTGTAAAAACATGTTTTTCAGGACCTCTGACCCCTAAAACATGTAAATCCGTCGAAAACCGGTTTTCGAAAATTTTTGTGTACATATAGAAGAAAGTAAAAAAAGAAAAAGAAACAAGAAAGAAAAATCATGCGCCACACATAGATTAGAAAACATTTTCCAACACTTCCAGAATATTTTAAAATAACTTCATATTTTGATACGATGAAAAAAATAAAACACATAACATAACTGGAAACCTAATTTTAGCAATTGCTGCTCATAGGCGGTAAGGTATTCGAATTACACCTGCTATAGATTTTTATACACATCACAAATAATACTGAACTTAATTCAGCTGCGAAATGCATAACACTATTGAAAATTCCCTTTCAGCATTTTCCCTTTGTAGACTACAATATATCCCTATTGTTTTGTGTAGCTCTGTATATGATTTATAGATTTTAGATTTTCATGCACACCACACAGTACTCTAAAAGATAATTTCAGCTATAAAACGCATAACATAACTGACTAAAAACGCATTGCTAACAATCACAATCCATAGATGCCAATAAGTCAAACTTCTACATTGCTTCTGCTGAGCTCTGTAAATGAATATTTTTATATTCTGCAAATATATCTCTTGTTATGTTAATATACATTTCAGATTCAAAATGAATAGCATAGTTTACAACATACTTTAAGGAAGGCCCATATACGGCAGTGTTCTGTACAGCCCCGTATGAACTACAGAAATTATGCACATTATGTAATACAAGGTTACTGTAAACAAACAGTTACATGATTCATGACAACCGATACCAAAAATAGAGGATATTTTCAATAAACTTCATGGTGGATCTTATTTTTGCACATTAGATATTTATAAAGCGTACCTACATTTAAAAGTGGATGAAGAGAGCACGAAAGTTCAAGCAATATCTACACATCGCGGAACATATTTAGCCAAGCGTTTATTTTTCAGAATCCAAACAGACCCTAATAAATTTCACTCATTCATAGACCTATTTGTTCACGATTTAGATTTGGTAAGCGGTCATATTTCGATGATTAATTATTCAAGGTAAAACATTTGAGGAATGTATAGATCGTTTAACTAAAGTTTTAGAAAAAGTTAGAAAATATAATCTTCATCTCAATGTTAATAAATGCAAATTCTTCGCGAAAAAAAGTGCAATATTTGGGTGATATTATCAGCTTTGAATTAGTAAATCTCCTGAAAAAGTAAAAGCCATTCAAAAAATGCTGCTAGACTGAAAATGTAGATGAATTAAAGAAATTTTTAGGTCTTGTAATGTATTATTAAAAATTCATTAGCAATGCCTCAACCATTCTTAGCCCATTAAATGAACTTTTACGAAAAGATGTTCCATTTAGATGGACTGCTAGGTGTGAAGCTGCTTGGATAAAAACTACATGTGAAATTGCTAGTGATAATGTTTTAATTCCATGCACGACCAAATTACTTGTTATTTTAGCAAATGATCCCAGTCCATTTGAATTATCTTGTATTCTTTTACAGAATGCCTGATGGAAGTGAAAAGCCAATAGCATTTGCATCAAGATCCCTCACAGCTGCAGAAAGGAATTGCAGCCAGTTAGACAGAGAAGTTACAGCAGTTTATTGGGCTTGTAGAAAATTCTATGACTACATATTTCGTAGAAAATTTACATTGTTAGTAGACTACAAACCAATGATGACCCTCTTACACCCAGAAAAGAAGCTCCCCATATTATCTGCTACAAGGATGCTTCGTTATGAACATTTTTCATCAAATTTTGATTATGAAATCCAATATCGCAAGTCAACTGAACATGTCAATGTAGATTATTTATCTCGAAATCCCCTACCTATTAGTGATCAAGAAATACGAAACATTGATGACGAATATTTTTTTCAAGAAAATGTAATACAACATATTTCCACTGATACTGTGGCAGCTTCTAATATAAAACGAGAAGCAGCTCTTGATGAAGAAATTTCAAATGTTAAAGAAAATGTTTTCAATAGGAATGCTCGTGATCCAGAGTTACCTTTACAAGAAGGAATTTTATTTAGAGGCCAGCGAGTAATCATTCCTAAGAAACTTCAACCTGCCATTCCCCAAGAACTTCATTCTACGCACGTAGGTATTATAAAAATGAAAGCTCCTGCTAGAAATTATTGCTATTGGAGGAATAATGATTCAGATATCGAGAATTTGGTCAAGAGTTGCAAAGAATGCTGTGACGTTAAGAAAAATCCACAAAAGGCTCCTATACATAACTGGGATGCCCCCACAAAAAATTGGCAGAGAGTTCATATGGATTATGCCGGACCACTAATGGGACACTTTTTTCTATTGGTAATAGATGCTAAATCAAAGTGGCCTGAGATTTATTCAATGAAGAAACCTCCAGATAGTACATAAACTATTCTACAACACATCAACTACATCAGAGAAATATTTAGTCGACATCGATTGCCTGAAATTTTGGTAAGTGATAATGCATCTATTTTTAAATCAAAAGAATTTATAGATTTTTGCCTCGGGAATAGTATTCGACAAAGATTTATAGCTCCTGGTCGTCCAGCAACAAATTGTCAAGCAGAGAGATATTGCCAGACTTTAAAAACAAAATTGAAATGCATGCGATTCCAGTCGGGAACTCTTTAGGAAAAGTTATGCGAATTATTATTTCGCTACAGAGCTACTCCACTTTCCTGCGGGAAAACACCTGCTGAATTAATGTTGGGGAGAAATCTTAGAACGAAACTAGATCTTCTTAAACCTGAAACGAAAGGATATTTTAAAAATAAAGCTCCTCAGCCATACTTCGACAAGTCTTTTCGAGTAGGTTCTCGAGTGCAATGCATAAACTACACCAACTCAATTTTATGGAAATATGGAACTGTAGTTGAACGTCTGGTACAAGTCGACTACCTTATTGAATTGGACGACGGTTATGTCATAAAACGGCATTATAATCAACTTCGTGTATGCGAAGTTTCAATCCAGAATCCACTTATCCAGACAGCTTTTCCTGTTCCTTGGAAACGACCATCCGTAACTTTCAGCAATGATGTGTAGCAAAGGGAAATTCCCGTCAGATCCGAAAGATGTGCATCAAATGATAACGAGGGATTTCAAATTAATCGTGATGCAGAGCAAGTTAATTCCAGAATAAGTAATTCAGATGTCAAACCTAATGTTAGCTTAAAGATGACTCTTAAACTTCAACCACGCACAGATTCCACTTCACCCCAACTACCAAATACAGGGTTGCGACGTTCGACCCGTATACGAAAACCTGTACAGAGCTGAATCGTTGATGAGTATCAACAGATAACAGATTGTCTCATTGCCAGCATGTAAATTTTTGTATTACTCAATGTTATATTATTTTTCATATTTATGTACCTTCCAATGTATGCTTCTTCCATTAGTGGGGAAGAATTTTTAAGTCTTATTTGAATTTGGCATCAATATTTCATTATATTTTTGCATTCTGGTTTTGGCAACAGTCTATTGGATTCCATGAATTAAATAAAGTATGTTGTTTTTAACGATGCCCTTTCATTTCCTATATTAAATACATCATAGTATCCCATTGTGAAATTTGGTAATTTTTGAAATTCAATATATGAAAAAAGGCATAATCATTAGATTTGAAATTTATATCAAGAAAAAATGCAATTTTTTACCTTTCTAACGCAGTTTGTCTAGCAGTTGTCTGACAAATACTTTTCGAGCTATTAATTTTTTCAGTAACTTCAAATGTTTCATTTTTCGAGATTAATCTACGGCAACGATTAGCGAAAAAGCCAGTCGCCAGCAACACATAGTTTTTTATTAAAGAGGATATATATATATATATCAAACCCTGGCAGGAAAAGTGACATAACTCAAAAATGCACCATTTGATAAAAATCAAAGTCTAAAACAATCTAGTCAAAAATAAAACTGACACAACTGGTGGATAAATTGCGAGATATAGATGTGACGCTTTTCGTGCACGCTGGGGCACGTCATACACATTTTTCAATGACATAATCTCGAAATTGCCATTTTTTGACTTATATCACTTTTATTGCCGGGGCGAGATATATAAAGAAAAGTTGATTTATCACAACTGCTAGTTTATGGTTCTTAATTTAAGTATTATTTTTCTTACAAAATTTCTGGTTTTAGTTGATCAAACAGAATTTGAAATACTTTTTCACATGCCCGAATGATTTAAGGTTAGTTGGGGTAACTGAATCCACGAGGTAACTGGGTCATAGGCTATTTATAAAAACCCGTTGATGTATTTTAAGTTTTAGCTTTTGTGAACAATGCCCCTTAACCTCTACTTCCTAAAACAACGTGTGTAAACTCAATCATAACTCTCTCTTTGCTGTCATGGGTTGTCGAAAATTTACGTTTCTTTTTTTAAAAACAACGTCAATTTGGTTGAACTTCCTCGGCTTTTTATTAAAACTAGGGGATCGTACCCGGGCTTCCCGGGTTAAAGAATATAGGTGAAAACATTTTTTTAAATTGAAAACTAATACTTTTTTTATATGCAATAAATTTTTTAGATCGCCTACTTAGATTAAAAAAAGCTTTTTTCATATGGAAAATACGAATTATATAATCAAATAAATTTTTTAAATTTATCAAAAACGATATTTTCTTATTAGTCGCATGCTAAGAGTTATTTGACCAAGATTTTGCTACTTATGGCATCCTTTTATATTCTGATAATTTCAGAGCTTATACAGGTCTGTTAAATTTGTGTTTTATTTATATTATTTTATTCATTCATAGGGAAGTTTTTTTAATGGATATTACCCGTAAGAAAATGATGAACTCTTTATTTTGTTTTAAGGGTAAACGGATTAATTAATCTTTCGTAATCGAGCTCCGCGCGATATAGATAAATTAAAATATATTTCATGCTTTAAAATTGTTTTTAAAACCATAGACAATCAGTAAACTGAGATGAAATTTGGAAACAAATTCCATTTGAAAAAAAAAAAAAGAATCCTATTTAGTGATCTGAAAATTTAAATTGTACGGTTATAAATATGTTAGATTTGTGTTTTTTCGATATTATTCTTTTATTTGTTTATAAAAGAAGTATTAATTTCGTTAATTTGTCTTTCACAAATATGTTAGATAGGTGTTTTTTTTAATATTATTCTTTTATTTGTTTATAAAGGAAGTATTAATTTCGTTATGCAAAAATAGTCAGAAACAAATGCTGAAAAATGTTTGTTGTTCTATGTGAAAAATGTTTATTATTATTATGTATCACGTGATAAGATAAACTTAAAATAAAATCATGCTTAAAAATTATTTTAGAAAATATAATACATCAGTCAATTAAGATGCAGTTTTTAAACAAATTGTATTTGAAAGTAAATTTTTTTCCTATGTGACGAAAATTGAAAATGTACGACGGTCAGAAGATTAAAAAATTGAAGTAGCGAAAATTTCAAGACCGAAATTTGATCGTGAAATGTTGCCATTCGCAAAATGACATCAGCGTTAAGCAAAGATACATTTGTTCTTTATAATATAGATACTTAATCAGTAAAATATAATAAAGATTGGTTATTAGGATGTGGTTATCAATTCAGGCTCTTATGCTCGGTATTTCGGAATGAAAAACATCAATTTTCACCTTCTCAAAATTTGCATACGCACCCATATATGTATATCATATCCATATTCATCATTTAAAAAAAAATTTGTATTTTGTTTCATCATTTTAACTGAAAACTTGAAGTCACGATTGTCAGCAACATCTTTTATGTGAACAGACGCACTCTTTACTTAAGATCCTAATCTCAATTCCGGAGAGTAAAAATTTCCGTAATTTATGTTTTTTAGACGCATTTGTGTCAAAATGTTTAGTTTTATCTAGGAAAATCATCATTTTCTTTCAAATATGACTTCATTTTCCTTTAAATAAGCATTTTGCCTAGTGTCTGAAACCTTTTATCAGTACACATGCAGAAGGAAAAACAATATAGAAAATTTATGAGGAAAAATGCGTGTTTTCAAAAGCAGTATGTCATTTTCCGTTATTATGCCCCTAATGTAATATTCTGCTCCTAATGGGATTTTGCGACACTAAACCCTATACAACAATTTTTATCAACAATTTTGAATTTTTATCAGAAAATAGCATGAATAAAGATAAAAATACCTCATTATTTCTCTCTTGTCTGCAATAATGAAAGCTATCTAATTTTCACCATTTTGAAGAAATTTCATAAAATGCTTTTAAAATTAAAATATAAAAGCGGGAATATTTAAAAAAAAAAAAAAAAAAAAAAAAAAAAAAAAAAAAACAGATAGTGCGATCACATCTACAAATGAAGAGCTTTCAGTTAAAAAAAAATATATTAGTAAAATTGGTTTGGTTCTTCAGAAAGATCAGGCAAGATGGCTAAAAAGCCCACTTGTGTTTTAAATATATAGATTATATAAAATTAGGAAAAATTAAATTAAGCAAATTATGTTATGTTGATAAAGTTATAGTAGAATGTCCTAAAGAATAGCATTAAAATTTTATTATTCTAGAGAATTTTGGACAAAAATTTCAGGATCATAATATTATTTTAAACCACGAATTATTTGTTTGCTCGTCTAACTCGGCGAAGCAAACCCATCCAGCAGAGAATCATCAATTTCTGTAATATAAATCGCTATTATTTGCATGTCACCTCTCTTTTATAAAGACATTATAAATTTTTGTAAAACATTTCTATCAATGTGTGATTTCGATTACATTACTTTCAAAAGTGAAACATTTTCACCTGTGAAGATTTTCAAAGCAGCTGTGCTGTGAAAATGGCGCACTTCTACAGAAACATAATTCAGGTTTAAGAATTAAAATAGACGCTTTTTTATAAAATGACGTCATTTGCATCCGCTAAAGCAATTCACTTTTAGAATCCAGTCTTAAACTTCGTCTATAGAAAAGTATGCATATGACGTCATTATCACGGAATAACAGACAATATTCTTAACATATCCCATATTTTAATTTCAACTTTTTTTTCAGATTTTATGACAAAATGGCAACAAAAAGATACAGTATCGACTATTTTCCGTTTACTTTCAATGCCTTTCAATAGAAATGGGGTACTTTTGTTTCCACGATACGAAAAATGTTATTAAAAACTACAAAAAAATTAATATCTCAAAAATAAATTAAGATACAGCTTTCAAACAAATAGCATTTAAAAGAGCATTTTTTTCTTTATAAGACGGTGTCAAAATTTAAAATGTGCGCTGTTTAGAAGTTTAAAAATTTGCAGTAGAGAAAATTGTAAAACCAAAATTTTATTTCAAATTTCAAAGTGTTGCCATTCGCAAAATGACGTATGCGTTACGCACAGATATGTTTGTCCTTTATAATATAGATAGATACTGTAAGTACTTTTATTAAACAATCTTTTTTTTTAAAGATTAGGCATATAACTATGTTAATATTATTAGGTTTCTATTATTTGGTTGAACTTCCTCGGCTTTTTATTAAAATACTGTAAGTACTTTTATTAAACAATCTTTTTTTTTAAAGATTAGGCATATAACTATGTTAATATTATTAGGTTTCTATACATATTTACTTCATGTTACAAATGTAAGCCCAGTGCCCCAGTTACCCATAAATGTTTCAAGAATGGGGTAACTTGAACATGTATCCGGGGTAACTGGACCATTCTGGATCTAGTTACCCCAAAAGTTATAAATAATTTTTTTTTTTTAGTTTTTCTTACAACGGGAAGTAATTTTCTCCATTGTTTTTTTGCTCACAATAAAGAAAATTATAAAATACCTTATTAAAATTACGTAATAAAATTTAAAAAAAAGCATATTGGGTGACATCAAACCAAATTTCTTGACCCCTTGAGAGGCGGTGATGCCGTTATGGCATCACATAATTTTAATTCCTAATTGCCACATTGGCACCGGAATTTTATAATGAAAATTTCACCTTTATTAAATACGCAAAAATGTACTTTTACTTGTTTTCAAATAGATTCTCTAGAAAATACTGGTGTCATTAAATTATTTCAACATTTTACGAATGCAAATACCTTGCCCCTGAAAGCGAGATAGCCAAACCTTGAAATTGTACGATACAGGGGTCGCATTCTATAGGGAAAATTTTATTGTTCCTACCACTATTTTGAAAATAATAACTTCATCGCACCTTTCTTTAATATTAATATGTTAAATAAAATGATCACGAAGGTAACTGCTTTAGGGTTCCGGTAGGAACAATAAAATTTTCCCTAAATAATGCGACCCCTAGATACAGATAAGTTACTTAAGTACTTACGTAGCCGTTTGTTCATAGATTTACCTTGCTGTTTTATTTCCTTAAAATACCCATGTGACTTTTATACTTATTACCTATACTAAAGTACGTAAGTACTTACTTAATTTTTATTTTTTGGTATAAATAAATCTAATATTTTCATTTTATTAAGTATATAACTGCTTTTTTTAGACACATTGACAGGAAAGTTTTCCCTTACAACGCTCTTTATTGACATATATTTTACATGATCTGCCTGGTTTAAATTTTTTTAAGTTGTTTACACTTCTTCAAACAGGACCTGATATCCCATATGAAAAAAAAATAAACGCGTGTGGAACGTAGACCCTCCTGGCCCACTTACCCCATTTTTATGGGGCAACTGGACCCATGAGGAAAGAAAGGCAAAACATGCGTATTTTTATATTTTTAAATATTAAAAGGTAATTTTGAGCATTTCTGTCTGATAGTGGGAACCTAACTGAACACATTTACAGAAGTTCAGACTTTAATTCAAATGAACATTAGCTTTAAGAAGCTGAATTGTCAGATGCCCCCCCCCCCACCCCTCCTCCCTTGACTCCCTTGAAGTCAGTTTTATTTTTTATTGTTATTAAAGAATCCACATGAAAGTTATGAAGTAAATATATTTTATTATTTATCTTTTTATCCCAAATTATCACATTTTAAAATTTCTATACATAATTAGGAGGGGAGAAAAATCTCCAACTAACTTGAGAAATAAGTGTCCCCAAAAATTTTTTTATGGTTTTTTTTTATCCAAGAAAATAAATTTTACAAAATAAGCTTGTACGTGACAGTATCCTCATTATCTTTCTAATGATACATTTTAAAAAGATATTTTTGAATCTATTTATTACCGTTTAATAATAAAGTGACTCTCCCAACATACATTTATTGTTTAGTTTGAGGCAAGATATGAATTTCTTTTAGTTTTCTTTTCTAAACCTCTTTTAATATTTCCTTTTCTAAAATTTTTTATGATTTATAGTATAAATTACTTTTTATAACAGAAGAATGTTTTAGAAAAATATTTTCGTTTTGGAAAATTATAATTAATGACGCATTTTGAAATTTTAATTGAAATGCATCTTAAAAGATGAAAAAAATGTGTAAAGAATCAAATAATAAATAAACTAATAAACTGACTTTATAAACAGTCTATTCCAAACGTTAAATTCACCTTTGTTTACTATACAAAAAATATGAAAACATAAAAACTAAACTACATTATTAAACTACATTACTAAACTACACTGGTTATCAAAAATTAAGGAAAAGTCACAAAATGCTAATTTTCAAATACGCGAACACTCAAAAGGAAACAATGTAATTCAAGTAATTACTATCTCTACAACACAGCTAGCCCATATAACATCTCATTCATGTCGCACATGGTCACAAGAGTCACAGTCAGTACGGTGAAGCAAAAAAATAGGAAATTCCATACATCTCATTATGAGTCTCACATGATCCCTATATGTGACTCCACTGAGACGTCACTGTGACTGCTACTTTGCGACGAGTCACCATGTGACTTTACAATGTAGTTACATTGTGACTCTCATGTGACTGTCATCTGTAGACTCAATTTCAAAGTCATCGTGAACGCTGCAATGTGATGAGTTACCAAATAATGTCACATTAAAGTCACATGATGACTTTCAGATGACAGAGAGACTACTGCGAAGTCACCATTGTGCTCTTTTGGGAAAAGTCTCCATGTGACTATAATATGATATTATTTGGCGACTTATCATAATGCAACGTTCATGATGAATGAAATTGAGTCTAACAATGACAGTAACATGAGAGTCACAATTTAACTACATTGTAAAGTCACCTGGTGACTCGTCACAAAGCAGCAGTCACATTGACTTCTCAGTGGAGTCACATATAGTGATCATTTGAGACTCATAATGAGATATATGGAATTTCCTATTTTTTTGCTTCACTGTAGTGACTGTGACTCTTGTGACCATGTGTGACATGAATGGGATGTTATATGGGCTAGCTGTGTTGTAAAGATAGTAATTACTCGAATTATATTATTTCCTTTTGAGATTTCGAGTATTTGAAAATTAGCATTTTGTGACTTTTCCTTAATTTTTGATAACCAGTGTACATTATTTCAAAAAAGGTGTGATGAAATATGCCAATGGTTTAAAAAATTGAAAACACTAGATGTTAATGGTATATGTAAAAAGCATTCCAAGCGCTTTCGGCTAAACCTAAGCCATTGTGAAGGAGGAATACTAATGGAGAAAAAATCGACGTTGTCTAATAAACTATGACAGGAAACGTCTTCCAGAATGCCCGCAAGGAGTCGAAAACGTTAATAATGAAGGGGGAGGAGAGGGTAAAGAAAGCTCAATAACTCGAGAGGCCAGTAATATGAAGCAATTCAAACCAATACGCGGAATTTGATATGGTAAGACGCCATTACAACAATGAATAAATTTCTTGTTTGATTCGAAATTAATCATTTGGTACCGGTCAAGTGACCGGTTGTTGGTAAATTTAGTGTTAACTTACTATGAGATGGCAAACAAATAGGATTTCGTGTTTCACTGGGTTAAATCCGAGAAGTTTTCTGTTAATGCTGAAATTTAGTACACATTTAAATAACGTAGTCCAAAGCCTTCTATTGAACTACTGGAAAATATTGTTTAAAAGAGTTTTCAAAGATTTAAGATGCCCTGAATATTTCTCTGTATTTTCGTTTGAATTTGAAGTGGGGCCTTGTTGGCATTCATTGAATCTTCCTTTTCCCTAGAATCTAATCAATAGCCGTTTCACTGTAAAACAAGAAAGAAAAAGTCATGCGTCAAGCATAGATTATGAAACACTTTCCAACATATTCAGAATAGTGTAACAAAACTGCACCATTTAATAAGTTAAAACATTATGTCTATTTCAACCCTATGGAAACTCAAAACACATTTGAAAACCCAATTTCAACTGTTACCATCTACAATCGGAAAATGATTCGAATTTGTTCAGCAGAACTGTATACGGTATATAAATTTATATCTGTTAACTACATGCATGCCAAAATGTAGTTCACTTAAGAAATACATATAACTCAGTTGAAAATTCCCCTTCAGCAACTTCCTCTAATGAAGAGAATGGTAGGTGAATACTTTTGTGCAGCCCTGTATATGGGCTTATAGTTTATACATAACGAGTAACATGCAAAAAATTATTTAAATTGAAAAGCGCAAACCGAATTTTAAAACGCACACTCCAGCAATTATTACTGTAACCGATTTCTTTTGTGTGTCCCTGTAAATGAATAAAAAATGCTATTAATGTCCTGTCCTAACGTAATCGTAGTAAAATTCAATGATTTATATCTGTTCCCATACATTTGAAATAGAATAATGTCGTTAAAATACTCTGCTAACGATTTTTCCCCGTATACCATAATGTAATGGAATACTTTTGAGTGCCCCTGTAAATGAACTATTAATCCTACATACTTCATATACAATTCCAAACAAGCTTTGGTAAATCTAAATAACCTTTATCCATTGCATCAAAATCCGAGTATATTTATGGGAGTTAGAGCGTGGACACACGGACCGATGGCCAGACAAACCGAATGCATAAACACTTTTCAACTTTGTTGAAAAGTGTTAAAAAGACACGTTAGGCCAAATGTATCGAAAATTGTGGCTGTATTTCATTTCTATGATAGATTCATTTATTTCATTTTGGTAAAAATATCGGCCAAATACGCAATTTGTATTTCCAGTTCTTGAGAGTTATGCCTCTTCTAATTTCACTTATGCATGCAGTGCAACAAACGCGTAAATGCACTTCTTTGACATAACCATCTTACTTCAGTACGCAGGAGGAGGGACAGATGCTGTTTACCAATAACTTCATACATAAGTTTTAACACATTGGGGGGGGAGGCAAGCAATAATGTCTCTGTAATATTGAATTCTCGCTGGGATAATCGGAAAGTTTTATTTTAAAATAAGGAAAAGCAAATTTTTTTTAACAATACGAAGTTAGAAGTTAAATTGGAGTTAAATTTTACATGCTGACTTAAATCCGATGACAATGTAATATTATTATGATTTTCGACGCTTACCATCTTATACATAGTTATATTAGACGAGAATACTCAAAAATTCGGATGGATTACCGTCAACAAGTTTAAGAAAGAGTTTTAGACTTTAGAGTTTTTTAGCTTTTATAATTAAGTTTTATGTGTTTTTTAACGCTAAATAAAAAAATTACCTTCACTTTTAACCATCACTTCAGGATTTTTCGCAAATCGTAAGTTTCAAGGTTAAAAAATAGCGAAAAATCTGATAGAGTGCAAAGTCTAAAGTTCGGAATTCTCCAAAGTTCGGACTTTCCAGCGGCAGAATTCAAGAAAGAAGTGAAAAAACAAAATTGTTGAAACAAAGAAAGGTCTAGAGCAGCGGTTCCCAACGTGGGGCGTACGCCCCACTAGGGGGCAATTCCAAATTTGTTACTCAATCATTTGCTAAAAGTTTCTTTTGTCTTTATTTTTTTAAGTAATTTTGTAGACTAAACATAAATGAAATACAAGCAAAATTTAAAAATTAGATTTTTTTATTGAATTTATGTTTCTTATCAAACATTTAAAGTAGATTTCACACTACAATAATTATATGAATAATCTTTTAAAAATTTTGACATGTTTTTTCTAATATTTAAACTTTCTATAATTTTTCTGTTGATGTGTTTTAAATTTTTTCGTAAAAGTTTCGAGTTCTCCACTTCGATTCGCTCTGCTATATGTCACACGAAGAATCTTGTAATGGTGAAACTAGTTAAAAGTATATATAAATTTAACTGTCTTGAACATACTTAGCCTAACAAATATATGAAATATCAGAACGAGGTACTACCAACTTTATAAAAATTATAAATCTTAAATAGTTTTATAAAAGGAAATGGGTAGATAGTAAATATCAGGCATCCTACGCAGTAAATAAATTTACATGATGTCATATGCAATTTAAATTTTAAAATCAGATAATACATGGAAGAAAATTAACAATATCGGGGGAGGAAAACTGATAAAATGTTTTGTGATGGAAAATAATGGCTACGTAAATTTGATAAAGATGCGAATCATAAAATGATTCTTGTGTATTGTGCTATCTACCGGGTGAGCAAAAAGTCCGTATAAACTTTAAAAATTCATAAAAACCGAAAAAATAACCGAAATGAAAAACTGTTTGCAGGATTAGCGCCCCACCAGTGGCCGAGAGGTTCTGCTCTCGAAGCTGGTAGACGGGAAGTGCTGGGTTCGATCCCAATCGCGCCCGTCGGCCTAATCGTTCGGAGTTTTCGTGGTTTTCTTCGAGCCGTGGATCTTCCATGCGTTAATACGGATTAGGTTCCCTTAGAAAGACCCCCACGGAGGGCACTCCCCCCGGGCCCATATCCCTCGTGTAGATAATTGGCCGTCAAAAATCAACCCAACCCAACCCAGGATTAGCATCTATAGGTCACGGGAATTTTTTAAGACAGAAATAAAAAATAACTCAAAAAACAGTCGACAGATGGCTCTGGTTCGTGCGATTTTGGTGGAAATATGCAAATGAAACGGCTATAAGAACTTGCGCTCCTAATCCAGAACGAGTCCACGTAAAATAACTTCACTAACAAAGCTTTTATCCTTCATACTCAGCATCCTTGATCAAGTACATGGCTCACAATAGTGAACTAGTTCTGGATTAAGAGCGTAAGTTCTTATATCCGTTTCATTTGCATATTTCTACCGAAATTGGACAAACCAGCGCCATCTGTCGGCTGTTTTTTGAGTTATTTTTTATTTCTGTCTTTAAAAAAATCCCGTGATCTATAGATGCTAATCCTGCAAACAGTTTTTCATTTCGGTTAATTTTTCGGTTTTTATAAATTTTTAAATTTTATACAGACTTTTTGCTCACCCGGTATATAATGAAAATTTAGCACCCAAATCTTTTTCACCAACTTTTAATAAGTTATAAAAATTCATTATAAAATGTATGAATTTATCTATTTTAACGTTAAATGTAAGCCTCTCTTTATGATAGTTTGTGAAGATAAAAATGCAAACAGTAAAACACTTTTCTTTAACGATGCGGTAAGTTGGTAAAGTACAGCAAAACTCTTTTTGGCACAAAGCCGAAGATGTATAACCTCATTGCATTTACAAAATTATGTTAAAAACGCATTTGTGACAAAATATTCACTTCTTTGCTAAGTTAAAAAATGTGTAATGAATAGTTATTATTAAGGATCCATTACCCTTCCACTGTGTAAATAGAGTTCACATTTTAAATAATAAAAGGCATAATTTGCAGATTGGGGGGAGAGGGGGGCATAGTGATTTTATAGACGATTTGGTGGGGCGTGGACAATAAAAGTTTGGGAACCACTGGTCTAGAGCAAAGAAGCTTTATTACTGAATCTTAACTCACACTGTAAAAAAAAATACGACCAGTTTTCCTGTAGGAATCGGAAAAAAAGTTGCCCTTAGGTCGGAATAAAATCCGTAAAAAAAAGGAAATAGTCAATAAAACGGTATTTTACGGATTTTATTCGGAGCTGAGTCGGAAATTTTTCTGATACGATATGGGCAACTATTTTCCCGATTCCTACAGGAAAACTGGTAGTATTTTTTTTTAGAGTGCATGTCTATGTACAGAATAAAAGAAAAACTTCTTAATGATATACCTAAGTTAATAAAGCAGCCCACATTAACTAAAATGTTCAATAGTTCAGAAAGTTAAAATTTCTTCTTAAATTGTTTGTTCCCTTAAGGCTGTTCTCAACTGCTCTGCGCAACAAGCGCAAAACGTTTTGACACATTTATAAATTCATTTTTCAAAGAAAAGTCATAAAATTGAAAGGCTTGACTATAGAAGCGAAGTAGAATCGAACCGTGTTTTCCATTTTTTTAAATAAATAAATTATCTATTGAGTTATAAGCGATTTTGTTCACGCGACAAAGACGTTTTTCAGCCTTCCTTGTGCGGTTATGCTTCTTTCACGCAGGAATTCGGTTCAAAACGCCCACTTTGACACTATTTTCTGAAAGATCTACTGCGTTTGCAAAAAAACGGAAAACACAGTTCGATTACATAGTTCCTGAACAACAAAACCTGCTAGGTTCATGCATCTCCGAACAAAAATAAATTAAAAACTTAAGTCATAAAATTGCCCTTCTGGATTTGAGAACGGACTTAAATGTTTTTTGTTTTACTTTTTATATTGTTATGATTTATTTAATGAAAATCATTGTTTAATTTAGTATTAATAGTTGTTATATGCAATTTTTGATATATAAACGTCATTTTTTGCCTTTTTATGTAGTGAATTTTCTTTTCCTTTTTATTGGAAAAGCACTATTTTTGATGACCGAAAGTTTGGAAAATTCCGAAGTTCGGACTCGGTAAAATCCCGAGGATTCCGAACTTTAGACTTTGAACTGTACTATAAAATATATGTAAGACTTTTTGTATTCAGTTTAATTTTATTTAATTCAATAATTTATTCAATTTTTTGGCTTATACTGGGTTTCTTACAGCTAAACAGCTCAGGGGTCCGATGAGCTTGGGAGGAGAGAGGGGATCAAATTTAACTTTGAGCTTTTTAACTTTGAAACTTGCGATTTGAGAAAAATCCTGACGTGATATTTTAAAATGAAGGTCATTTTCGAATTCAGTGCTAAAAAATACATAACAATCAATTTTCAAAAGCTAAAAAACATGGCACAAACCGTGTTTGAAAGACAGTGTAATCTAACAGCATTTAAAAATATGTATCATTTTGAAAAGAATTGAGGCTATTGTTTTTCATCCTTTTTATTTCACAAAAATTCTTTTATTTGTATCCTCTTATATGTTTAGTACAAATTGTATATTTTGCAGTAATATGTAAGAATGATTAAAGATTTCATATTTATATTGCAATGCTAGTTTTACTCTCAACCATTTCTTTAATATAGCTGACGAAATTATATTTCTACTAAATTTGTGAATGACCCCTAATTTGCAGCAAAAAATATGCTCCAAATTTAAACAGCTATTACTCGGTCAATTTTAATCGTAGAATAACAGGACTTTTTTTGCCTTACTTGTCAGTGTAACAGTAAAATTTTACTAAATATAACTTATAGGACCGGCCCCAGTAGCAAGAGATATCGTCCAAATTTCGGCCTAATATCGGAATTGCCGGCAAATGATGAGTAATCGAATGGAGAGCTTCACATAATATCGCCTGAACAAAATCTAGCGATTTATCTAAACAATATCGTAGGAAAACGTCGGCAGGAAATTGTATTATTACTACAAGTCAATTAATCGGGCTTTATTCTTATGCATGTAATCGGCCGGCAATCGGTAAGTAATGAAAAATGAATCTTTTTACTGAGGTGTTATTGTTTTCCGCTGTATAGATACCCCCTGCAGTGATGATAGGGGATGTGTGTCACGTGAATAAACTGTCCAATGCCCTACAATATCTTTATCTCCCTCCCGTTCAAAATACGTTTTCATGTTTCAAGGACATCATTTCTAAATGGACAATCGAAGGAATATAAGGGAAAAAAATACTTTCCAAGAAATGTTCTTTGGTGAGAATACATTATTATTTACAAATCAGTAAACTTAAATCTCTTAAAAACTTACAGATAGCAGGGTAATTAGTGTAAGAGTAAACTAACAATTTAAAAGCGTTTGTTTGTTCTCTATTTCTTTTTTTCAATAATAACGTATAGACATTCATACTTAAAATTATACTTAATAAAATGATTAGAGATATTTGCTGTTTTGTTGATTTAGATAACTAAATTAAAAATTATAAGATCTGAAATTTAGATTATATCAGATAATATCTGAAATTTACACTATTACAACAACAAACTATTTGCTCTAAATGTATTTTCTTTGTTATGAATTAGAAATTTTTGATTTAAAAATTAATTTATTTAGAAATACTTCAGGTAAAGTTATTGTATAAATTATAATGAAGTTGATCATCTCTTTTTTTCCCCAAAAAAGTAAAAAAAAAATTATTTTATACCTTTTAAAAGTTTTAAAAAATGTCTGAACATTTTTTTAAATTAAAATTATTATTAGATAAATAAATTGAAAATTATAAGATCTAAAATTTAGATTATATCAGAAATTTAGACTATTACAACAACAAACTATTTCTTCTGAAAGTATTTTCTTAATTATGAATTAGAAATTTCTGATTTAAAAATTAATTTATTTAGAAATAGTTCAGATAATGTTATTGTATAAATTATAAAGAAGTTGATTATCCCTTTTCCCCTAGATAGCGAGAAATTTAATTTTATACATTTAAAATTAAAAAAAGATGACTAAACATTTTTTAAATTAAAATAATTATTAGATGAATAAATTGAAAATTATAAGATCTGAAATTTAGATTATATCAGGATAATATCTGAAATTTAAACTATTACAACAACAAACTATTTGCTCTAAATAATTGTTTCTTAGTTGTGAATTAGAAATTTCTGATTTAAAAATTAATTTATTTAAAAATAATTCAGATAATGTATTGTATAAATTATAAATAAGTTTATTAACTTTTTTTTTTCCAAATAGTGATAAATTTAATTTTATGCCTTCTTAAAAGTTAAAAAAATGACTGAACAATTTTTTTTAATTAAAATATTATTGGATAAATAAATTGAAAATTATAAGATCTGAAATTTAAATTATATCAGGATAATATCTGAAATTTAGACTATTACAACAACAAAATATTTGCTCTAAATGTATTTTCTTAGTTACGAATTAGAAATTTCTGATTGAAAATTTAATTTATTTGGTGAAAAAAATCAGATAATGTTATTGTATAAATTATAAAGAAGTTGATCTTTTTTTCTCTCTCCAGATAGTGATAAATTTTATTTTATAGCTTTTAAAAGTAAAAAAATAAATAAATGACTG
Source organism: Maratus speciosus (assembly GCA_963932465.1). Taxonomy (NCBI): domain Eukaryota; kingdom Metazoa; phylum Arthropoda; class Arachnida; order Araneae; family Salticidae; genus Maratus; species Maratus speciosus. Next base: position 20,083,678 of record OZ010792.1, on the reverse strand, counting down.
AAATTTTCTTTAAATTAAAATAATTATTTAGATATTGAAAAAAAGAAATTTTTTCCATGTATAACCAAAATTTAATGAGACGCTTTAAATGATGGAATTTTCACAGCTGGGACGCAATGTTAAATGAGAATATTTTACATTGTAAGATGCAAAAATTATCAAATTTTAAAATGCATCAAAGTTCGTTTTAATTCAAACAATAAATATTGTTAGACGGAAATATTTTCCGCTATAAAGTAGAAAAATGTTTTCATATCGAGGGCATAATTAATTAAAAGGTAAGACATTTTGTTTAATTTAAATTCTAAATATTGCTGATCTTGGGATGAATATTACAGTTAATTATTCTTTGTAAGATACAATAATATTTGTATATAAACAGTGTGAGTCACTTATAAGCAAGAACATAATTGTTAAATTAAATGTAATTTTATTTGTATCTTAGAATAGAAAATTAATTGTAATTTTAATTGTAAAATTATTTAACAGCAATATTTTGACTTTAAACAAAACAAGATTTATTTCATTTCAATTAGTTACATCCTCGATATAGAAATATTTTTTTGCATCTTATAGGGGAAAATGTTCCCAATTAACAATATTTATTTTTTGAATTAAAACGAATTGTTTTACGTTGTAAATACTATTTTTGCATTGTACAAATTCTTCCATTCGATATGATTAGCTAATCGGCAAAAGATCATATGATATTAAAATGTACTCGGTAAAAGATTACCAAGTGACCAAATTATCGAAAACTAACACCCAAAGGCTTCAAAACCGACACAATTGCAGTCGGGAGGCGATGCTCGAAGGGTGATTTGCCTTGCGGACAAGAAGTCATATCTGCCGACCCCAGAAAATGAGATCGCCAGGACGAAATATAATCAAGTTAGAACTTTCGGCGGAAGTTCGGCCAAGGATTATTTGCTTTTTGTGTGTGTGTGTGTGGGGGGGGGGGGACCGTATAAAAACTTAGATTCTGTAATTCTTCACTAAATTGTTTTTTCGCTTCAGACTTTTTTAATCTAACTCTGCACCTAATTTTGACCAATTTCGTAATTGGAAGTATGCATCTACGATCAACGGTTGCGAAAATAAAAGTCGGTCAGGTTATACGTGGACAGGACACCCTGTAGATATGAAAAATGCTATATTTCACATACATAATAAAAAGAAAATATTATACCAAATTTTTGGTGCCATTGTGGTGTTTGGGAATAAAAATTAAGTGATTTCATAAACATACCAACGCCCCTGAAAGTGTTAAAGTGCATCGAAATCCCTGTAAAATTCACGTAGAGCACAGTTTGGAAGCTCTGCTTTTTCCTACATGTATTATTTTTTGCCTAAGCGGTCCTGTTAAACTGAACAGTTACTTGAAGAAACAAGTAATATAAAAATTTTGTTTTTGAAGTCAATTCCTACTTAGGTCATCAAAGAAATATTTAATATAATCCCTCAAGCTAATATTAGTTTTTGTTGCATTAAAATATCTCAATTTGTTGATTTTCTATAAGCAAGTAGGTTTACAATAGAAATCTATGGGAATTTGGCGAAATATTAGAGATATCGCCAAGTTGGCGTCACTCAAATTTGGCGATATATCGCCAAGTTGGCGAGAAACTTAGCGGTATTTGGCGACAGAACAGGGTCCTTCCTATCGTAACTCCCCTTATAGATATGAAGATGCATTAAATGCTTCAATAACCAATGGCCGCCATTTTGTCTTCCATGTAAAACTAAAATTAATTAATTAAAATTTTATTAATGAATTAATATTTGAAAAAACTGTATTAACATCAATTCTCATCCAGTATCAGTTTAAAAAAATTTATTTCAACTTGATAGGATGAATAATAAGTATTTTATTAACGATTGAAAATTTGAACAAGATATATAAATAAATAAATAAATATAGGGAGAATGTGAACTAATAGTAGGAATTTATTAATAAAAAAAAATAGAAGAATTATTTCATGGATCATTCCATGCAAAATGAGCAAATCAGCTGTGGCAGACATGTCACAGATTTTATTGAAAATCAGTCTATATTTAAATCATATCTATTTATGAACAAATGTAAAATAATAGATTTCAGGATTGTTTATTTAAGTATTAAAATATACAGAAAAAGTGAATGCAAAATCGAGGTACTGTCTGCATGCTTAAAATTTCAATTCTGATTATTAGCCTTAGGAATGGAAAGACTATATTAAAAATTATTTATAATTAGGAATGAATAACAAGTAACAGATTGGCGTAAGTTAGTAATTGTATTTTTATTCCGTAATGAGAAAAAAATATTTTTCAACAATTTTGAAGTAAAAATGCAATATTTCTACTGCTCATTTAAGCATGAAGGACAGTTCTGACAATTTTACCTTTTTTTTTGGCGTTATAGCTAAATATATATATTTTAAATATCGAAAGTTTAATTCTTGCCTTTTTATTCCTTAATCAGAAAAAAAATAACAGTAAAAAATGTTGAGGGTAAAATGCAATAATTCTATCACTTCTTTTTAAGTGGAAAAAAGCTTTATAAAACTTTTTAATTATTTCATACTATAGATAAAAGTGTATATTTTAAATATAGAAACTTTAATTTTTGCTTTCAGTTTATTTTTGGCTATTAATATATTTATTTTAAACTACAGTAAATATATATATATATATTACTTTGAACAAAAGAAATTATATATTTATCCTGTATATCCATAGATGGCAGCACTGCATCTTTTTTCCCTTTGAAATCGGGCAATATTGTAAAAAAAAAAAAAAAAAAAAAAAAAAAAAAAAAAAAAAGAGTGAAGCTCTTGGAATGCAACAAATATTATTTTTTTAACACAATTTTGTGACGTTAGGAATCAAAAGGCAATCTTGAATTTTTTTAGCACATCATGGACTTATTGATCTTTAATGTCTGTGCAATAACTATAATGTCTGACCTTTCCTTCAATTTTTTTTGCCTATTAATATGAGGAAAAATTACAGTTTTATCATTTTTTTTTAAGTTTCTAATTTTTTTTAAAGATGAAGGAAATACATGCCAACTTAAAAACTTTAGCAATTCGATCTTAATATGTAACACTACACCAGGCATAGATTTCACATATGTTTTTGAATTCCTTTAATTTTTATAACGTTTTTAATTTTCTCAAAATTGACAAATTTAAGATTAATCATGACGTTACCAAATTATTATTATTAAAAGATATGCAGATAATTTTCCAGAGATTACAATATTATAAAAAGATTTAATTTATGTTAAATAGTTTTCAAGATACGGAACTTCAAACTTCCAACTTTGAACGATTGTACACATGCCATTCTATATCACAAGTTTTTTAAATGTCCAGAACTTCCAAAACTTTTTATTTTTTCGTCGAAATATTTTGCAATGCTCTATTTGAATATGAATTGAATCTGTGTATCAAATTTTATTAAAATCGGTTACTATGCAGCCACGACTTTTTTTAAATTTTTGCTCATTTTGTGTAAATAACCCTCATACAAAGCGATATAGGTAAGCGTCTTATCTTAAATGGGAGAGGTAACCGCAAGATTAAAGGCGAGGTCACATCAATCAAGGTCGCACGCCACGTAGCAGACGGAGTGAACAACAGAAAGATGCCTAACTGTTTTCTTCTTTATGGATAATCTATTAATTGCTCATCTATGAAATAACTGCGCAAGCGCCAACATCGTGTTTTCATTTGTTTGTAGCATTTATATTCTGACAGTAATATAATGTTCGATTAATTTTTATTCATGTTTTTTGACTTATTTATTATAGTTAATTATTTAAATAAAATAAGTTCTTTTTTAGAACTAATATTATTTGTTAAAATGGCAAAATGTTGGCAATCGAATAACTCTAGTTTTCGAAATTGTAAGAAATTTTTTTTTCTTATAGAATTCATATGTCCTTTTCCAAAGAGCAAAATAAGTTAGTTACGTATTTTAACTTTAATTTATTTAAAAAAAAAAAAAATAATATTATTTGATATTTATTATAAAATGTTGTTGATTTAACCCTCCGTCTACCAGACGGGTCCATTGGACCCGACAGGTACATACAAAATATTCATTCAAACCAGAAATTTCTTTAAAATAAACTAAGTATATAAACCAGACAAAAATAAGGTAAATAAATAAGTTAAATAGTTTTAAATAAAAATTCTGGTGTAGAACGTTTTATTAAAACTTGAATAAAATTCCCGGTAGATCTAGGGTTAAATACGCTCGATTTTAATTATTTTCTTTTAATGAAATGAAAAATGACGCATAAAAATTAGTAAGTAGTTAATGTGTAAAGATTAAATTTTGTAGTCTTATTTTTTACTCAATTCTTGATGTGCTAAAGTTATAAAAAATGATGTACACGGTTCTATTCCAGATGAAAATAGAATGTTTATCAAGGTTTAGAATATGTATAGAATTTAATAATAAATAAAATATTCAATTTTAAGTCCTTTTCTTCGTTTATCAAGCGCAGACGATACATCGAAAACTTATCCCAATATTCTTTAGATCGTATTGTATTAATGTTATTTAAATTACAAATAGTTCATTTATTTAATTTAAAATTCATTTTATTTTATATTCAGAATCACTTTAGTTTAAAATGCATGCATTAAATGTTGTACTATTAAACGAGCAAGTATTGTAATTTAGTATTTGTTTAAATATTTTGCGAGTCCAGACAATAACTGCAAAAATTTTCCTGAACTCGCCAGATTAGATTTTTTTTTTCTTGAAGCAGACAAAGCCATTTAGAGAATCCCTGTTAAAAATTCTATTACGAATTTCAGATTGTTACTTACTCACAGAAGATGAATCTTGTTTGCCAGATATATTGCAAAATATTTTTGTTACAGCTTGTTTTGATAAAAATATGTGTATTTAAAAAAAAAAAGTCGCAATGTCATTTTAGTTTAAGGGCTAAAGGCAGTAATGCTTTCGTAGCATTAGTGCTTTTCTCCCGAAATTGAAATGATATTGCGATTATTATTTTTTTTTAAATGTGCATAATTTTATCAAAACAAACTGTAATAAAACTATTTTTCAATAAAACTGGGAAACAAGATTCATTTTCCATAAGTGAGTAAAGAATCAGAAAATATGCGCAAGAGATGCGCAGATAGTAGATATTCTGTCATATCTGACGTCATATTGAAAACCCGCGTATTTGCATTATTCACTCCGTCCACTAGATGGCGTAGCTGTGTCAATATACTCCAGATTCCAGTATTGACATTGTACGCTTGCTTATATGGCTTTGCCCTCATACGTCAAAAAAAGCATAATCTTTACTTATTTATTTGTATTGATTTTTCTTTCCGGTATGAAATATTTGTTTAAAAATAAAAAAATGAAAACAGTCAAACTAATTTTTATATATTTTTAGGAGAGTTGATAAAAATTTTATTTAATTATTAATCTATTTTGTTTCTAGAATAATCGTATCGTTAAGAATCTGAACTACACATGATAAATGAAAGTCATCATATTGTTATAAATTTCCGAATGTATTCATGGCGTTATAAAATTAAAATATGATAATGAAGCATTTTCTAGGATATTATTTATTGAAAACTATCATTTATTGAAAATATTTATTACTACTTGGGGCTCTGCCTCCTACGAGCTATACTCGCCAACCATCGCACAGTGGGGCATTTCACAAATCTCGGCGGCCAAAATTATTTTTTTCTTTTAAACTAATTTAAACGTTTAAAGCAGTAAATAAATGCATTTTTTAAAATGAATATTGTTTAATAACTTAAAAATCATGATGTTTTGCAACTTCATACTGATTTTTATTGATCAAAATTAGTATTATAAAATAAATTATATTTATGAAATACAGTATTATAAAATAAATGATAATTATGATAAATAGTATTATAAAATAAATGATAATTATGATAAATATTGTTATAAAATAAATGATAATCATGATAAATAGTATTATAAAATAAATGATAATCATGATAAATAGTATTATAAAATAAATGATAATTATGATAAAAAAAGGGAATAATGTATTTATAATTGAATAAATTATAAAATCAGATTATTTATGATAAGAACAATTAGTTTTTTAAATCCCCAAGGTGGGATCTTTTAATCAGATGATAATTCAGAATCGTAATCTGTTTCTTCATAATCAGAATCCTCTGGATCACGAGCTTCAGAAGATTCCATAGGCAGTAACATTTCTAGAGTTTCTTTAAGGAACAATTTTGATTTTTTTCTTATCGAGGGTCTCATTCCAGTTAAAACTGGATCTGAACTCAAAAGCAATCTGTTGAGAACATCACGGTTACAAGAAATTCTTGAAAATTTACGCGATAGATTTTGGCGCAATAATCGAAAATGTTTGTTCCGTGCTTCGGCTGCTTCTTCAGACAATTGGCCTATTAGTAGTAAAGCTTTCTCTATCACAATGGGTCCATGGATTAATATTTTATGCATTGTGGGTGACAATGGATACCATTTACACGGCTCGCACCGTTCCTAAAATTTTCTCTCTTTACTACCACTATTTTAAAACTATAAATTTTATTATAAACTGCTATTGCATATATCAAAAGAATCTACCATGAAATTTTTTTATTTAAATTAGTGGTAGGAAGTGCAGAAAATTTTAGGAACGCTGCGAGCCCTGCATTTATATAACTGGACGTAGAGCTCTGCTGTTTTTTCTGTATATTCCTTAAATTTATCAAGGTGAATTTTGTGGCCACTGGATATGGTTTCAAGAATAACTTTAAATCAATATATTAAACTTTCATCAATGCCGGTAATTTCTGCTGCTAGAGATGGGTCAGTAAAGAATCTTCTGCTGGTATTTCCATCATTTGTATTAACATATCCAGGCTTAGGAATATCTACAAGTGAACCTAACTTTGTTTTGAAATTTTCATGAATGCGCAATTTTGTTTCATTAACGAGAGCATTTTCGTCTTCTGCATTCAATCTCCACTTTTTTATCGGTAGTTTGTAAGCTAAATGCAACAAATTTTCAAATAATCGAATCCTAGCATGCAAAATCGATAGTCCAAATTCTAATGTTTCTGGCTTCACATTTTTCTTTCTAGAGAGATCATTAAAATCTTTGGATGTCAGCCCACAAATGTAGCAACGCATTGTCCATTTTGTACTTGTGACTGCGTTACATATTTTTCCATCGACCATAGTAAGTATCATTTTGTGTTTTACTAAAAATGTTTTTTCCTCTAATGTAATTTTTGAGGGCTGTACATATTTTAATGCATTTTTATGTAATTAATCTCATCATTAATAATTTCTGTTGTTTCTTTTACAAATCTTATTCGCATGGGCCTGCAATAACGTGGTGATGAAGGCAATGGATTTTGCCAGATAGTCTTGTTGTTTATGTTGCAAATTAGCTGAATTGGAACAAACGAGCTCTGGAATATATGCACATCGGAAGAGGAATCACTTTCAAATTTTTGTTTGTATTGTGCTTGTTGCGATCCATCGCAGCCCCATTTATATATAAGAATTAATGCATTTCTTTCATCTTCTTTTAAACTTTCCAAAACTTCTTTCAAATAAATGAATAATCGTGTCACTGTTAAATGAAGTAAATCTTGAATATTAATTTCAGCGCAAGTTTCAGTAATTTTAAAAGAGTCTTTGTCTGGATAGCAATCAATTTTAGACCGTTGTAGAAGACTATAACAAGGGTATACATTTTTTTGATATCGTCTTATAATTTCGTATTGATTCCTTGAAAGGTTAGCTTCGACGAATAATGATAACGCTTGTAAAGGCGATATTTGTGTTTTCTTTTCCGTCTGCTGAGTTTTCAAATATGCTTTTTTATATTTTGTTGCTCGCATTGGTGAACATGTTAATTCCTTTAGAACATGGGCAGCATCTCTCTTCCCTGAGGTTTCTAACTTTATCTGAGCGGCATGTGTAAGTACTTCCACATCAGTCGAGCTCCTCAAACTTTCAGACTTTCTCCGCTTTGACCTGACACTTGATTCAGTGAAAGCTTTTGCTGGCCTTCCTGGTCGATTTACTTTTTTTGAAATTTCTACTGTACCTTCAAGTCATTCCTTATTATTTTTCACAAATTTATCTAACATATAACGGGCTTCGATCCATTTGCTCTTGAACTGAGATTTAAATTGGGAGAAATTGTGCTTGAGGTTTTTAATTTCATCATCTTCAAAATTATCGCTATTAAGAAGGTAATTTTCAAGGAAATTTAATCTATGATTAATGTTTGGCAAATTCTGCTGTTGCATAACGTTTAAAAATTCTTTTCGAGTCATTACTCTGACATTCGAAGGCCCTAAATAAAAATAAATACAAAATATGAACAAAAAAGAATGCATAATAGTTATATGCAATTTAGATAGATAACATCATTTTATCCCTTATTTAAAAAAAAAAATCTCACAATCTTTCTCTAACTTTTAACAAAAACATATAGAAAATTACCTCGACTTATTTTTTAGGTAAACAAATGTTAATAACGAGCAATAAATTATTTCAATTTTGTGAAAAGTGCTTAACAAAAGATAAAAGGGAATGAATACATTATTTTAAAGCAATTTTTTTTAATTATATAAATTTAATTTCAATCAGAATGATTGAAAAATAAACAAATGTGATCACTTTCTAATGAATCCTAACAAGTTTTTTAATATTAAAATTTATATGATAAATATCAGTTAAAAATCAATATATAGTAATTTTGTATGCTTACTCAGAATTTTGGAAGAGCATATTTATATCGCCTTCATTTTATAAAGGGGACGAAGGTGGAACTACTTTAAACGAAAACACAAATAGAAGTGTGTATATTTATTGGTACAATAAGTAACTTTGCTTGGAAATGTTTGGAAATATAACTAAACCCTTCGTGAATTGGGAAACAAGGGAAAAAATAATAGAAAAATATGCGTTATTTTAAATTAATTTTGTAAATACTAAAACTATTTCTTTCTCAATTCAAAGTTAATGATAATAATGATACATACCTGCCTCGTCACTATCCATAACGATTAGATTTTAAATACTTCCAAAACTAAAGTTATTCACATTCAAAAATAGGAAGTCACAATGAAGAACGATTTGACACTCATACACTTAACGCAACACTCCAGTTTCAACTGATAACAGGAGGTCATCGTTCTCTTAAAGGAGATAAAAATCGCATCACGTGATTCCCCAATGATTCAGTTTCAACTTATATCCATCCGTTCGATCCTGCGCTGTACTTTATGAAATCGACTTTTGGCCGGCCAGATTCTTCAAATACCCCATAGTGCATCGTTCAGACACGGAAACTCTAAAAGCACACTAATTTGATTGACTTTAATAAAATTTCGAAAGAAGTTCTCTAATATAAAAAGAAAGTAACTAACGCTGTCACCGTCTCCGGTTTTAAATTTTTTGTGACAGGAGGTCTTTCTTCGTTAATATTAAGAAAAATATTGCATACAAAAATATGAAAATAGGTGGTATTATACATTAATTTAACTCCTGTTTAATAGAGTTCACATCAGAATTTTGTTTTAAGAAATTAAATTAAATAAGTTCCTTATAGAAACGGATAAAGTAAGTAAATAAGGATTCAGCGAATAAATTTTCTGTATCGAAACGTTGTTAACGCGTTCGGGACCAGCATATTTTACGCCAATTTTTATTCGGTTGACACCACTTTTTTGTCAAATAATTAAATTTAGCTTATCAATCAAGAAAATGTCATAAATAAGGAAAATTTTACTTTTCTTTTTATAGTGATATCAAAAACAAGTGCTGTAAGCATCTTTCGAAGATGCATATATACACACCCATGGTCCTGAAGGGGTTAAATTGGGTCAAAATAATCCCCGTATTTCGAGAAATTACTAGGAGCTTGGCACCTCTGTATTTAAAAACCTACTTGTGTATATAAAGTCTAACCTCTATAGTCCTGTGAGCAAAATAACCTATGACCACAAAAAACATTTTAAAATTACTATGAAACAGCTCCAAACATGTTTCAATGGATAAATGAACGCTTATGATATGCTCCTTGTGATATCGTTTGACATCACATATATTATTCTTTATAGGTAATTAATATGATCCCTAGATAGTTAAAATTTAATATTAACTATCAATATAAATATACGCCTTTCTATTTCTTTTTGTATATCTAAGTTTTAAATTAATCCACTTCCCGTTTTATATTACTTTAACGTTCCCAGAAAACTCTCTCTGTTCTTTTATCTTAGAAAATAAAATAAAAAAAAGAATATTATTCACAGCCATTTCATTTCGAAAGACATTTCATTTCTCTGTCAGATTTTTAATTCGATGCTTTACTAAGATATAGTCAAAACTTCGGTTAAACCAGCGGTTAGATAATAATATCCAGATGTACTTTTAAACTTATGTCGCCTTTCAGTTTACCTCACTCATTCCAAAGCTATTGACAGCTTTCGGATTCTTTCTTACTTTCTCACGTACTAGCGCTTGGCTAATTATCGCCTATTAGGCTTTTCGTCTAAATTTAAACTGTCCCATGTATTCCAATGTAACGGTCACATCTTGGCAAGATCTGTGCCTTACCCAATATCTATCTATCGCCAAAACTTTACGAATAAAAATGTGAACTTTATCACTCTTTGCCTGCATCTCATGATGTAAAGATCAAGTTTGATTTTGCGTGTCAGCGGGGTCACTCCCGAGACACCTATGTGTCTTTTCGATTCTTCATCAAAGTTCTATTTACACTACAAGTATTTGCCTTAATCTTCTGAACCTGTGTTTATTGTGTTGTTCGCGCATTCATACTCCACTACGGAAAATCTTAAATTTCATTTAAATAATTCAAAAGACACTTCCATCTACTTATTAATATCTGAAGTTTTCTATGAAAGAAAAACAACAACTCCCGCAACAAGAAACATCTCTAGTACACTCCTATCCATTGAAAAGATGAAGAAATATCTTCGACAAACCTACAAGCATTTAAAATTATTTGAAGAGTATGGTTTATTGCCTCCTACAGGCAAAGCCAGGATAATAGAGTTATGAATAAAAATGAGGCGACATATAGTGTATTGCCTACCATTTGCGAGTGAAGTAACTTTGGAGATTGTCATAAGATGGTGGCTATTTTCTTTTTTAAATCACATCAGCAGTTTCTGATTAACACTGGCGCAAACTTCCACCAGTACATTTGAAAAGAAATGTCATCTTATTTAAGCGCCTTATTCATGGAAAATGTCTCACGCAATTATGGTAAAAATTTCTATTTGATTTTACTGTTGGCAGTTTGCCCAGGTTATTACATTGTTTTTCACTGGCGCTAACAGGCGTTTGTCTAGATGTCACATTATGGCGGAAATGTAGGGGCTGACTACCGCCAAAATAAACTTCCACTGGTAAAAATGAATATCTTATTTTGCCATTATTTCTGACTCAAATTGTGCACAAATAAGGAGAATATTTCTATTTAAATTTACTGGTGGAAGTTTGCCTCGGCGGTAACCAACACCTGCGAAAGCGGTTACAGTGAAAGCTCCATTATTTTAAGGATATATCAGTTTCGTGGCCAGGTTCGAGGAGGATAAAAAGAGTTGCGTAGATACTAGAGATTAGGTCGGGCTCTGTTTTCGTAGTCCCACGATTTGGAATCATAGCCTGTCTGATCAGAGCCAGAGACAATCCCAGTCCGATACCGAAAGTATGCACTAAAAAAATTTATCAACGTTTTAAATTTATATTAGATGTAAATTTCCAACTGGGCGAAAAATGTCCGAACCAGGATTCGAACCAGGGATCTCCTGGCTGAAGCCGCCAGTGCTCTACCATCTGAGCTATCCCGGACGAATCTGATGGAACTTCCTCACCCAGCTAACCTTAATGATTATAGCATCTGGTCTGAAACCTTCAGTCAGGAGTTCCCTGGTTCGAAACCTGGTACGGACATTTTTCGCCCAGTTGGAAATCTACACCTAATATGATTTATTTACCAGTTAGAATAATTGTGTTAAAGTTAATCTAGTGTAATTACGTATCCACCGATTTCTGGAGTTCCATTACCTGAGATTTGTCTGTTTAGCTGAACCAGGTTTCAGACCAGATGCTATAATCATTAAGGTTTGCTGGGTGAGGAAGTTCCACCAGATTTGTCCGGGATAGCTCAGATGGTAGAGCACTGGCGGCTTCAGTCAGGAGATCCCTGGTTCGAATCCTGGTCCGGACATTTCTCACCCATTTGGAAATTTACATCTAATATGATTTATTTACCAATTAGAATAATTGTGTTAAAAATAATCTACTGTTTTAAATTTACTTCAAGATTAATTTTCTCATTTAAAAATATTTTCTTACATAGAAATGGTATTTTTGTTGTCATGAATTTTTTTTTTTTTTTTTTTACTCATGATTAATATATATAAGTAACGCGTATTATATAAAAAGGAAAGTACTTTGATATATAAACAAAATAGCACTTTTAAAGCTGCACATTTTTCATTAAGAATAAGAATTTTTTAACTACTCCAAAATTTTCAGAACAACTGCACGCCTTCTATGAGTCACGTGGTCTTGCGAGAGCCTATCGCAGTTAGATTTGTTGAGATTGCGCTCGCATCCAGTTGAAATTCATCTTAGCTTTCGTCAGTTGCTGCAACGCGGTTTACGCTTTGTTTGCATAGTAATTCGTAAATGGATATTCAGCGCGGCACCGCAAGCTGAGCTTTACTGGAACTCCCGTTTAACGTTCCCTGTTGTCTTGCAAGTAAAAAGTACCAACTAAAGTGTCTGACATTTTCAAAATATTTTTTTCTAAGCTTAAATATTATTCTGTCTCAATCTGAGCGTACCTCAAATACTTTTTTTTTTTTTTAACCCTTTGCGGTCGGCGTCTCTTACACAAATTTTATTCGATCGGCACCACTTTTTTAAAAGAAGTTTCGTTCAAGTACACAATTTCAAAAATGCTCTGATTAAATAAGGTACATTTTATTTTCCTTTATTACTGGTGTCGAAAACAAATTTGGCAAGAAAAGATTATGTCTCCGCAGCGGAGCCCTCGAGTGCAAAGGGTTAAAATACCACTGGAAACGCGAAATAATCCCAATTTCTGTTCACATACGATAGATTAATATATATATATAGATACTTACTCAAAATGTAGCATAATTTAAATTTTTGATTTATCCGTAGCAGTAAAATTTCTTTTGATAAAAATAGGCAGACAAATATCACTTGGAGTATTTCAACAAAGCTGCGGGTTTCGCTACTATTTGATATTTTACATTCTTCATTAGAGGGCAACCTATTCTAAATTTTGTTTTTTTATTTTTTGCAAAGTTTTTTTAAAACATTAATTACGTTTTTAAGAAGACAAATATTTTACAAAGAATTTACTGACTTTGTTAAACTATGACAAATACGTAGAAGAATCATAACCACATTTAGTTTAGCATTTGTCCAAGTCTAAGTTATTCTTCAGTATCTTAACAATCATTTTTTTACATTTTTACTCTCTTCTATCTTCAATAGAAGAAAGTATTGAAATCGAAATTTTTTTCAATTTCCGGTTTTCCACGGATTTACACGTTTTAGGGGTCAGAGATCCCCCCAAAAATGATTATAGAAAATGTCTGTCTGTCCGTCTCTCCGTCTGTCTGTCGCCATTGTATCAGGAAAAAGTGTGGTAAGTTATGCATAGAATTGAACCAATTTTTCTTTTACGGTTTTGACTATGGCAAGCAGGTCCTCCATTAATTTGGAAAAAAGTCGCCGGAAAGAGGCGCTGTAATAGCGATTTTTGTGCGATTTTGAATATTGTACCATCGAAAAGTGTATGAAGTTAGACATACAATTGAACCAAACATTTTTTTTTAAGTTCTTGACTATGGCAAGCAGGTCCTCCATTAATTTGGAAAAAAGTCGCCGGAAAGAGGCGCTGTAATAGCGATTTTTGTGCGATTTTGAATATTGTACCATCGAAAAGTGTATGAAGTTAGACATACAATTGAACCAAACATTTTTTTTAAGTTTTTGGCTATAGCAAGCAGGTCCTCTATTAATTTGGAAAAAATTCGCCGGATGGGGGCGCTGTAATAGAGATTTTTGTGCGATTTTGATTATTGTACCATCGAAAAATAAATGAAGTTTTGCATAGAACAGAACCAATTTTTTTTAAGTTCTTGGCTATGGCAAGCATGACCTTCCTGAATTTCGAAAAAATCTGCCGTTAAGGGGCTCTATAATAGCGATTTTTGTGCCATTTTGAATATTGTACCATCGAAAAGTGTATGAAGTTATGAATAGAATTGAACCAATTTTTTACTTTCTTTTATCTTCAATAGAAGAAAGTATTGTAATCGAAATTTTTTCGACTTTCGGTTTTCGACGGATTTACACGTTTTAGGGGTCAGAGATCCCCAAAAACATGTTTACAGAAAATGCCTGTCTGTCCGTGTGTCCGTCTGTCTGTCGCCATTGTACCATCAAAATGTGTACGAAGTTATGCATAGAATTGAACCAAATTTTTATTTTAAGTTTTTGGTTATTGCAAGCAGATCCTCCCTGAATTTGGAAAAAAATCGCCGGTAGGGTGCCCTGTAATAGCGATTTTTGTGCGATTTTGAATAGTGTACCATCCAAAAGTGTATGAAGTTATGCATAGAATTGAACCAAATTTTTTTGTGTATGTTTTTGACCATGACAGGAAGGTCCTCCGTGAATTTAGAAAAATCCCACCGAATGGTGGCGCTGTAACAGCGATTTTGAATATTATACCATCGAAAAGTGTATGAAGTTATGCATAGAATTGAAGGAAATTTTTATTTTAAGTTCTTGGCTATGGCAAGCAGGCCCTTCCTTAATTTGGAAAAAATTCGCCAGTTGGGGGCGCTATAATAGCTATTCTTGTGCCATTTTGAATATTGTACCATCGAAAAGTGTATGAAGTTATGCATAGAATTGAGCCAAATTTTTTGTGTTTGTTTTTGGTCATGGCACGAAGGTCTTCCTGAATTTGGAAAAATTCCGCCGGAAGGGGCGCTATAATTGCGATGTCTGTACCATTTTCATTATTGTACCATCGAAAAGTGTATGGAGTTATGTATATAATTGAACCAAATTTTTTGTGTATGTTTTTGGCTAAGGCAAGCAAGTCTCCCCTGAACTTGAAAAAATTCCGCCAGAAGGGGACGCTATAATTGGAACTTTGTGTTATTTTCATTATTGCACCATCGAAAAGTGTATGAATTTATGTATACAATTGAACCAAATTTTTGTGTACTTTTCTGGTTATGGCAAACAAGTCCTCCCTGAATTAAAAAAAAAAAAATCTGCCGGAAGGGGGGCGCTGTAATAGTTTGTGCCATTTTCTTTATTGTACAAACAAAAAGTGTATAAAATTATGCATACAATTGAACCAATTTTTTTACGCATGTTTTGGCTTTGGCCAACAGGTCCTCCATGAATTTGGAAATATCGCGCGGTAAAGGGGCTCTGTAATAGCGATTTTTGTAAACTTTTCTTGATTTTTCGTAGTTCTATTGTCCATCGGCGGCTCGTGCAAAGGCGGGAACTCGCTTCCTGCTAAGCTGGCTATGCGCAAACGGCTGATAACAACAGAATAAGGAAAAACTATTAATTTTAACAAATACCATGATATTTTTTAGTTCGTTTAATTGACTGAAGCAGAAATTTAAGATGAAAATGAAAGTTGGTATAGTATTGAACTAATAATATTGAAGTATTAACATGTGTGACTAGTTTTTGAAATATTAAGATGTATAAGATAGAAGAAAGTTTTGGAATTGGCACATACAACTAGTTTGTTTATGTTTTTGGTCATGGCAAGAAGGTTCTTCCTGAATTTGGAACAATTTCGCTGGAAGGAGGAGCTGTAATAGCGATGTTTGTACCATTTTCAATAATGTTCCATCGAAAAGTGTATGAAGTTGCATAGAATTGAACCAGTTTTTTTGTCTGTATGTTTTTGACCATGACAAGAAGGTTCTCCGTGAATTTAGAAAAATTCCACCGAAAGGTGGCGCTGTAACAGCGATTTTGAATATTATACCATCGAAAAGTTTTGCATAGAATTAAAGGAAATTTTTATTTTAAGTTCTTGGCTATGGCAAGCAGGCCCTTCCTTAATTTGGAAAAAATTCGCCAGTTGGGGGCGCTGTAATAGCTATTCTTGTGCCATTTTGAATATTGTACCATCGAAAAGTGTTTGAAGTTATGCATAGAATTGAGCCAAATTTTTTGTGTTTGTTTTTGGTCATGGCACGAAGGTCTCCCCTGAATTTGGAAAAATTCCGCCGGAAGGGGGCGCTATAATTGCGATGTCTGTACCATTTTCAATATTGTACCACCGAAAAGTGTATGGAGTTATGTATATAATTGAACCAAATTTTTTGTGTATGTTTTTGGCTAAGGCAAGCAAGTCTCCCCTGAACTTGAAAAAATTCCGCCAGAAGGGGACGCTATAATTGGAACTTTGTGTCATTTTCATTATTGTACCATCGAAAAGTGTATGAATTTATGCATACAATTGAACCAAAATTTTGTGTACTTTTCTGGTTATGGCAAACAAGTCCTCCCTGAATTAAAAAAAAAAAAATCTGCTGGAAGGGGGGCGCTGTAATAGTTTGTGCCATTTTCTTTATTGTACAATCAAAAAGTGTATAAAATTATGCATACAATTGAACCAATTTTTTTACGCATGTTTTTGGCTTTGGCCAACAGGTCCTCCATGAATTTGGAAATATCGCGCGGTAAAGGGGCTCTGTAATAGCGATTTTTGTAAACTTTTCTTGATTTTTCGTAGTTCTATTGTCCATCGGCGGCTCGTGCAAAGGCGGGAACTCGCTTCCTGCTAAGCTGGCTATGCGCAAACGGCTGATAACAACAGAATAAGGAAAAACTATTAATTTTAACAAATATCATGATATTTTTTAGTTCGTTTAATTGACTGAAGCAGAAATTTAAGATGAAAATGAAAGTTGGTATAGTATTGAACTAATAATATTGAAGTATTAACATGTGTGACTAGTTTTTGAAATATTAAGATGTATAAGATAGAAGAAAGTTTTGGAATTGGCACATACAACTAGTTTGTTTATGTTTTTGGTCATGGCAAGAAGGTTCTTCCTGAATTTGGAACAATTTCGCTGGAAGGAGGAGCTGTAATAGCGATGTTTGTACCATTTTCAATAATGTTCCATCGAAAAGTGTATGAAGTTGCATAGAATTGAACCAAATTTTTTGTGTATGTTTTTGACCATGACAAGAAGGTCCTCCCTGAATTTAGAAAAATTCCACCGGAAGGTGGCACTGTAATAGCGATTTTTGTGTAATCTTAATTTTTCGTAGCTTTATTGTACACCAGTGGCTCGTGAATCGGCGGAAACTTCCCATCCTGATAAGCCGACTATTCGCGACTATTCCTGATTTTAATAAATATCATGATCGCGATTAACTTGTTTTTATTCCGATTAATTGACTGAAGCAGAAATTTAAGACGAAAGTCAAAGTTGATATAGTATTGAACTAATAAAAATGAAATATTGACATTTGTAACAACATCTTGAAATATTAAAATATATCCTTCTATATATAAAAAAAAGTTTTGATTTGGAAATGGACCAATGAAAATCTGCGTAGATATTCCGGGTAGAACTCATCCATTTTAATTGCTGAAGCCAAGGCCTCCTTATCGAAATAACAGGCCTCGCAATCGCTAAGTTTCCTTTGTCCGCTGTACACGTGTTTAGAAACCACATAGTTTTCCGTGACTAGCGCCATCTAACGTGAGCAACAGAAATATTTTTTAATTTGTTTTCCATTTGTCTTTTACCATTTTCTTTACGATGTGCTTTGTAGTTTGCAAATGATAGTTGTTAATCTTAAAATTTTCATATGTTCTAGACATTTTATTTAAAAAATGAACTTATTTTACTGTTAAACAAAAAATGTTTACTGCTGTATTCCGTTATGTAAATAAATGATGATAATAATAGTAATAATAATAAGGAAAGAAAATTATTTTACCATGAATTTCTCAGTGATATTAGTTATTGAAATAGATGGATAGCATCTAGATCGGGAAAATGTAAAATATATCATTTTCTCTTTTATATTTTCAAATATGTGATTTATTTTATTTCTGCTATTTCTTTTCTTTTCACAATTAATTTCACCTTACAGTAAACATCGCTCCTTCAATTTGTTTCAATACACAGTCTCATTTATTTATTTATTGGCCTATCATTTGTTTTATTTTTGAAGGTATGGGGGATCATTTCAGATTAGCATACTTTAGATGAAAGCTTCACTGCTTTTTCATATAAAGTTTGTATGTATTAATCTATAGAAAGTTTCATAATTGGCTTCACAGCCAATTGGCATATCTTGGCGGGCATAGTTTGGTGCGTAATTAATTTCCTTGTTTTAACTCACATATGTTATGTAAGTTTTCCTAAAATGTATCAAAGTATTTTAGGAAAGTTAAAACACGCATAGATACACATAAAAACAGACTGAAGTCATAAACACTTAAAAAATTGGAAAAATAAAGTTTAATAATCACTTAAATTTATACATGTCCCTCAACTTTCCGCAAATACCGTATTCTTGTCATGCTACGATTTTGGTGTTTGTAAATCTTAATTTGAGCATTCTTCCTTAATCAGACCTAGAGCCAATTGGCGTAAGTGTAGTTTGGCGCAAAATTAATTTTATTTTTAAACCGTATACTTGATACCACATTATTCCAGCATCGCGTTTTTGCAGTCAACTTTGACTGTGGAACAGATTACAGAACATTAGCTAATACTACATTATATAATAATAAATCGGTATTTTTCAAGTATAGGGGCCTTGGCGAGAAAAGAAAATTTGGCAACGTAATTTCTGGAAGCATTTTCACTGTTTCACATAAAGAAGCAATATTTTCCAATATTTGTACAATTTATTTAATATAAAAAAGGCATTTATCTATTTTATATACAAATATAAACAAATCGTATATAAAAAACAATAATAATATCTAGAAACTAAATTTATACATGTAAATTCGGCACAGATGTCATATTGGCGCGATTTTTTTTCTGGCGCCAATGTCATATACGCACCGGATACTTAACTGGCACCAAAGTGTCGTTATTTTGCTTGATATGGTTATCGGATATAAATGATATGGTAACGAGGTTTTCGCAAAATTGGCGTCGGAAAAAAAATCGCGCCAATATGGGGCCGTATATGACATCTGTGCCGTAAATTCTTATAAAACAAGCTGACAGTTCATGAGTTTTTTTTCATAACTGTTTATATCAATCGGCAACAAATCGCTCTTTCCGAAGCCAAAATTGTGCCAAGATTTAAAAAACAATAACCCACAAAGTCCTATATACTGAAAATGGTACTTGTTGGTTATTATTGTTAGTTACTGTCGCCAATTTGTAGGATTAAATGCCAATAATGGTTTGCCATAAATTAATTAATTTTAAGATTAAATGCCAATAATGGCCAATAAAACCAATATTTCGACGTTTTATTTGTATTTTTATTAATGTTATACTAATTTATTTGTTTTTTCGTTATTTAAAATAAAAAATTGTGTCAATTTGTAGAACTTGGTGAGTAGTTTGGCGATTTATATAATTTGGCGAAATTGGTCGACGGGATAATTAACAAGTACCCTGAAAAAATATCAATAAATCTTATATTTAAATCTTCATTTTTGATATGTTTCATTTTTTAAAGCCAGAACATAATTGTGCGAAATATTTTTTTTACGCCTTTATTTTACTGGAATTCGAAAAATTTTTTATACAATTTTGCCAATAACACAACATTTTCAATTTTTTACTATGCATTTGTTTATGGAGTATTACCAGGAGTATACACCAGGTGGCGTAACTTACGGGACAAAGTCAGCTAATAATTTGGCAATTAGGGGGGACATTTTCACCCATAGACTTTCTCCGGATCGTCAAGTCTGTTTTATGATAAGGGAGTCTTGGCTTAAGCATGGCCATAGCCTACTGTGAGATATAACGGCCCGCGCATTTCGCCGAAAAAGTGAAGTTGGATCCAACTTCAAACCCTGAACCAAAACTTCACAAAGTACTCTTTGTTTACATTTATACCCTGCCCAGATAGAAGCTTGTTTCTCATCGTCGAGGTTTCAGAATCATTGATCGTATTTTCATGTAATAAATTAAATATTTATATTCTTCAATTTCCTTCGATTTAAAAAGCTATTTTACACAAATTGTAGCATTTTAGTGTTACACATACTTTTAAGATTAGCAAAATTATTTATTGTTTACCTTGATCGTTTGGTTCATTCATGAAAAATGCCGGTTCTGTTATTCTTTTTTGAATGTCCCGTATTTATATAAAAATAGCTTGGTTTCATATACACGTTTTAAAATTAAAATTTGATTTTTATCAAACTACAGTTCTCATAACTGACTTGAAGCAGCTATTTTTGATTAATTTACTGTTACCGGCAAAATATTTGTTTTTAATATCGCCCAAACCAAGAAGAAGGAAACAACAACAACAACAAAAAAAATAAATAAATAAAGGTCGATCTTCCTTAAACATTAAATATTCTTATTTTTAATCAGAGAAAGAAATGGTGATCACGGATTTAAATATCGTTGCAATATTCTATGTTATCCAAGTAATTTTGATTAAATCATGTAAGGGTATTTGTTACTTAATAAATTACATTTATTAATTATTACAAGGAATTTTATGAGTATTTTAATATATTAAAAAAAAATTCCATCAGTTTTATTGTTTCAGCAGTGAAAATAGTAAATAAATGGTACTTAGTTATCCCGTCGACCAAAAATCTATCGCCAAACTATAAGATTAAATGCCAATAATGCTTGATCGTAAATGTCACATTCACTTGACTGTAAGCAAGTTACACGTGTTTATGTCATCAAGTGATTTTTATTTCGACGTTTTATTTGTATATTTATTAATGTTATACTAATTTATTTGTTCTTTCGTTATTTAAAATAAAAATTATGTCAATTTGTAAAATTTGGCGAGTGTTTTAGCGATTTATATAATTTGGCGAAATTGGTCGGCGGGATAACTAAGTTGTACCAAATAAATTTGTGACATTCATGTTTTAGACTAAGCATGTGTTTTTTTATTTATATATTTTTATGTGTGTTGGTTTAACAGTTTTAAAGAGAAACACATTATATTAGTCACTTAAATAAATAGAACTTTACATTTACATTGATATGGACAGTTTATAATAACCCTTAACAGCTGTATTCGAATTAGCTGTCATTTCTAAGCTTGATTGGAATGTCAGCAGATTTGTAAACGTAACCATGGCGACATGGCGTAATTTTGGTGTTTGTTTACATATCTACCCTTCCCAGGCTGTTTCAGTTACGGTCAGAGTCAAATTTCAATTTTGGGCAGGGTATCAGAGTCCTCTGGCGAGCGACTTCATACATTAAATGCAAATCAGTCTGCCTGTAGTAGTATCTAAATATGCCTTGAGCATGGCCTTTCTTCGTTAATATTAAAAAAACTGTCGTATACAAAAATATGGAAATCGGTGGTATTATAAAGAAAGATTTGATAAACACGCTGATGCAGACAGTTTTCAAATCGAAGAATTACTTTCAGAGATATTTAATGCTAAAGTTGGACAAAATCTTTCCATTAAAAATGTTTTATTGGAGCAAAAACTATACATGAGAATTTAATCATTTTTAGATCATTTTATAGGTTATAAGTTCCCGGTGTGCAGATTGCATTTATTTTTTATTATTTGACTATTTTTGAGGTTTTATTTCTATTTTAAATTCAAATTTTCAGTATTTCGAGAGATATTTTTTGCAAATTTAAAAAATGTTATTAATTTAAACTGTTGCCAACTGTATAAACAACGCAAACAATAATGTTTACTTCAAATTAAAAATTTATTTACACGGGACTATTGTAAACAGAAAAAACAAAATTAAAATTATAATTAAATGATTACATGTTAAGAGCAGGAAAATTGCGTCATAAGAACCATATTTACACTGGAATTTTAAAAGAGAAACAAAATGTTAAAATTTAAAAAAAACATTACTATGCGTTAAAATCTGTAAATGGAGGAAATTACGTCATATTTAAAATGGCCAAAAAATATGGCAAAACAATTTAAATTAAAAAATATATCTGCGCGAGACATTTACTTGATATTTTGAGATAATGTTTTCAACTATTATCGTGAATTCGAAGACAGCGCAAGTAATATTTCCTTCTAACAACAAAAGTATTTTCACGTGAATATTAATAAGAGAAATAAAACTTTGGTGTAAATTACGTCAGATTTAAAACGATACATTCAAAATGAATTATTTAAAAGAACTATCTTATAGCGCTGTTAAAAAATACCGGGAGACAATGACACTGTTTACTTAATTCATTTTACATTAGCTTATTTTCGAATGTTTAACTAATTTTTTTAATTAAATACGAAAACAGCCATTGTATCTTTTAACAGCAGCAGATATGGTCTTAAAAATCCCCAATCCAAGAAAAACGAATGGAAACCCGTTTACAGAGAGATCGCTACTTTTTTTTTAATTCAATATTTTTAAAGCCAATCAAATTAGCGTGCTTTTTGGATTTTGGTGTCCCTGAACGGGGATTGGCGAGCGTAGCTCGTAGGGGGCAGAGCCCCCTAGTGAGATAAAAGAAAGTTTTGGAATTGGCACATCCAACTAGTTTTTTTTTTTTTTTTAATGAAATTAATTTTTGAAAAGTGCAATAAACTAATTTCTTCAGGTATATCGAAGAAAACTGGATAGTTTCTTATTTAAAGCATATTCTATTATATTTTCTACTTGAAAAAAATACTTCTTAATGACCAATAAAAAAAAGAGTATCCTTATCATAATACTTCCGCCGCCATTGACTTCAGGATTTTTCTTCTACGTGTTAAACCACCCATGTCCATATTTCGATATAATAAGGAAAAGTTGCAGAATGCCAGATATTAAATTACATCTTTTTCTCTTTAGTTTTCCCTTTCTATAGCGAAATAAAAATGAGGATTTCGAAGACATCAGTCACGAAGTGACCTTTTATCGCAGTTTTTGGAGTGCGAGCTACTAATTTTATACTCGTTTAGTTTCTCAACCTGATATTTGTATGCTAAGACGGAATTCTGCAATCGGTTTTTAGCCCTTTTCTTGAAGGGCTAAAAGTATTCAAATTATGTACAAAGCAGTGTTTTCGATGACAATACGACCCATATTACTTACACATCATACGTAGCATAGGGTAAGGCGTGTAATCGTTTTAAAAATCGAATTTTTTTTTGACGGATTTACACGTTTTAGACACTGGAGATTCCAAAAAAAAAACGGCACATAAAAAAAAAAAAAAAAAAAAAAAAAAAAAAAAAAAAAAAAAAAAAAAAAAAAATTGCCGCCCGTCTTTGTGATGTGTGTGTGTCTGCAAACGCTGTATATCCCGAACAAATTAAGATAGAGACTTGAAATTTGGTCTGTACTTAAGCCCATTAAATATGAGTAACCTCGATTGTCCGGAACTATATTTTTCGGACTCTCGAAATATTCATTCTGATAAAAGGTATATAAAAATTTTCGAAATTGTTTATTTTAAGCAGCGAATATAAAAACAATAAAAAACAATTTTTTTCATAAAGAATGAAGTGGTCGGATAATTAGTAGCCGAGATATTTGTAATCTTTTTTTTCACAGTCTTCGATTTTTCATGGCCCTGTATTTCATTCAAATTTCAATCCAAAGATATATTTTAATTGGAAATGACACGCTTAACCCTTTCCGGCGCGGAGTAATTCTATTTATAAACTGATGAAATAATGGACTGGCACCAAAATTTATAAACGAATTTATTAGAAAATACGAACTTGCTTATTTCCCCGTGCATTATAAAAGAAAAATTTCAATTATATATTCTTGGTGCTGTTTGTCAGTTTTGGAATTAAAATTAGGTGTCCTTTTATAAGGACACCGCCCTCGAAAGGGTTAATCCGACGCAGTAAATTGTTAGTTATATGATTAACATTTTTGGAGTTACAAGTATGTTTCTTTTACGCAATTCGGTACTACTCGATTATCCCCTCGACCCAAAAACTATCGCCAAACTATAAGATTAAATGCCAATAATGGCCTATCGTAAATGTCACATTCACTTGACATTAAACACATTACACGTGTTTGTTGCGTCATCAAGTGATTTTTAATTCGACGTTTTATTTGTATTTTTATTAATCTTTTACTAATTTATTTGTTCTTTCGTTATTTAAAATAAAAATTATGCCAATTTGTATAATTTTGCGAGTAGTTTGGCGATTTATATAATTTATCGAAATGGATCGACGGGATAATGAAGTAGTACCCTCAATTCAGTTATAGAGCATTACTATCAATTAAAAATATTTAAATATACGTTTAAATTGTATTTTGGAATTGCAATGCAATTTATAAATAGTTTACACATGTTTTATTTTCATATTTTATATTATGCATATCCATAATGGGTAAGTATTACGGTGGCCCCCAACGACTAGTTTGTCTCCGATAACGGGCCATGTTACCGGTCCTGTCGAGGTAATGTTCTCATAGAAGAACAGACCTAGGATCATTTCCGATATGAAACAACACCAAACAGACGCAGCTTTGGTGAATGTAAGGGGATTCCTTTGAATGCATTTTGTGATTTGTTATCCCAAATTCGGCAGTTTTGGGTATTTACAGCTCCTTTCAGGTACTAGTAGTCCTCGTTCTCCCCATAAGATTTTCCATGGCTGGCCAAGCATCATCCATTCTGGAAAGAAATGTGAGGGCAAAATTCAATCGCTTATCATGGTCGGTGCGACGTACCATTTGTACACGGCTGATCTTGTACTGATAGTAGTGGTAAACCTTTCGTAACACTTTCCATACCGTGCTATAAGGCATACCCAGATTCCGAGCTACTCCACGAGCGCTGGAAGTGCCAGCAATATTGTCTTGTACTGTGTCGACAATCGCAGTTGCAACTTCTTTGATTGTATCCTGTGGTAATGGATTTTCGTCCTCTTTTTCACTGAACCTTCAGAGAATTTGTTTTCTCAACTCGCAACAATTGCTTTTAAACCATTAATTGACTAAGGACCGTTATATTTACGCATTTTTTTTTTGTGCGTTTCAAAATCACGAAGAGCGGTAAACGCGTTGCACTGGTTGAAGTAAAATAATTTAACAATTAACGCACACTCGACTAAAGAAGGAGACATTATTGCACATAATTTTCAATCAAATGGTCTCTAAAAGTAACACATTGCCTTTAAAAGACCAACAAGATGGCACTTTGCCAAAGGATGTAACGTGAAATTTGAATAAAGAACTTCTTCTTCTGCTGCTGCTTTCTTTGAAACTCAGTAAGTGAAATTGCAGATAAAGAGCTTTTATCGGTGTTTATATAAAGACTTGTAATTATAAGCTTTAATTAAAGTATTATATCAAGAGGGTTTCCACTCTAAATAAAACATCACTCTTAAACGTAAACTTAAAATTTTCAATAATAGAAATTAAATCTACAATGATTAAATGAAAATGTTGTCATTTTCTAAAAGTGTTAAGTCGTCACATCAGGCATGAATTTTTTCGAAAAGGGAAATAACTTCTCTCTTTTTACTATAAATCAGAGAAAATTCTGCCACTGAATCTAAACCAATAAAACACTTAGCTATAACGTATAGCTATAAGATACGGCTGTAGTTTACCATCTAAATAGTAAACACTAGAAAACAGGAATTCTGCTTTTTCAAAATTTAGTGTCGCCCCCGATGAAAAAAAATGTACGTATATATAGATAGTACAAAACCTATTTCAATTTTAAGACTTGAAGCACACACTTTTATTTTATGTAAAATGACGTCATTCGCATCCGCTTAAGAATTCCACATTTACGATCCACTCTTAAACATCTACAGTAAAGCATGCATAAGGATGTCACTATCGCAAAATAATACACAAATGCAGCAAAAAGATGCCGTCATTAAAGAAACTTGAGAAAAAAACTGCTATCTAATGATTCATAGGCATTCATTTGTTTGTAACATTAATATAGACGATTGAAGTCGTGACGTCAGTCATGACGTTTTGGTTGGAAACTGACTTCAAACAAACGGTTGCTATGTTGTATTTTCTATTTTGTTTGTGCGTTGCAGCTGTATATTATATCTATGTCTCACATTTAAGTGTTTTAATACTTGATACGTACTGGTAACATTTTCCACAATTTATATTTAAAAAGAAATGACGCATAGCAACCGTTTGTTTGAAGTCAGTTTCCACCCAAAACGTCATGACTGACGTCACACTGAAAGCGTCTACAGATACTTAAAATTAAATATAGTTTATAATAGCTCCATGTTTTAACCGAAATTTTTTGTTTATATTTTTTCAAAATAGCACATATTTTAATTACATTTTCTTTCGGTTGTTATGAGAAAATGGCAGCAAAAAGATATAATTGCTATTTTTCAACTATTTTTCGTTACTTTCTATATAAATGGAGTACTTGAGTTGCCAAAATTAAACAAATGGTGCTAAAAACTACAAAAAAATTAATATTTCAAATATAAATGGAGATAAAGTTTTCAAACAAATTGCATTCAAAAGTACTTTTTTTTTTTTTTTTGCCAATACGACGGAATAAAAATTTAAAATGTGCGATGCTTAGAAATTAAAAAAAATGCTATAGAGCATTTAATCGCACTATGATACATCTGCTTTGTTTATTGATAGCTTCTGTAAGGTAACGTTATTTTTTGGAGACAAAATAAGCTGGGAGAAAGAAATAGCATACCGTCCAGGGGGCTAAAAATATAGGAGCCCTTTATTTACTGTGAGTTTAACTACTCATTGAAATTATTTGATAGAATGTGACATCATATCTAGTCTTTTTTAGTTTTTCCTAAATTGTTTTCATGAAATTGGACTGTGTGTATTAAAGTTGATGTTTTAATTTAAAAAAACATTCAAATTAAGGTGTTACGTCATTTACCGCTCTTATAATTAAAGTTTTTACTTCTCTCTATTCTAAAAAAATGTAACTACCGCCGCCGCCGGTTTTGAATTTTTTGTGACCGGAGTTCTTTCTTCGTTAATATTAAGAAAAATAATGCATACAAAAATATGAAAATCGGTGGTTTTATACAGAAATGTTTGATAAACACGCTGATGCAGACAGTTTTCAAATCGAAGAATTATTTTCAGAGATATTTAATGCTAAAGTTGGACAAAATCGTTCCACTAAAAAAGTTTTATAGCAGCAAAAACTATACATGGCAGTGTAACCATTTTTAGATCATTTTATGCGTTAGAATTTGCCGGAGTGCAGATTGCATTAATTTTTTTTATTTTGACTCATTTTTGAGGTTTTATTTCTATTTTAAATTCAAATTTTCAGCATTTCTAGAGATGTTTTTTACATTATTTTAGAATACTAGGGGGCTCGGCCCCCTACGAGCTACGCTCGCCAACCCCCGTCCAGACACCGCAGACTCTAAATGCACGCTAATGTGATCGGCTTTAAAAAGATTTCGAAAGATTGAATTATAATTTAAAAAACAGTGGCGATCTCCCTATAAACGGATTTCTATTCATTTCTCTTTGATTGGGGAAATTTTAACGCCAAATCCGCTGCGGTACTACTTGATTATCCCGTCGACTAATTTCGCCAAATTATATAAATCGCCAAACCACTCACCAAATTATACAAATTGATATAATTTTTATTTTAAATAACGAAAGAACAAATAAATTAGTACAACATTAATAAAAATACAAATAAAACGTCGAAATAAAAATAACTTGATGACGTAGACATGTGTAACAACATTTCAAAATAAGCTAATATAAAAGGAATTAAGTAAACAGAATCTTTGTCTCCCGGTATTTTTTAACAAAGCGAAAAGAAAGTTCTTTTAAATGAGACATTTTAAATTAATCGTTTTTAATCTGACGTAATTTTGACCAAACTATTCTTTCTCTTTTTAATATTCACGTGAAAATACTTGTGTTAGAAATGAAATATTATTTGCGCTTTCCTAAGAAAAATAGTTAAAAAGTATCCGCTCAAAATATCAAATGAATGTCTAGCGCAATTTCTAAATTTAAACCGTTTTGCAATATTATTTGGTGTTCGTTTTATGTAATAACTGTAATGTGACGTAAATATGACGCAATTTCTCCTATCTAAGACTTCTAACGCATGTTAATAAATTTATTATTTTATAAATTCCTTTCTCTCTTAAAATTCACGTGTAATTATAGTTTTATGACGTAATTTTTAATAAGTTCCTGTTTTTTGTACATAATTATTTAATTCTAATTCCAATGTTTTTTTCTGTTTATAATAGTCACGTGTAAATAATTTTTTAATTTATTACACGTATAAATATTTTTTTTTTCAAGCAAACATTATTGTTTCCGCTATTTATACAGTTGGCAACAGTTTAAATTAATATTACTTTCTAAAATCTGTAAAAAATATCTCTAGAAATGCTGAAAATTTGAATTTAAAATAGAAATAAAACCTCAAAAAATTAGCCAAATTAAAAAAAGAAATACAATCTGCACACCGGCAAATTCTAACGCATAAAAAGATCTAAAAATTATTACATTCCCATGTATAGTTTTTGCTGCTATAAAACTTTTTAATGGAACGATTTTGTCTAACTTTAGCATTAAATATCTCTTAAAATAATTCTTCTATTTGAAAACTGCCTGCATCAGCGTGTTTATCAAACATTTCTCTATAACACCACCGATTTTCATATTTTTGTACGCAATATTTTTCTTAATATTAACGAAGAAAGACCTCCTGTCACAAAATATTCAAAATCGGCGGCGGCGGTGACTGCGGTAGTTACTTTTTTTTTAGAATAGAGGGATGGTATTAATTTATACTGTTGCCAAATGTATAAACAGAGCAAACAATAATGTTTGCTTCAAATTAAAAATTTATTTACACGTGACTATTATCAACAGAAAAAATCATTTGGAATTAGAATTAAATAATTATGTACAAAAAGCAGGAACTTATTAAAAATTACGTCATAAAAAGTATACACGCGAATTTTAAAAGAGAAAGGATATTGTAAAATAATAAATTTATTAACATGCGTTAGAAGTCTTAAATAGGAGAAATTACGTCATATTTACGTCACATTATAGTTATTACAAAAAATGAACACAAAATAATATTGCAAAACAGTTTAAATTCAGAAATTTCGCTAGGCATTTATTTGATATTTTTAGAGGATCTTTTCAACTATTTTTGCTAGGAAAGCGCAAATAACATTTCATTTCTAACAAAAAGATTTTCACGTGAATATTTAAAAGAGAAAGAACAGCTTGGTAAAAATTACGTCAGATTAAAAACGATTAATTTAAAATGTCTCATTTAAAAGAACTTTCTTTTCGCTTTGTTAAAAAATACCAGGAGACAAAAACTCTGTTTACTTAATTCCTTTTATATTAGCTTATTTTGAAATGTTGTTACATATGTCTACGTCATCAAGTTATTTTTATTTCGACGTTTTATTTGTATTTTTATTAATGTTCTACTAATTTATTTGTTCTTTCGTTATTTAAAATAATAATTATGTCAATTTGTATAATTTGCCGAGTGGTTTGGCGATTTATAAAATTTAGCGAAATTGGTCGACAGGATAATCAAGTAGTACCGCAGCGGACTTGGCGTTAAAATTCCCCAATCAAAGAGAAATGAATAAAAATTCGTTTATAGGGAGATCGCCACTGTTTTTTAAATTATAATTCAATCTTTCGAAATCTTTTTAAAGCTGGTCAAATTAGCGTGCATTTAGAGTCTGTGGTGTCTGGACGGGGGTTGGCTACCGGAGCTCGTAGGGGACCGAGCCCCCTAGTTATATATAAAAAATGTGCATTTTCTGCTTAGAATGACGCCAATTTCAAAAGTCCTTCCGGCCAGTGCCGGGAGGAAAAGGTAGCTTTCATTTTCCTTATTTTAAAAAAGCCAACTTATATTATTCAAACACACGAAGCTCAATTTAGTGGAAACCGAATATAGGAGATTCAATATTAATTTTTATCAATACTAAATCATTATGAATGAGAATTTCGCGAAATTAGTCAGCTTTATCCAAGCTGCTTTTATTTAAACTAACTTATATTTGGCTGCCAAATTCGGCGATTTCTGAAAGTTCCTGCCATTTTAAGACAACATGGTGGATGAGGCTAATCAGTAAACTTGGTCGAGACCTTAGTAATGGTTGTGCACATGCTCACTCACATCGGAATCGGTTGATATATACGAGTGCTGTCGCAGGCAAAAAATAAGTTTTTCAAAATGTCACCCACATTAGAAATTGAAACTGCTATATCTGAGCCATTTTTTAAGATAAAGACAAACAAAAAATGCTCGTGAATGCTTATATCAAGGTCAAATACTTATGAAAGAAACCTTTTTCAATTTCAATTTTTTTTTTTTTTTTTTTTTTTTTTTTTTGCACCTCACTTTAAATATAATTTTTTTTAAATTTAATGGCCGCCATTTTGAAACAAGGTGGCTGATGAAGCTGGCCAGCGAACTTGGTTGAGATATTGATGTACACTATCCACATGCCTTCTTCCATCGAAATAGGCGAATACGTGTGTTATCGCGTGACAAATACAAGATCGTTTCAAAGTGTTAGCCATGCTAGAAATTTAAAGTGCTATAATTCAATATTTTTTAAGATATAAACAAAAGAACAAATTTTCAGAAACAAAAACTGCTCCAGAATCTTTGTATCAAGGCCAAACACACAAAATTTTTTTTTTCATTTTCCAATTTTTTAATACTTTATTTTAAATTTTGAATTACTTTTTTTTAAATGGCAACCCTTTTGAAACAAGATGTCGAATGAAGCTGGCCAACGAACTCGGTCGAGACATTGGTATGTACTATGTACAGATCAAGTTACATCCAAATCGGTTCATAAATACGCCTGTTATCGCGTGACAAAAATCAGGTCGTTTCAAAATGTAGGCCACAATAGAAATTCAAAATGCTATAACTCAGCCATTTTTTTAGATATAGGCGAAACAAAACCTGTTCCGGAATCTCTGTATTAAGGTCAAACACATACGAAAAAAATCTTTTTCATTTTCCAATTTTTTGGTATCTCATTTTAAATTTAAAATTTTTAAAATTTTTTTAAATGGCCGCCATTTTGAAACAAGATGGCGGATGAAGCTGGCCAACGAACTCGGTCGAGACATTGGTGTGTACTATGTACACACCGAATTACATCCACATCGGTTCTTAAATACATCTGTTATCACGTGACAAAAATCAGGACACTTCAAAATGTCAGCCATGCTAGAAATTCAAAATGCTATAACTCAGCCATTTTTTAAGATATAGACGAAACAAAAACTGCTCCCGAATCTTTTTATCAAGGTCAAACACATAAGAAAAAAATATTTTTTCAATTTTCAATTTTTTGGTACCACATTTCAAATTTAAGTTTTTCTTAAAAATTTAAATGGCCGCCATTTTTAAACAAGATGGCGGATGATGCTGGCCAACGAACTCGGTCGAGACATTGGTATGTACTATGTATAAACGAAGCTACATCCAAACCGGTTCATAAATACGCCTTTTATCGCGTGACAAAATTCAGGACGTTTCAAAATGTCAGCCACGCTAGAAATTCAAAATGCTATAACTCAGCCATTTTTTAAGATATAGACGAAACAAAAATTGCTCCGGAGTCTTTGTATAAAGGTCAAATACATAAGAAAAAAATATTTTTCCATTTTCAATTTTTTGGTACCACATTTCACATTTTAAATTTTTAAAAAAATTTTAAATGGCCGCCATTTTGAAACAAATTGGCGGATGAAGCTGGCCAACGAACTCGGTCGAGTCATTGGTGTGTACTATGTACACACCGAATTACATCCAAATCGGTTCATAAATACGAGAGTTACAGTGTGACATAGGTCAGATATATATATATATATATATATATTTTTTTTTTTTAATACTTACAGCTTTAATTCATAATAATTGACGGTGGCAGGTTATGTTTAATTAATGGTAATATATATATATATATATATATATATATGGATATATATATATATATATATATATATATATATATATATATATATATATATATATATATATATATATATATATATATAATTTTGAACGGAGGGTGGTTTCGGGGTCTGGGGGTCATGATCGATGAAAATATACCAAAATTTTTTGAAATCGCTTTTCTCCGAACGGCTGCAATAGGTAGCTTTTTGTAATGAAAGCTACCTAAAAATGCAACAATAGAGCGAGACATCTGATATTTCATTGCCAAATAAAAATAAAATACACGCATTTTTTAAGGTGTGGCAACAGTAAAGAAATGATTGAATTAGAAAATTTAAAAAGAGATCTTTCTACAATGTTAAATAATGGGTTGGTAGAAAAAAGGGGTAAATAGTGGTCCGATGAGTTTTTAAAGTTGACAGATACCTATACCATGTTTTAAAGCGTATGTACAGCCAGTTTCGTGCAAATCGATCAAAAATTAATAATAAATATTTGCTAGTGAAAAAATAATAAATAAAAAAGTTTTACGAGATTACGATGGGATAATACGCATAAGAAATATTCATGTTCAATAAATAGCAAATGTTAATATTTGGCACGGCTTCCAATAAAAATCGTTTGCACGCTTAGGGTTGATATAAATGGTACCATACCATACATTTTGGCATGGTGTTGGTAGAACGAAAAAGTACAATAGTTTTTTTTTTCTTTTTCTTTTCTTTTTCTTTTTTGAGGCTTTTGTAATTTTTTTCTTAACTGACATAGTTGTTTTAATTATTTAACCAAAACAATTGATTAAAAAACTATTCAATTTGAATTACTTCCTTTGCTATAGTAACAGAATGAGTTTTTAGGAATTATCACTTGAAAATTTCATGTTTTGACGCCAAAGATAGCACCAAATTAGAAAAATATTAAATATCTCATGAACTATTAAACTTAAAAGAATTTGGTTAGTACCATTCGATTCAGCATACAAAAATACACTAAAATATGTTATCAGTTGAAAAACAAGTAATATAAAAATTTTGTTTTTAAAGTCAATTATTACTTAGGTCATGAAAGAATAATTTAATAAATAAAACTACTGGACGCCCCTTAAGCTAATAATAGTTTTTGTTGCATTAAAATATCTCAATTAGTTGATTTTCTTTAAGCAAGTAGGTTTACAATGGAAGTCTATGGGAATTTGGCAAAAAATTAGAGATATCGCCAAGTTGGCTTCACTTTTGGCGACTCATTTTGGCCGCCAAATTTGGCGATATATCGCCAAGTTGGCGACAAACTTGGCGGTATTTGGCGACAGAACAGTGTCCCCCCCTATGGTAACCCCCCTTATAGATATGAAGATGCATTAAATTCTTCAATAAACAACGGCCGTCATTTTGTCTCCCATGTAAAATTAAAATTAATTAATTTAAATTTAATTAATGAATTAAAATTTGAAAAAACTGTATTAACATCAATTGTCATCCAGTACAAGTTTAAAAAAATTTATTTCAACTTGATAGGATGAATAATAAGTATTTTATTAACGATTGAAAATTTGAACAAGATAAATAAATAAATAAATAAATATATGGAGATTATAATAAAACACGCATTCTACAATATATATTAAAACACACATACACACATAAATAACGCCTGCATTCAACAGTTAAAGGTATATATAAATATTTTACAGACATACATACAATAAATACAATAAACCCAACTGGAGTGAAAAATTTTTCACTCCAGTTGGGTTTATTGTATTTATTGTATGTATGTCTGTAAAATATTTATATATACCTTTAACTGTTGAATGCAGGCGCTATTTATGTGTGTATGTGTGTTTTAATATATATTGTAGTATGAGTGTTTTATTATAATTATCGTAGATTGATGTAATAGTAAATTCTATTCATCGTTGTCCGGTCATCCAAGGCTGTTGTATAGATGGCTGGTGACTTCCCCAACATGGTTTATTAGTGAGAAATTGCAGACTCAGGCATCGGCCGGAGTAGCTCAGTGGTTAGAGCAGCAGTCTTGTATACTGTGGTCCCGGGTTCGATTCCTGGCTCTGGCTAATTTTTCACTCCAGTTGGGTTTATTGTATTTATTGTATGTATGTCTGTAAAATATTTATATATACCTTTAAATATATGGAGAGTTTGAACTAATAGTGGGAATTGAATAACTATAAAATCAGATTTTTAAAGGAATTTTCA
Source organism: Maratus speciosus (assembly GCA_963932465.1). NCBI lineage: Eukaryota > Metazoa > Arthropoda > Arachnida > Araneae > Salticidae > Maratus > Maratus speciosus. The sequence continues at coordinate 20,049,293 of OZ010792.1, read as the reverse complement.
AAAGTTTAATTTTAACCCCCCCCCCCCCACCCCCCTTAGGGGCGGAATTTTAGAAAATCCTTTCTTAGCGGGATTCTATGTCATAAGAAGTATTTTTACCCAAAATTTGGATATTTTTGGTTCAGTAGTTTGGGTTGCGCGTTGATTAATACAAAATCCAGACTTTCTTATATATATATAGGCTAGCAGGCTGCGCCCGCTACGCTGGTTTGTTTTTCTAAACAAACCGTGAATCAAACGAAATATATCTGTGAATTGAATCATGCGTTTGAAAGCAATATGGACATTAATCTTGCATGCACATCCGAATTGCTACAAACGATAAGGACGCCATTATACTATTATATTTTCTATTGAGACAGACAAAATTTGAGCTGTTAAGGACCAACTTCTTTAGTTGGTCTTTTACTATATAATTTTGTAAAGTACGATAGAACATTGTGTAATATACTTATACCCTTCCTCTGAAAATTTATCAATGCAATTCTCATCAGAATCCGTCCAATAGAACCTATTAAAAAGGCTTCTTTCATAATTGGGCACGCCAGATTCTAGAACTTTCAACCAAAATCCTATAACCAAGCAACCTAGAACGATATTTTTTTTATATTAAAATATTCCCTTAAAAAATTAACTAACTGAGCAAGTTCCACCAAAATTCACTTAGCAGAATCTTTTAAACTGGCAAATGTACCAAAACAGTCACTAAAAATGATCTAATTATCAGTTTAAGTCCCATGAAAATCCACCCAGCAGAACTTTTAAAAAAGCCAATCTTTCATAATCGTGTTCATCTGATTTTGAATTTCCCCCCTTAATTATTTAACTAAACAACGTAGAACGATATAATGTATAAATTTTTTTTCTGAAAATTTATCTAACAATGTAAGTCCTATCAAAAATCTATTCAGCCGAACTCAAGTTGTAAGCGACCCAAACGAAATTTCTCTTTGCATTTCATATATATTATAGATAGTTAAATTTAAATATATCTTTCATAATCGCTTTAACCATATTATAGAACTCTCAGGGATGTAGGGGTAGGTCTACTTTATATACCCACTGGATTTTTTAAGAAATTCTGTACAACTTTATAGAATATATATTCTCTGGTCGATAAACATTGCATATAGTGTACATCCTCTAGTAATTTATTACACCACAGAGAACTTTCCGGCATAGCCTCAAAATCCATTCAGTAGAACTTTAAATTAAAGGTAATCTTTCATAATCGGGTTCACCTAATTTTAAAACTCCCGTACCTATCACTAATTCAAAGCAGAACTATTTTTTACATTAAAACATTTCTAAAAAATTACCTAACTAACAGTGTAAGTTCTAAAAAATTCTGTTCGGTAGAAGCTGAGTTATAGTCAATGAGAATGAAAGAAGAATTTGCGTTTTGTATGTATAGTAGACGATGAATAAAAATGTAGGTGCTGGTATTTGCGATTTATAAAATGCTATTGGCGAGATTTGTGCACGGCTAACATAAAAGTAGCCATTTTTTCTTGGAGCAAATGACAAATTGCGAAATATTTTTTTCTATTTTAACCTTTGAATATGAAAACTATTTTTAAGCAGTATAAACACTGCTTTCATATTTAAATTAAATATTTCCGTTTTATAATATTTATTTCTTATTAAACCTTTTTTCTTTCTATTTTAAATAAAATCAGTAACTGTTTTGGTATTTTTCCGTTATACCAACACCGTTGTCGCCAAGCATAATAATTAGCGCAAAATGAAATGAAACATTTAAACTGGTCGCCAGAGGCGGCTAGTTTAAAATAGTATATAACATTTGAAAATTACGCAGACTTTCACCAACTATTTTTTTATATCAATACAAATCAATACTTAAAATAAAAGAAAAAATAAATATTTTACAATAAAATAATAAAATAAAGTCAATTTAATCTGCAGATCTGAAATTGTAAATGTCTTTCAGGTTATCATTGCAGAATGGCATACATAATAAGCATGTCTGTCATTGCAGTAAACATTTTATTTTTTGAATGAAGACTTTCAACGTTTTTTAACAAAACATTTTTATAGGTATAATTCCTAAGTTCTGAAATAATTTTATTACAGCTTCCTCGTCAGCAAGTAACTGTTAAATCGTAAAATCCATGTCAGTGTCAGTAATAAATGTAAGTTATAATTTAATAATAAATATTTTCTATTCAAAAAATAACAAATTAAAAAGTTTTACGAGATTACGGTGGAATAATACTCATAAAAAATATTCACGTTCAATAAATAGCAAATGTTAATGTGTGGCACATTTTACAATAAAAATCGTTTGCACGGTGGATTGAAATATATGGCGCGATACCATACATTTTGGCATGGTGTTGGTAGAACGAAAAAGTACAAGTTTTTTTATTATTGTTAATTAGTTTTAGTTTTTGAGGTGTTTGTAATTTTTTTCCTAACTGACATAGTTGTTTTAATTATTTAACCAAAAGAATTGATTAAAAACTTATTCAATTTGTATTTTTACCCTTCCTATAGCAACAGAATAAAGATAATGAGTTTTTAGAAATTATCACTCTAAAATTTGAAGTTTTGGCGCCAAAGTTAGCGCCAAATTAGAAAAATATGAAATATCTCATGAACTTTTAGACTTAAAATATTTTGGTTAGTACCATTCGATTAAGCATACAAAAATACACTAAAATATGTTATCAGTTGAAAAATAACTATAAAATCAGATTTTTAAGGAATTTTTTAAAAGTTCGTTCTATTTTTTACCCCTCTTAGAGGTGAAATTTTAGAAAATCTTTTCTTAAAGGCACTCTATGTCATAAGAAGTATTTTTCCCCAAATTACAAGATTTTAGGTTCAGTAGTTTGGGCTGCGCGTTGATTAATACAAAATCCAGACTTTCTTTTATATATATAGATTACGCTATCGTACTTGGCACAGAAATCGCGATTATTTGTTAATTGTTTAATGGCAACGCCCGAATGAAACGCATGTCATTAGTTATTGAACAGCATTTAATACTACTCCATACGTTTGAGGGGGTTACTACAGGGGTAAGGGTTGTTGTGTAGCCAAATCCCACCAAGTTTGTTGCCAATTTGGCGATATCTGTAATATTTCACCATATTCCCATAGACGTCTATTGTAAACCAATATGGTGTACTTGATTACAGAAAATCAACAAATTGAGATATTTTAATGCAACAAAAACGAATATTAGCTTAAGGGATTATATTAATTATATTTAAGGGAGAAGAAGTAGATTAAATTTTGAATAAAATAACATGATACAATGCTTAGCATACTTTCCCAAACATAAATTTTAAGGGAGACCAAACTGGTCGCCAAGGGCGGCTAGTATTTAAAAAAAAAAAAAAAAAAAAAAAAAAAAAAAAGTTTCCCAAGCCTAAGTAAGTAGAGTCTTGATTCTTGAAAATAAATTAAAAAAGAAATGTAAATTTATGAAAAGCCTTTCATGATATCACTTTTCTCTCGTAAAAGCCATGCATTAAACATATATTCATCTTAATTGAAGAGGTCATATGTGAATTAACCTATGCTATTTCACAACTAAAAAGAAATGGCGCATCTAGTATTTTTCGAGAATAAAAAAAAAAAAACAGTGCATTCGTGACACCATAATTCTCTTTTATATTTTATTTTATTATTTATTTTATTACTACTATAATTTGTGATTCGTGCCAGTATACACGTCAGGATACACGCCAGGACACATTATTAGCCACCGGTACGGTATGCTATTTCTTTCTCCCAGCTTATTTTGTGTCTCCAAAAAATAACGTTACCTTACGGAAGCCTGCTATAAACAAAGCAGATGTTTCGTTGTACGATTAAATGCTCTATAGCAATTTTTTAAATTTCTAAGCATCGCACATTTTCAATTTTTATACCGTCGTATCGGGAAAAAAAGTACTTTTAAATGCAATTTGTTTGAAAACTTTATCTCCATTTATTTTTGAAATATTAATTTTTTTGTAGTTTTTGACACCATTTGTTTAATTTTGGCATCTCAAGTACTCCATTTCTGTAGAAAGTAGAGAAAAAATTGTTGAAAAATAGCAATTATATCTTTTTGTTGCCATTTTCTCATAAAAATTGAAAAAAAAAAATTAAAATACGTGCTATTTTGAGAAAAATATAAATGAAGGATTTATGATAAAACAGGGGGCTATTATAAACTATATTTAATTTTAAGTATCTATACTAATGCAAATGACGTCATTTTACATAAAATAAAAGCGTGTGCTTTAACTCTTAAAACTGAAACATGTTTTGCAGTAGAGTCCCGATTATCCGAATCCCGCTTAACCGTTTAATTTTCTTCTGATGGACTGGTGGCTTCTATTATTATGAAACAGCCATTATAAATGAAGCGTTAGGTGAAGATGAAAGAGCAGTCGTAAAAAGTTAGAACTAAAAAAAAAAATTATGGCCACTTTTTTTTTTTTTTTTGCATTCTGACCAAAAAATCAGTTCTAACTTTTTACAACTGCTCTTTCATCTTCATCTAACGCTTCATTTATAATAGCTGTTTCATAATAATAGAAACCACCAGTCCACCAGAAGAAAATGAAGTAATGGAAATGCCGGGGGCGACACTAAATTCTGAAAAAAGCAGAATTCCTGTTCTCTAGTCAATATTTTTTTGCACGTGAAGGTTTCGCTATAGTATTCCATTGTGAAATTTGGTAATTTTTGAAATTCAATATTTGAAAAACGGCATAATCATTAGATTGGAAATTTAGATCAAGAAGAAAAATACAATTTTTTATCTTTCTTACGCAGTTTGTCAAACAATTTTCTGACAAATACTTATTTTTCAGTAACTTCAAATGTTTCATTATCCGAGATTAATATTTGACAACAATTAGCGAAAAAGCCAGTCGCCAACAATGCATAGCTTTTTATTAAAGATGATACGAAAAACATAAAAAAAAACTGTTTAATGATATATCTGAACTAGGCTAAGTCACTTTCGGGAATAATATTTGCTGCAATTATGAGTTTACATATATGTAAAATTCAGAAAACCTTTCGAGGGTGAACAGGACCCCAAATGTTACTGTGCTTACCTCAGCTGTAGAAAACAATTGGGACCTGGTGATTATACGACAAAATAAAATTTCTGGCGATTGTATTAAATTGCTGGGCGCATCCGATAAACATTCGTTTTTTGAGTCCGAAGAACAGCCGGAAAAAAAAAATCTTCCTTAGCCACGAAATTCGTTAGCAAGTTCACTTGTTGACCGATGTGCCATTATGCCTTATTACTGCTAACAAAATAACGACCTCATGTTATGTTATTTGGTGGGAGGAGAGTTTGAGCCCACTAAGCAGCAAGGCTGTTGGCTCGAATAAAATAACGACCGATGCGTAGTTAAAAGAAACAAAATAAACTTGCTTTGTAATGTGTTTTTCTTAAGAGCCCGAAAGAGAATTTCAGTTTACAATTATTATTATTATAACAAGAAAAAAATGCGGTTAAAATTTTCAAAACTTTAATTAGCCAAAATTTTAATTTACTATACAAACATTTAAAGAAATTATTGTAACATACATACATATTTTTTGTCAATGAATCACATCAAACAAAGTTTGATCTCGAATAATTTTGCATTTCATAAAAAATAAAAAATAAATAAATTTTAAAATATTCTAATATACATATAAATTAAAATCGTTTTCTTTCATATTAATTTTGATTAGAACACATTCTTAAATTATATTAACTAAATAACACTTGATAGTGTTTTTATTATTTTTCAAAATTATCCTGTTTCTTCAATTTAGGCGGAAACTTAACTTGCGGCCGGTTTTTAGTCGTTTTTGAACCACCTGCATTTGCTTTTTGTGCTGATTCTTCTGAATTTCTAATTAACGCTGGAAGGATATTATACATTGTTTGCATGACGCTGCCTCCGATTTGGCTTACGATCATTCTGTACAAATTCCAGAATTTTTCACTTGCCATCATGTGTTCATTTTCAATTCTGACTCTCCTCATAAACTTCTTGATAAAGTTGCGTTGAATATTTCTTATCGGTGTAACTTGATATCTCAAATGGCGTCTTCTCCACCATGGCTGCTTGTAACAGAAGTTTCCGCATTTTCGCCTTTTGTACGACGTGTTGGCATGATGAGATGTGTTTGTAGAAATATTTGCACTTTCTCTTGAAGTACTTGGTTGTGATGTAGCGTAACTTGTAGTGCAATTTCCAATTGAAATCTGATTTACATTCTTATCTCTGCTTTTATCCCTTTTGTTGTTACTGTTTTTGGTTCTGATGTATTTTCTTTTTGATGTTGTCACTGTTTCTTGTGAGCCATAGTCATCAATATTAGAAAAAAACATGTTTTTACCCACTTCATTATTCATTTCATGAACTTGAGGTTCTAGAAGTGTTTCGTTATTTATTGAAGTACTTAATGTATTAAAGTAATGTAATGTAACAGTATTACCTGATATGTTATTGAGAACTGCTGGATCCTTTCGTATTTCTGAATTTTTATTATCTACAAATGCACCGTTTTCGCCTTCATCCACTTGTAGCGCACTTGATGAAACTGCACTTGAATTAACTAGTAAAACTACCATATCTTCTCCATTTTCATCTTTTCCTTCAAAAATTGGTTCGAACGAATAATTTGACAAATCTGCGTTTTCTAACTTTTCTTGGCGTATATCTTCGATGCTAAAAGAACCATTTTCTGGCACTGTGACGTGCGTTAAGTTATAATCTGACAAATCCAAACTATTCAATGATTGGATATCACTCACATCTGTACCTGATTGTACTGTAGATGCAAAGATTCCCCGGAGAAGGTCATTTTGAGGCTGAGTATTGAAACTCGTATCCTTATCTGCACAAGTCATGAAATTAGTTTCTTCTGTCACAATTGAATTCACCGCAGGGGTTTTCGTTTCATCAATGTTACCTTCCATAACTTGCACATGTGAATAATATTTTCCATCTGTATGATTTTGTTCATTTGCCATTGAACACTGCTGGTTGCATTGATTTGCCTCTTTGTTGTTCACTGAAACTTCTGTATGAGCTTCTGTACGATTAAGAATGACGTTAGGATTATAATTTGTATGAGGATAATTATCAGTACGTTGTGCTGAAAAATTCCCTTTAGGCATAACACTACTTGGTACATGATAAGAAACAGTATTAGGATCATAATAATTTGTTGGAGGATTATTATTGATGCCTTGTGCTGAAAAATTACCTTGAGAGGTAACTGTATTTGGTGTATTGCTAGGAACAACATTAGGATTATAGTTTTTAGGAGGATTGTTACTAATGCTTTGTTCTGAAAAATTGTTTTTATCCATAACTTCATTTGGTACATTATTAAGAACGGCATTAGGATCATAATTTGTCTGTAGATTATTATCGATACTTTGTGCAGAAGCATTACCTAACGTAACTCTATTTCGTACATGATTAGGAATAATGTTAGGATCATAGTAATTCATCTGAAGATTATTATCAATACTTTGAGCTGAAAAATTTCCTTTATAAATATTTTTGTTTTTCGAGAGCTTTATGCATTTTTTTCGTCTTCCAGTTGTTTTCGCAGTAGTTATTCCATCATATCTTTCTTTGCCCGTTGTCGGGTACATTTTTATGTTTCGTTGGCTGTTTAATTCGGAATTCAACCACTTTCCATTAACTTCTTTGCCACCATCATTAGCAAACAAATTAGTTGCATGTCTTCTGAATTCTATATCACCCGCATAAGGATAAAAAGCAGGAAGAGGATGATATGGATGATATCGTAAACTTCGGCTGCTGATCACATCTGGGGTGCGACGTCCTGGCGAGGAATTAGAGAAACTCGAACCTTGAGGAGAAATGCAGCAAGGAAGATTAACGAGTGAATTTGGTCCACTTCGTACATTGTGTAAAGGTTCAGGACAAGGTGATGGAGCATATGCATAACTGTTACCAAACATCGGTGGTGAATTCATAGTAGAATTTGTCAAACGGTGATCTAAAAATGAGAAACAAAAAAGTCAATGCAGTTAGTTGTATGACTTGAGCTGCATGTGGGTAATATTTTTTTTCTTTAGAAATGTACAAAACGACGTCACAAAATATTTATTATAAAAGTAAATGCAATTGTAAAGTATGTTCTAACAATACATGCAAATAATTAAAAGAACTACTTGATTATCCCTTCGACCAAAAAACTATCGCCAAACTATAAGATTAAATGCCAATAATGGATGATTGTAAATGTCAGATTCACTTGACATTAAACATGATACACAGATGTCATATACAGATGTCTGACGCCAATGTCATATACTTAACGGGTACTTAACTGGCGCCAAAGTGTTGTTATTTTCTTTATATGGTAACCCGGATGTTGCTGTTTATGCTGTTGATGTTTTCGCCAAATTAGCTTCGGAAAAAAATCGCGCCAATATGGTGCGTATATGGCATCTGTGCCGAAAATACAAATGAAAAGTCGAAATAAAAATCACTTGATGACGTAAACACGTTAACTTGCTTAAAGTCAAGTGAATGTGACATTTACGATCAACCATTATTGGCATTGAATCTTATAGTTTGGGGATAGATTTTTGGTCAACAGGATAACTAAGTAGTACATGGAATTTTTATCATAAACCTGTTTTAAATGGAAACGATTCAATCTTTATGAAAGGAATTTGGAGCCGTATTTTCATTAATGTTATACTCATTTATTTGTTTTTTCGTTATTTAAAATAAAAATTATGTCAATTTGTATAATTTGGCGATATATATAATTTGGCGAAATGGGTCGACGGGATAACTAAGTAGTACCTAATTCCGTTTTAGGTACAGATACACTATATGGTCAAAGGTGACCGGTCACTCGCGATTTTAGACGTTTTCTTAAATATCTAGAAAAATTCAAGATGAATTTTTTTAAAACTCCAAGAGTGTAAATAGAATAGCATAGGTCATATATTTCCGTGAAGAGTTTTGCCCGAAACCCCATAGGGGACCCACCAACAAATTGAAAAAGAACTAATATCTTTTGGATAACCCTGTAAAAACTAACGTAGCAAAATCTTTCAACATAGTAGATTGTGATTAAGTGCCTTATTGCAATAAACTGTGTTCATTTTATGAGAATAGCATCTATATTCGTAGAGAAATTAAAGTTTTTATAAAAAGAGTCCCAAATTTTGCCAAGTCTTTTGCTTATAATTTGTAGAGTTCTTAATATAAAAAAAAGTTCTTTTCAGAAAGTATGACAAATAACATTGTACATAATACCCTGCAATCAGAATTTTAAAAAAATAAAAATTGGATGAAAAATGAGCAGGTTTACTAAAAAGCGTTTCACTGCGCATGCGCGAATGCAATCAAAATATAATGTACATAATGTGTGAGATACGTGTATGGAGCAACGTTTGTGAAAGTCTCAAAAACATTGGTTGAAATTTCTGAAAATCATCGTTGATAGAATAAGCTCGAAATCCGTTGTTCCCAAAATGAAGCAAAAAGATGAGCTAAAGAGATGAGCTAAAAAAATACGGTACGACCCCATACATTTTCCTCCGTTAGGGTGTAACCCTCCGTTTTAGTCGTGGTCGTGCTTAGAAAAATAATGTCAGTTAACGGCGACCATAACATATTTTTTAACCCGCCAAATAAGCGATTCTGTGATGATTATCTAACGTGCTACGGAACAGTGAGTAAAGTGTTATTGTGTTTTAAAGTGCATTATATCTTTGCCCCGTAAAATTACGGGCTGCACAAAATAATGGGCATGGAACTTTTTTTTACGGGGTATGAATGGAATCTCTGCTGCTAGTATCTGCCCGTAATTTTACAGGGATATTTTTAGATACTTAGAAAATTAAGGGCAATACACATATTCCTGCAGTTCTAGCCCATGTGTTATGGCAACCGTAAAATAAAAAACCATCAAATACGGTACGGCCACACACATTTTACTTCACTAGTGTGTACATGTTGACACAAAATCATGAGTACGGATTGTTTTTTTTTTTTTTTTTTGAAGTGAAAACTTCTTTAGGCGCTTTGAGCTTTTTTTGAGATGGGGAAAACCACTGATTTCGAGACACTGTAACGTAACGACATGCTAGCATTTTGACACATAGACACTAGCGCGCCAAGCGGTGAATGAAAGGAACTTTTCCCTCTTCAGCACAATCCGCAAAAGAAGAAGGAAGCTAAAACTCACTTTTTCTCCCGGCATATAGCTAAAACAAATTATTATTTTGTTTTTCGTCAGTTAAAATGAATTATGCCGTATTCGTGACCTACCTATTTCGCGTAACTAAAAACCGATAACACTGTATTTTATCGTGTTGATGGTCTGGTCAATGACCAACAGTATTGGCGGGAATTTCGATTACGGAAGATAAAATACGGGGCACAGATGTCAGATACGCACTTGGGTACCTAATTGACAGCAAAATGGCGTTACTTCATTAAACAAGGTAACCCGGCTACTGTTGCTTATTTATTAATAAATTGTTCATTTACTTTTATTTTATTTTTTTTTAATTGTACAATTGTTTTGTTCTATAGTTACTAATGAAATTACCGTTTATTTATTGTTGTTTACTTTTTTAAACAATAGAAAATAATTTAAAAATATATATTTTAACTGGTATTGGAAAACGGGCTTTCGCCAAATTGACGTTAAAAAATCGCGCCAAACCTGGTTCGTATATCACATCTCTGCCAAATTCTCGGTTTTTTGATTTTTCGACTTTTTATCCAAATTTTCCGGATTTTTTAAATTTTCCCTTTCATTGTATCCCAAACACTACCTTCATACCAAATTTCAAGATTCTAAGGATACAGGACGTACCTCTGAGTTTTGATGATCGGTGAATCAGTGTCGAAAAGGCGAAAGTTTAAGTTCATATATCTTCTGAAATAAAAAAGATAGAAACGTGAAATTTCAGCATTTAGTTCCATTTCCACATTACTTTAGATTTACGAAGTTTCAAGTTTCTGGGAATCACCAACACAAAGATATTGGGGGTCAAAAGTACCCTGAGTAGCTTCCAGAAAAAGATGCTTACGGCTGTGCTTTCAAGACTTGGCAGGGGCACTGCCGTGTCCCCAGATGCTTTCATTAGTGCTGCTACACAATTCAACGCATAAAACATTTCCTGACGATTAAAAAAAACACACACGTAATTGTTGAAGTTTTCACTTCTATTGGCACTCCCGGAGTGCCACTGTTTTTTTTTTTTTTTTTTAATACGGGATATGACTGGAATCACTGCTGCCGGCCTCTGCCCGTAAATATTTTTAACTGTGTAGGACTAGGACTTAACCAAAATATCAAACTGCGTTTTAAAGTTATGTTAGCGATATTGCCCAGCAGTAAAATTTGCAACAAAATCGATGCTTTTGGAATACTTTATAGTGTTCTTTTGTTATCGGGGCACCAGTGACCATTTGTTGAAAAATTACAAATATTAACTTTTACTTGATTTTTTTATTGATTTTTTTTATTTTTGATAGTTGGAAAAATAGCTATGCGTACCATAATCTGAGTCTCCAAAAATAACGGTTCATCGCCAACAATTTTGCATTTTTTCACCAAGATTAATCTGCGGACTTTCGACACATCTGCTCCAAAGTAAACAACTATTTTTGGTACGGATGTTATATTCGTCCCATATTGGCGCGATTTTTTTCTGTCGCCAATATCATATAGGCAACAGGTACTTAACTTGCGCAAAGTGTCGTTATTTTGCTTGATGTGGTAACCCGGATTATGTTGTTTATGCTGTTGATGTTTTCGCCAAATTGGCAACCGAAATAAATCGCGCCAATATGGGGCGAATATGACATCTGTTCCTTATTTTTACTAGAAGCTATAACACAAGCCGAGAACGTTTAACTTAAACTCCAAAGCAGTGGTTTTAATACACATATATAGAAATAAAAGAAAAGAATGTGTTTTTTATAGATATAAAAAAAATTAACATCGTAATTTTTGAGCAAACTACAGGCAAAATGTCATTTTTTGAGAAAATTATTAGGTACTACTTCGTTATCGTGTCGACCAATTTCACCAAATTATACAAATAGCCAAACTATTCGCCAAATTATACGAATTGACATAATTTTTATTTTAATTAACAAAAGAACAAAAAAATTAGGCGTAGATGTCATATACCCCATATTGCCGCGATTTTTTTTACCGACGCCAATTTGCCGAAAACTTCAACAGCATAAACAATAACATCCGGGTTACCATATCAAGCACACTAAAACAAACTCAAGCAGAATAAAAACACTTTGCCGCCAGTAAAGTATCCGTTGCGTATATGACGTTGGCATCAGAAAAAATTCGCGCCCATATGGTGCATATATGATATCTGTGTCGCCACCTATTCTCTGTTTCATATATACAGGGAACTTTTTCAATATTTATACAATTTACTAGAAAGATAGCCCGCCAAAAATGGGCACAGATGTCATATATGCCCCATACTGGCGCGATTAATTTTTGAGGCCAATGTCGTATACGTAGCGGGTACTTAACTGGCGCCAAACTGTCGTTATTTTGCTTGATATGGTAACCTGGATATTGTTGTTTTCGCCAAATAGGCGTCGGAAAAAAATCGCGCTAATATGATATCTGTGACCCCGGATTGTGCCAAACTTTTTAAAAAAGCGCTAATGCTCTTATACTGGAAAAGTGGCCGATTAACAGTTATTTACAGTTACTTAGCAGACACAATGTCATTTTTGGAAAAAAAAAAGTGCGTGTGAGGCTGAGACATCTGTACGGGAGGGATTTGGTTGTAGTTGTTCAGATGCTTTTTTGCTTTAGTCACATTTTAGTTTTACAGTACAGTCCTTTTGAATAAAAAGCATAACCCCACATGTAAATATGATTGGCGATTGACAACAGGCAAACACTTTTGGCGACTTTTCTTCCTGTCACGATTAATGAGTTTTACCAAAATATGCTTTCATATTACTTTAGACTTATGTAATAGTATTTTACCAGGACGGTACAGATGTCATATTCGCCCCATATTGGCGCGATTTTTTTCTGTCGCCAATGTCATATACGCAACAGGTACTTAACTTGCGCCAAAGTGTCGTTATTTTGCTTGATGTGGTAACCCGAATTATGTTGTTTATGCTGTTGATGTTTTCGCCAAACTGGCAACCGAAAAAAATCGCGCCAATATGGGGAGAATATGACATCTGTACCACCAGGACTTATTTAACAGGTTTTCTACAGATAGTGAGATATATTTGATTAAAATTACACTTTTACATAAAAAGCAAGATTATCCTTTAAAATTAAACTATTTTTTTTTTATAAAGCAGTGAAAGAAAAATAGGTACTTCTTAGTTATCCCGTCGACCAAATTACTGTCGCCAAATTGTAAGATTAATTGCCAATGATGGTTGCCATTAATTAATTAATTGTAAGATTAAATGCCAATAATGGCCAATAAAACCATTAATTCGACGTTTATTTGTATTTTTTATTAATGTTTTACTAATTTATTTGTTCTTTCGTTATTTAAAATAAAAAAAATTATGTCAATGTGTATTATTTGGCGAGTGGTTTGGTGATTTATATAATTTGGCGAAATTGTCGACGGGGTAACTAAGAAGTACCGAAAAATAAACAATGAGCCATGAAAAAATTTGGTATTTTATGTTAGCTGGACGCAAGTGATAAATTGCCAAATATTGCTTCCAATATTACCATTCGTGTTGCTTTTATTTTATTTATTTAATATATAAATATTTGGTACAGATGTCATATTCGCCCCATATTGGCGCGAATTTTTTCTGTCGCCAATATCATATAGGCAACGGGTACTTAACTTGCGCCAAAGGGCTTGATGTGGTAACCCGGATTACGTTGTTTATGCTGTTCATGTTTTCGCCAAATTGGCAACCGAAAAAAATCGCGCCAATATGGGGCGAATATGACATCTGTTCCAAAAATTTTACTAGCTCAACTTAAAGTTAAAAAAAAAAGTGGTACTTGTTAGTTATCCCGTCGACCAAATTACTGTCGCCAAATTGTAAGATTAAATGCCAATAATGGTTTGCCATTAATTAATTAATTGTAATATTAAATGCTAATAATGACCAATAAATTCGTTAATTCGAATAAATTACAAAATACAAATACAAATTAAATATACAAATTAAAAATACAAATAAAAATACAATTTTATTTGTATTTTTATTAATCTTTTACTAATTTATTTGTTCTTTCATTATTTAAAATTAAAATTATGTCAATTTGTATAATTTGGCGAGTGGTTTGGCGATTTATATAATTTGGCGAAAATGGTCGACGAGATAACTAACAAGTACCCAAAAAGTAAAGAACCATAAAAGAAAAGAATAATTATACTAAGAAAAAGTATTAACATAAACTAAAACATTTTGGTACAGATGTCATATTCGCCCCATATTGGCACGATTTTTTTCTGTCGCCAATATCATATAGGCAACGGGTACATAACTGGTGCCAAAGTGTCGTTATTTTGCTTGATATGGTAACCCGGATATAGATGATATGGTAACAAGTTTTTCGCCAAATTGGCGTCAGAAAAAAAGAATATGACATCTGTGCCGGTACTACATAGTTATCCCGTCGACCAATTTCGCCCAAGGGCTTGATGTGGTAACCTGAACTATGTTATTTATGCTGTTGATGTTTTCGCCAAATTGGCAACCGAAAAAAATCGCGCCAATATGGGGCGAATATGACATCTGTTCCAATATTTTATTTCAACATCAAAGTAATTTGGCACAGATGTCATATTCGCCCCATATTGGCGCAATTTTTTTTTGCCAATTTGGCGAAAACATCAACAGCATAAACAATATAATCCGGGTTACCACATCAACCACTTCTGCGCAAGTTAAGTACCTGTTGCCTATATGATATTGGCGACAGAAAAAAATCGCGCCAATATGGGGCGAATATGACATCTGTACCAGTAATTTTTCTGATTATACAAATTGCGAAACTATTCACCAAATTATACAAATTGACATAATTTTTAGTTTATATAACGAAAGAACAAATAAATCAGTAAAACATTAATAAAAATACAAATAAAAAGTCGAATTAAAAATCACTTGATGACGTAACAAACACCTGTATCGTGTTTAATGTCAAGTGAATGTGACATTTACGATCATCCATTATTGGCATTTAATGTTATAGTTTGGCGATAGTTTTTTGGTCGATGGGATAATCAAGTAGTACCTTTAATTAATTGCATGTATTGTTCGGTTACACACTATTTTCATTAGGACGTATTTCACAATTGCAGTTACTTGGCACAGATGTCATATATGCACTATATTGGCGCGATTTTTTTCTGAAGCCAATGTCATACCCGCAACGGGTACTTAAATGGCGCCAAAGTGTCTATATTTTGCTTAATATGGTAACCCGGATATTGCTGTTTATGCTGTTGATGTTTCTGCTAAATTGGCATCAGAAAAACATCGGGCCAATATGGTACGTATATGACATCTGTGCCAGGAATTTCACTCAAATCTACCTAAGATGGAATCCTATCTAAAGCGGAATTGGTTTTCAGTTCCTAACTATTTCATTTTCGTAGGTTTTACTAAAATAGAGGAATAAAATTGTACTACTTAGTTATCCCGTCGGCCAATTTCGCTAAAGTATATAAATCGCCAAATTACTCGCCAAATCATACAAATTGACATAAATTTTATTTTAAATAGCGAAACAAATAAATTAGTATAGCTTTAATAAAAATACAAATAAAACGTCGAAATAAAAATCACTTGATGGCGTAAACACGTGTAATGTTCTTAAAGTCAAGTGAATGTGACACTTACGATCAACCATTATTGGCATATAATCTTATAGTTTGGCGATAGATTTTTGGTCGACGGGATGACTAAGTAGTACCAAAAAAAAAAAAAAAACATAACTTTTCAAATTTTCAGAAACGTAGCATAAAAATGTGAACTAGATTCAAATCTCAGCTCTTGATATTATTAGTTTTGAAAGATTTGGCTCTTCAAATTTAACTTAAATGTGGTATTATACAATCTACTATTTAAAAAAAATGTTTTTCAGGATTCCAAGCCACCATATTTAAGGAGAAAAAACCCAATTATATTGCAACATATCAACAATATCAATAAAATCAGAATATTTCTGTAAAAGTATACTTAATTTAAAAATAAATCAGATATTAGTCTATCCACATAGTTGCACATATTAGCTATAACTTATATCACAAACTAAATTAAATGCATATTGAATTCATTGGATATTCTAAATTTACTTAAATATGGATACATATATATTTAATGAAAATTTAAAAAATAATTTCTTACTATAATCCATTGTGATGATTCTGTAATCAGATACGTTAATTTATCTTGACAGATTAATAAATTTCTCACAAACGATTAAAAAAAATTTCGATGTTCTACTTCGCTATCATTTAACGTGAGCAATCATTTCAACTCGTGGGAAAAAAAAAAATATATATATCAGAGAAAGCAAACGAAAATCATGGAGGTATGAATAAAGTTTAATGACAGTAATTCTGATGCAAAAACTAAATTATATCGCAAATTTAGTCCATTGATTTCAATTTACGAAATTTTGAATTTTTTAGAAGTTTTTCAAAGCCAAAAAATGTTTTAACCAAACAAATGATAGCATATTCAGCTGACGAATTCTTTTTATAAATAAAAAATATGTATAAAAGTTACATCTTTTCAATTTTTGAGCCATAAAAATGCTATTGATTTTGATTGGCGGAAACAAGTACAGTAGCTTGTGACATTAGTACCCGAATATACAGGATGTCCACTCTCAACGGTGTCCAATGGCTAATGTCTAAACCGTTAGTGATAGACATATAGTTCCAATTACAAAAGTGTCTTAAATGAGGTAAAAAATATTTTAAAAGCGATTTGGGTCAGTAAAAAGTTTCTTAAAAAATTACGAAATTTAAATTTTTATACGGTTCCCTGGTCCTATAAGTTATATTTAGTAAAATTTTCACGAATTCTTTAGCCATCCATTTATGGTTTGTATCGGCCGTATGGGATAGTGCAAAGTCTTGTTAAAAAACGTACGGCCTCCCAGGTATTGCAGAAGTAATTTAGAGTTTTAACACCTCGGTCTAAGCAATGGCGTGGACTCTGGCACCTTAAAGAAAGAAATTTAGATGCATCACATCGTCTTCGCTTCTCGGGATCCCCCAGAATCATCAGTGAGGCTGGAAATTTTCTGCACGTATCTGTCAGAATCCCTTCTGAGTTTTTACATCCTCTCCATTCTTTTTGCGGTTCACTTTCTTGATATAGGCAACGTTTATCTCATTGGTAAGAAACAAGAGTATTTCTGGCTTCACTTGATGTTTCATCCTGTTAAGGAGGCGCTTGTTACTGGTCAGGCAGTTTTTCCTGCTTCTCTCGGACAATAACTGTACTCTCCTCATTACGTACGAACTCTAAGTCAGGTTCTCATGAATCACAGATCAGATTGTGGCCTCATATACCTGCATCTCCCTAGCGAGTGCTGTTATCGACTTCGTAGGATTTTCATCGACTTGACTAACGAACTCTGGTGTTTTGATGATTTCATATTGCTGACAATGTTGTTTCCTGTATGAAACATTTGCCACATGAAACCTGGCAGCCTTCAGCTGTCTCCTTGCATTAAAACGAGTGACCGAGCAAGTTTCAAGAATGTGGCAATATCTAAATCGAAGTGTTTTTCCGCCAATGAGCCAATGACAGCATGCTTCTCCATTTCCTCAGGTAATCTAGGTTCAGATATGTTTACATGTAACATAAAAAGATTTGTAACGGTGATATAGAGGGTGATATTTCACCTATAACACATGTACTCAAATACCTGACGCACCCTGTATATTTAATATATATCCCAGAGTTGTACGAAAAGAGGCTTACTGCAGATTCTTGTGCGCATAGCATTTATCTGTCGTTTACAGAGTCACACAAAAAAATTCAGTGAAGCTACTGTCTATGATCATTAATTGCTGGAAGTGAATGTTGAATTATTTTATGCGTTTTTAAATGTAACTAATTTTCTGTATATTAATTGTTGCGTATAGATTGTATAGATCATATTCAGGGCAAGAAATCGAGTACATTTCCGCTTTTTAAAGGAAATTGCTCTAGAGAAAATTGCAACTGTGTTATGCGTTTCCTAGCTGAACTAAATATCTGCATACTATGTATAAATATATGTGCATATCTATAGATTATATGCATAACTCTGCTAAAGAATTCGGATATTTTTCCTGCTATAGATGGTTAATGCTGAAATGGGCTTTTTAAATGAGTTATGCGTTTTCCAAATTTCCTTCATTTTTCCTACTACAGAGAAACAGAAGAACATTTTCTCTCAGTTGTTTCTTCTTTGAGACCGCTGCACATTATGCGCAATGCGCATGCGCTGGTGACGTGGCTTTCTAAGCTCACTTTGGCGCTGATGTAAGGGTGTGTGTTTAGTTTGAAGAAATTGGGAATTTATTTTGGTTTCGTACGCTATTATTCGCTGTGCAATTTTGATCGTCATTTTAATTTAACTAATAGGTTCAAAGTTAATCTAGAGTCACTTCTGTGAACGCCTTTTATTTAGTATTTACTAGGGGGCTCTGGGCCCCGTTCAGGCACCGCAAACTCTAAAAGCACGCTAATTTGATCAGCTTTAAAAAGATTTCGGAGATTGACTTATAATTTAAAAAACAGTGGCGATCTACCTATAAACGAGTTTCTACTCGTTTCTCTTTAATTGCGGAATTTTAAGGCCAAATCAGCTGCTGTTAAAAGATACAATAGCTGTTTTCGTTTTTGGTTAAATAAAATCAGTTAAACATTTCAAAATAAGCTAATTAAAAATGAATTAAGGGGACACGGGACCTTTAAACTTTCAAAAAATCAGTTTTCAGGTTTTGTTTTATTCTGAATTTTGTAAAATTTCTCAACCATGTGCAAAAAACCGCATTTAAAAATCTGCATTATTTCTTAAGTTATATAAGTAGTAAATATTTATTATAATAGTATTATAATAAATATTTATTATAATATATATATTATAATAGTAAATATTTTTTAAAATTTTGTACTTTTTCCTATTTTGTGCTAAAAGTAAATTTTAAACAAAACTTTTTGTATATGTTTTGGTTTTAATTTAGAAGTAAGTGTGTTAGGATTCTAATTTGTTCAAAAAAAAAAATAAATTCTATACGCAAAATTTAGTGTTTTATCATGCGCGCAGTTTACTTCACGGTTTAGTAATACGAATTTTTAAATTAAAATTTAAATATTAATTTTGTATATACAACATTTATTTTTCTGGATAACATAGCTAAGAATATGTACTTTAGGCAGATACAGCAAAAAACTATCTTAATTGTATATTATTTGTGTTTTGGTACGTTGAAAAAGCGATATTTTTTATCGTTTTGACAAACTCAAAGGTCCTGAGACCACTTAAGTAAACAGAGTCTTTGTCTTCCGGTATTTTTTAACGAAGCGAAAAGAAAGTTTTTTTAAATAAGACATATTAAATGTATCGTTTTTAATCTGACGCAATTTTCACCAAACTTATCTTTCTCTTTTTAATATTCACGTGAAAATACTTTTGTTAGAAATTAAATATTATTTGCGCTGTCCTAACAAATATAGTTGAAAAGATCATCTCAAAATATCAAATAAATGTCTCGCGCAATATTTAAATTTAAACTGTTTTGCAATATTATTTTTTGTTAACTTTGCGTAATAAGTGTGATGTGACGTAAATGTGACGTAATTTCTCCTATTTAAGACTTCTAACGCATGTTAATGAATTTATTATTTTACGATATCCTTTCTCTTTTAAAATTCACGTGTAAATATAGTTTTTATGACGTAATTTCCAATAAGTTCCTGCTTTTTATACGTAATTATTTAATTATAATTTGAAGGGTTTTTTTATGTTTATAATAGTCACGTGTAAATAAATTTTTAATTTGAAGCAAACATTGTTTGTGTTGTTTATACAGTTGGCAACAGTTTAAATCTCTCGAAATGCTGAAAATTTGAATTTAAAATACAAATAAAACCTCAAAAATGAGTCAAATTAAAAAAATAAATGCAGTCTGCATACCGGGACTTCTATCGAATAAAATGATCTGAAAATGATTAAATTCCCATGTATAGTTTTTGCTCCTATAAAATTTTTTAATGGAACGATTTTGTCCAACTTTATCATTAAATATCTCTTAAAATAATTCTTCGATTTGAATACTGTGTGCATCAGCGTGTTTATCAAACATTTCTCTATAATACCACAGACTTTCATATTTTTGTATGCAACAGTTTTCTTAATATTAACGAAGAAAGACCTTCGGTCACTAAAAATTCAAAACCGGCGGCGTTGGCGGCGGCAGTGACAGACTTAGTTACTTTTTTTTTAGAATAGAGAGATACGAATTGTAATGTATAATATAAGCTGGCAACAGCCAACTCCTTTTAACTTTTGTCTATGTCGGTTGGCAACATCAGTCTGTATCATCCTGAGTAGCATGACGCTGCTGAAGCAGAACCACGTTGATTTAGATTAAACAAATTATGCTTTTCTTAATTAGTATTTACTGAAACTATTATGTATTCTCGACCTCCATAAATACTACAGTGGCGACGAGAGAAAAAAAAAGTCGACATGACCGAAATGACTTAGCTAATAACCGCCTTAAATACAATCGTGGGTAGGCTTAGCGCGACACCAGCCGCTTCAAATGAACCAGCAAGGGCTCGGGGCCTGCTTCAAAATCAAACTATCAACTTTGAATGTTTTGACGAAAGCGTCGAATCATTTGAAGACTACATACAGAGACTGGAAAATTATTATCAACTTAAAGGATTAACTGACACAACTCCGGAGACTAAAGAAGTAAAAAAGTTAGTACTAATCAACTGCCTCGGAGCCAAGTATTACAGATTGCTTTCAAACTTAATGGCACCTGATTTGCCATCGAAAAAAACTTATGATGAACTCCTGCAACTTCTTAAAGATCATCTGTGCAAACGAATAAATATTTTGACTGAACAACACAAGTTTTTGTGCAGAACTCAACATTCAGGTGAGTCCATTTCTAACTACATTACTGCGTTAAAAGAACTGATAAAAACTGCTGATTTTAAATCGACCTGCGACACATCAGAGTGTTCAAAATCTGTTATTAATTTATTATTACGTGCACAGTTTATTCGTGGTCTCTATGATGCTGAGATTCGTGAAAAAATACTTTAACAATCGGAAGTGTCTTTCGATCAGGCTTTAGAAATAGCTTTAGCTATTGAAGCGTCTAAAATAGAAAACAAAGAAATAAAGTAGTGCTACAAACGTATTCAAAGTTTCAACTTCAAATTAAAAAAAAATAGTTTTCGATCCAAATCAAAAGCGTCCAGCAGGGATCGATCACACAGCCGAAATCCTCGTTCAGTTAATTTGAAAGATTTAGGATTAGGCGATTTTTTTTACATTGTGGGAAAAATAACCACCCTACAGACCAATGACGCGTTAAAAATAGACTCAAATGTAATTATTGCTCAAAAAATGGGCACATTAGCAAAGTGTGCATTACAGAACTTATTAAAAAGAAAAAAAAATTAATCATGAAGATAACAGCGTACGCTATGTTGAGAATACAGAAACCAGTGATTTTCAAATTGACCAGATTATAGATATATGCTTAAATTCCTTAGAAAAGATGACAGAATTTTTGCAACTGTCCAGTTAAATGGGCAACCAAACCGCTTTGAATGTGACTCTGGAAGCCGCGTCAGTATCATGAACATAGATTAATTTCAACAACTCTACATAAATACTCCAATTCTAAACACAAACGTAGTTTTTCGCAGTTATACTGGAAATATTTTCAAGCCAGTTGGATATGTTAAAATTAATGCCACGTACAACGGATATTCCAGCTTAGAGGATTTATATTTAATTGATCTGAAAAAAGGAGCCATTTTAGGTAGAAACTGGATTAGAAATTTAAAAATTAATTTAAATGACATAAATATCACAACAGTCAACCAGATACCCTTGGTGAATATCAAAGATTCTATCGATTCTATTCTAAAAGAATATTCAGATGTATTTGAACAAAAAGTAGGAAAAATTCCAAATTATACCTGCTCACTCGAGTTACGTGAAGATGCCAAGCCTATATTTATAAAACCACGCCCAGTTCCATATGCCCTGAGAGAAAAGGTGGAGACAGAACTTGATAAATTAATATCTCAGAACATTATTGAAAAAGTGGATCATTCCGAGTAGGGTACACCGCTTGTTGTTGTTCCAAAATCTGATCGGTCTGTCAGACTATGTGCTGATTACAAAGTAACCGTAAATGAACAATTAGATAATGTCAGACATCCAATCCCAAAGATTGAAGAAATTTTTAATGAACTTCGCGTTAGAACATATTTTTGTACTTTAGATATACACAAAGCATATTTACACTTACCTGTTGATGAAGAGAGTGCCAAAATCCAAACAATTTCAACACATAAAGGCACATATTTAGCTAAACGTTTATTTTTCGGTGTCAAGTCAGCGCCGAATGAATTCCATTCCTTTATTGACCAATTTGTCCAAGATCTAGATGGTACCACAGCATATTTTGACGACCTAATTACTCAAGGAAAAACCTTTGAAGAACGCAAACGGCGTTTACTTCAAGTGTTACAAAAGCTTAGGAAATATAATTTACACATAAATGTCAACAAATGTAAATTTTTTCACGAAAAGGTGGACTATCTTGGACATGTAATCAGTTCTGAAGGATTAAGTGAATCCCCGGAAAAATTTAGGGCAATTCAAGATGCCCCCAGACCAAAGAATGTGGATGAACTCAGACAGTTCTTAGATTAGTGATGTACACTGGCCTCCAAAAGTTAAGGTACACGGACTAAATGCGTTCGATTGCACACGTTTTGTCGAATATCTACAAAACTTATTGGCGAATTGTTCTTGAACTTCTGGGATGAAAAGAACATGTTTCATTTCATATTTCTCGGTGAAGATTTAGTCGGGGGTACAATTAGGGGGCTAATAATAAATTTAATAATAAAATAATATTTGCGATCACCTATGTAACAGGAAAGACTGGAAATGGTTTGTCACTGTGGTAAATGACTATTTGGGTCCTGTTCAACGTTTGTATGCATTTGTGTAAGCATAGCACTCATATTCGTGAAGATGTTAACGCTTTTGTGAAAAACTCAAACTTTTTTTTTATAGCCTACAGAGTTTTCAACCAAATTTAACACAACTTTCCAAAAACCAGACAAAGAACAGTAGAAACAGTATACTGCAATTAAAACATGAATATATTGAATATTTGATAAGACATGGACATTTTTATGAGATAATTTTTAATTGCGCATGCGCGGAAGATTTCAAAATTTTTATTTCATAATTTGGTACTCAGTATTTTGGGGCAACTGCTATAAAAAGTCCAGTCAAATATTGTGAAAACTTAGGAAGATGTAGTGAGCTGATTGAAAAGTTGTGTAAAATCCCTTATAATAAAGCTATTTTTAGGAAGCAACTCACTATATCGACCCCATCTTTGTGAATTTTTGCGATATTTGACAAGACTTTTTATATAAGTTGCCCTAAATAGCTGACTACCAAATTCTGAAATAAAAATTTTGAAATCTACTGAGCATGCGCAAAATGAAATGGATGTCAAGATGAAAGCCCTTGCCAGAAATTACTGTTATTGGAAAAACATTGACACAGATATTGAAGCCTTGGTAAAAAGCTGCATAGAATGTTGAGATATAAAGAAAAACCTCAGAAAGCTCCAATACACAATTGGATCATACCAACAAGAAATTTTCAACGTGTCCACATAGACTATGCTGGACCATTCATGGGACATTTCTTCTTCCTTGCTACTGATGCTAAATCCAAATGGCCTGAAATCTATTCCATGAAGAGAGATCCAGATTCTAATTCGACTATATGTTTCCTGTGAAAAATATTCAGCCGTCATGGATTGCCAGACATACTTGTCAGTGATACTGCAAAAATCTTCAAATCAACAGAATTTGCAAGTTTCTGCAAACGAAATGGCATAAGGCAAAGACATAGTGCGCCTGGACACCCTGAAACGAATGGTCAAGCGGAACGATATTGGCAAATCCTCAAACCCAAACTAAAGTGCATGCGGTTTCAGCCAGGCACCCTTGAAGAGAAGCTGTGTGAACTACTATTCCGTTTCAGAGCAACACCACTTTCTTGTGGAAAGACACCTGCAGAATTACTCTATGGGAGGAATCTCAAAACTAAACTAGACCTCTTGAAACCTGAATCATCTGAAGCCTTGAGAAACACTGCACCTCAACCCAATTTCGACAAATAATTCAAATTAGGTGCTCGAGTACAATCACGAAATTACTCTAACTCAATATTGTGGAAGTATGGAACAGTCGTCGAACGTCTGGGACGTGTCCATTACTTAATAGAATTAGATGATGGATATATTATTAAAAGACATTTTGACCAACTCCGCCAGTGCCAAGTTGACCGACAGTTTCCTGCCATGCATGTTACTCCACGGAGGAAGTTGTCTGTCACATTTAGTGACGATGCAAAACACAAAGAAACATCCAGATCAACTACCAGTATTGCAATACAAACTGCAAATACCCCTGCTACCTGTAGCCCTAAAGTGAGTGCTCCAGTTGGATCGAGGATCAGGGATGGATCCCCAGACCTAGTGAATACTGCTTTCCAAGGACTGAGGCGATCCACACGAACAAGAAAACCAGTACAGCGATTGGACTTATAAACTTGTGTACATTGTAAATTAATTATAGGACACCTTCCCCCCCCCCCCCATCCTTTAACCATTCCCTAATAACAAACTTTATTATTGTATTACATTTTTATTGCCAAACTCAGTAATTTTAAATTTTCATTATTGTATCCAGATATATAAGGTAAGTCTTAATATTGTAAGTGCTCCTAAATTAGTGTGGGAGAATTGTAATATATAATATAAGCTGGCCACAGCCAACTCCTTTTAACTTTTGTCTATGTCGGTTGGCAACATCAGTCTGTATCATCCTGAGCAGCATGACGCTGCAGAAGCAGAACCACGTTGATTTAGATTAAACAAATTATGCTTTTCTTAATTAGTATTTACTGAAACTATTATGTATTCTTCACCTCCATATATACAACACGAATGTAGAGTGTTCTGTCAGAATTTAGCAGAATTACAAAATTTATAATGTTTTTGGCCATGTGATTGTAGCTTATAAGTCTGCGTCTTGCCCTTGCTTCGAAGTGCTGGTAACGACGTTTTCTAAACTCCAATTCTCTAATATTGATGTCATTGCTCTAAGTAAAGTTAAACTGCCTGGTTTTCATTTATTAATATCAGAATTCTCTTTTATATAAATGAATTTTTATTGCCAAGAATTATCGCAATGAATGTTGCCAGCCGTTATTTTGAAAAATATAGAATCTAAAAAGGATTTTCCCCGTAGAATTTTTAATTATGTACAGTGACTACAAAACACCGATAACATTTGTCAATATCTGTGATGGATTAATAAAGATGGATTAATAAAGATGGATTTTCTGCAAATAAGATGTCTTCATTGATCTTCAAGTCTCCTTGTATTCAGATTTTTTAAAAAGCAGATATGCTTTAATTTTAGCCCCCGGTATGCTATTTCTTTCTCCCAGCTTATTTTGTGTCGTCTTCAAAAAATAAATTTGCTTTCTATAAGCCAGCCGTAAAACAAAGCAGATGTATCATTGTACAATAAAATACTCTACAGCAATTTTTTTAACTTCTAAGCATCGCTCATTTTCAATTTTTGCACCGTCGTACTGGGAAAAAAGTACTTTTTAATGCAATTTGTTTGAAAACTGCATCTCTATTTATTTTTGAGATATTAATTTTTTTTTGTAGTTATTAGAGCCATTTGCTTAATATTAGCAACGGAAGTGCTCCATTCTTTAGAAAGTAAAGGAAAAATAGTCGTAAAATAGTAATTATATATATTTTTGTTGCCATTTTCTCATAACAACTGAAAAAAATGTAGTTAAAATACATGCTATTTTTGAAAAAATATAAACGAATGATTTCTGTTAAAACATGGAGCTATTATAAACTATATTTAATTTTAAGTATCTATATTAATGTTACAAACAAATGAAGGCATATAAATCATTAGATAGCATTTTTTTTTTTTTTTTTTGTCGAATTTTTTGAATGACGGCATCTTTTTGCTGCATTTGTGTACGCGATAGTGATATCCTATGCCTACTTTACTGTAGATGTTTAAGAGTGGATCGTAAATGTGTAATTCTTAAGCGGATGCGAATGACGTCATTTTACATAAAATAAAAGCGTGTATTTTAAGTCTTAAAAATAAAATATGTTTTGTACTATTTATATATACATATATTTTTTCTTTCATCTGGGTGACACTAAATTCTGAAAAAGCGGAATTCCTGTTTTCTAGTTATTATATTTTTCTCTGCCAAAATTAAAAACACACTACTATAATTTTAACGTTCCATTATTAAACAGTGAAGTTTTTTCACAATATTCTGAATGTGTTGGAAAGTGTTTCATAAGGTATAACTGACGCAAGATTTTTTTTCTTGTTAAAAACTGAACAAGGAATAAAGTTATTTCTTAACGTACTACATAAAAATGATCGATGATAAATTGTACTTCCAGACTTTTTAAAGTTCTTGCAATTCTCTTTTCTCAAGAGCTGTAAACTAGGATATTAGAGTGAAAGTTTCTGAAATCGAGAAAATATCTTATGATTTGCAATTTTTCCAGGAGGGGAAGTTTTACTTCTTTGTCTGATAAAAGAATTTCAGTGTTGCAATTGAAGTTGACGAAATAAAATTCTGTTTTAAAGAACAAATTTTTTTTTTATTTTTTTTTTTTTTGGAAAAAGTTTTTTTCAAGTTTTTATAGATGAAAATTGAATCTTCATTTGAGTTTGAAGCAATGAAATATCACTCTTATATTGAAATAGAAAAGAGAAGAGATGTTTCATATGTTATTAGGATTCTAAAATTATGATATTTGACATATATTTTATTTGCAGTACTGCATTGCTGAGAACTAAAACTCTTTCCTGTCATGTCTAGCTGTATTAAAATAACTTACTAGTTTTATTAGAAAATGTGGTGAATACGTGCGTAATAAAAATTTTGCATATCTATAACTATATCTATCTGCCTTCTCTCTCTCTCTCTCTCTCACATATATACCAGGTAATACAAAATCTACGTTATGCTGATTGTATCTTAAACCGTTGATACTTCTATATGCAAATCAAATATAGCTTTTAGATATGGAATTGATTTTGCAAGGATATAAATACATAAAGGGGAGGGGAGGATTGTACTTTGTGTCAATGTATTAAAAAGAGAGAAACAACGTATTTAAAACACAAATGTGAATAATTTTAACAAGATGGAAATTGCTCGTCAAACGTGGCAAATGAGGTGCGTTCGTACTATAACTAGCTTTATAAATATTTTTTTCACCGCATATTGTACAGAATGTATATTTTAGTGTACTTCGAAAGGCTATAACATCATTAATTTGCACTTGAAATAATTTTTCCCATTGGCCGTAATGTAACGGAAAACTTATGACTGTCCCTGTAATTAAACTATACATCCGATTTTCATAAAATATGAAATGACTCGACAAAATTATGCAACAATTATATAGTTTAAATTTTAAACGATTCGGTTGGGTAGTTTTTGCTCTGTTATATGCGGACGGACGGACAGACAGACGGACTGAACGACAACTATAGGTGCTACGTATTTATATAATTACGAACGCACCTAAAAAGCATATAGCTATTTCGAAGCCTCTAAGGCCTCATCATCAGTGCTTATAAATAAAAGATAAAATTAAAATAAACTGTGGCATAAAAGAGGGGGGGGGGGGGAGAGATACAGCCAAAAAGGTGAAACCTCACATCCCGACCGTCCAAGGCGAAATGAAAAACAAAGTTCATAAACAGCCACCGAGTCGGTCTCACGCGCACACTGGGGAGACCAATCAAAAACCGCTCAGATGCTCCGGGAGAGTTCAAGCAATGCGGAGAAAATGGGTGTGGGGGGGGAGGTCGAATTAAAGGAAATTAAACCATAACTTTGAAAATTGGGCGTGCTGGACAAATCGTTAACTAAGCTGTTTGAATTTTTCCATATGTGGTAGGCTTCCCAAAAGTCAAGATCGTAAATTGATGAGCATTTCTGCATTAATGAGGCTTCGGAAAATTTTAAAGATGTAAGTATAAAGATGATGTGTAGAATTTAGTACGAACACAATTTAAAAATTAAAATGGTATTGTTAATGTTAAGAACTCCAGTACTTTAATAAGATTTACCGATAAGGCAATTTTCTTATTAACCATTTTTCCAAATGGTTAATGTCCTCGGCAGGGTAGGAAATCAAAAGCATATCTGACGCTTTCTATTGGTTTAATCCGCATTTTATTCGTTTCATGATTGGTCTATACAGTAATCTGTTTTCACTTTACTTTCAACAGAGATGGACAACAGAGTGTTGCCACTTTGGCAAAAAAGTAATAAAAACTACAAAAAAAAAAAAAAAATAATAATAACTCAGAAACAAATTGAGATACAGCTTTCAAACAAATTGCATTTAAGACTACATTTTTTTTTCTCCATACGATGGTGTAAAAAGTAATATTGTTGGATGTTTAGAAGTTTAAGAATGAAATTTCATTTAAAATTTGTAGTCAGATTTCTTGGATATCTGACGATTGAAAAGCCTTTTCTCGAACAGCCAATAAAATGCTTGGATAATACGTAAATTTCACGTCGATAATAATAACACTATTAATGTTTAATTCATGGCGTACGTAATGTATGACCAACTCCGTGCGATTGTTTGTCTTAAATTTTAGTCTTTGAAAAAATCATTTTCCAAATTGTCGTTGTAATTTGTTAAATTGCTTTTTTTTTTGTTTCGAAATTTACTTCTAGCCAATTAAAATTCTAAGCAAATGTTCATCACTCGTTTGTTATCAACTCTTCAAGCTTAAAACAGTATTGCTTCATTTAAATACTACTTTAACAATAATTTAGATTTAAGTAAATTCAACTATTCCTTCCAACTCTTATTAACACAATGCATTAATTTTGTTCACTACCATTATTAGTAAAAAAAAGAATAGAAAATCAATATCAGTGTAAGTTATTATGACCTTTTCTTAAAACAATAGTAAATATGGCTATTAATATCTCCTACCTATCTGAACACAATTACTTTATTGCACATAAATTATTTTATTTATTTTTAATATTTTAAAATATTTTTAACCTCTCTAAAGTATTTTTTTGGCATATTATAAAAATGTTTTAAGCACTAGACACTTATTAAAAGTGGAATTTCTTTTCTATATAGCATACTTGTCGGAAGTACTCTTATAGTTTTTTTTTAGAAAAAGATTCTTGTTTGATTTACCTTCGGAGTGCTCTTGCTTAAAGAATTTTAAAATTCATTTACATACCGAGATTTTTAATTTTTTCTCATTCCTTTTCACTTATAAGAAATCTAGTAACTTGTATTTCAAATAAAAGTTTCGGAGATTTTACTTCCGCTTTGAAATTTTTTTTTTTTACACATGTTTTAAACTTTTATTGAAATAAAAATTTAACGACTTGCTGACAGAATTTTTAATAATAGTCTTTCTCATTAACCGACTATAGTTACAAAAATTTAAAAAAACATGTATTTACCCATGAAGTGAAATATTAATTCAACCGTGAAGTTTAAAGAAAATGAGAAGAAAAGCAGATTTGATATTTGTTAGAATTTGGGTCTGGGGCCGAATTAGTAACCACGTTTTAAGAAAAGAAAATATCTTGTAAAAGTTTATGCGTCCTATTATGCGCTATTAAATGGCGTGAAAACGTATTTGTTTCTCTTTTTTCGTTAACGATAATGTTTCAATTATTTTGATGTTATTGTCCAACATTTACCGCATTTATTTTGAAACTAAAGAAAGTTTTTTCTCTTTTAAACTTTGAAAATAACTATTTTAAAAGAGAGAATACTTTTAATGCGGAATATTGATAAATTTCAATATTATCTAACAACCAATCGAAATCGAAGTCATATATAAAATTTGTTATTTTTTTCTGTTATTAATTGGCGTATAATTTTGATGTAGCATATTTTATGTAGTTCTATTTTCGGAACGATTTGGAAAAAGAAACAAACTTTACAAAAAAATCTACATTATGTTTGTAGAATTTATTTTTTCGCATAAGTAACATTGACTTTTGAATATGTTGCAGATATGCAATGCGGTGATACAAAAAGTTAACGAAAAATTGGATTCGTCCACTTTCTATTTGTGATTTTCACATTAATTAACGAATAAATATATCTAAATCTAAGATACATACAGGGTTCTCGCTGCCGTTCGCCATTGCGCCAAATTACGACAAAATGCTTCATTTGGCGAGTAAATGGACGAATAAATTCGCCAAATTGCGAGTGCTCAAATTTTTTTTTCTTGTGCATGTGTATGTGTGTGTGTGTGTGTGTGTGTGTATGCGCATGTGCGCCAGTATAAGCGACATGCGACACTCTGATTTGCATTACTTGAGTTCTCCTTGCAGAACTAAGAATTTGAGCGATACCATAGATTTCAATGGAAGAAACACATTTACCGCATCATTCAGTGAACTATGAGAGAGTATTTAGCATAATGAACATTGAACAAAACGAAAATTAAATTGAGAAACCAAATGTATATAAGAAATGCCAATAAGGCTTTTCAGCGTGTGTTAATGAACTCAATAAGCAACAGTACAATTTTGAAGTGTGGGCAATAAAAAACAGAAAGATACTAGGAAAATAAAGTTTTTTTGAATGTGACATACATTTTGTTATCTATATTTAGAATGTTTAAGAATTTATTAAAGTAATATCGGAATCGTGAGTTATCTTTGGTTGGAAAATTTTATTTAATAATATTTTGATGAGTTGAATTGGGTTACGTATTTATTCTGGACTGCGCAAGGTATTTAGAATGTACTTATTTTTAATAGTTTCCGTAGCGCATAGTTTAATTTCGATGAATAACTGATCTATCAGCAGTTATTATTATCAGCAGTAATATTAGGTTATTTTAGAGCATATTGAGAACAAGTAATATAAAAATTTTGTTTTTAAAGTCAATTCCTACTTAGGTCATCAAAGAAAATTTAATATAATCCCTTAAGCTAATATTAGTTTTTGTTTCATTAAAATATCTCAATTTGTTGCTTTTCTATAAGCAAGTATGTTTACAATGGAAGTCTGTGGGAATTTGACGAAAAATTAGAGATATCGCCAAGTTGGCGTCACTTTTGGCGACTCATTTTGGCCGCCAAATTTGGCGATATAACGCCAAGTTGCGACAAACTTGGCGGTATTTTGTGACAGAACAGGGTCCCCCCTTATAGATATGAAGATTCATTATATGCTTCAATAAGCAATGGCCGCCATTTTGTCGCCCATGCAAAACTAAAATTAATTAATTAAAATTTTATTAATGAATTAATATTTGAAAAAACTGTATTAACATCAATTGTCATCCAGTACAATTTAAAAAAAAATTATTTCAACTAGATAGGATGAATAATGAGTATCTATATTATAAAGGACAAACATATCTGTGCGTAACGCATACGTCATTTTGCGAATGGCAACACTTTTAAATTTGAAATAAAATTTTGGTTTTGCAATTTTCTCTACTGCAAATTTTTAAACTTCTAAACATCACACATTTAAAATTTTTACTCTGTCGTATAAGGAAAAAAAAATATCTTTTAATGCAATTTGTTTAAAAGCTGTATCTCAATTTATTTTTGAGATATTAATTTTTTTGTAGTTTTTAATACCATTTTTCTAATTGTGGCAACAAAAGTACCCCATTTCTATTGAAATTAAATGAAAAATAGCCGAAAATAGGAGATACTGTATCATTTTGTTGCAATTTTCTCTTAAAACTGAAAAAAAAAAATGTTGAAATTAAAATACGGGTTATGTCAAGAATACTGTCTGTTATTCCGTGATAATGACGTCATATGCATACTTTTCTATAGACGAAGTTTAAGACTGGATTGCAAAAGTGGATTTCTTTATCGGATGCAAATGACGTCATTTTATAAAAAAGCGTGTATTTTAATTCTTAAACCTGAATTATGTGTTGTAGAAGTGCGTCATTTACACAGCCAAGCTGTTTTGAAATTCTTCACGGGTGAAAATGCTTCACTTTTGAAAATAATGTAATCGAAATCACACACTGATAAAACGCAATGTTTTACAAAAATTTAGAGTGTCTTTATAAAAGAGAGGTGATAATAGCGATTTATATTACAAAAATTAATGATTCTCGCCTGGATGGATTTGCTTCGCCGAGTTAGACAAGCAAACAAATAATTCGAGGTGTAAAATAATATCATGTTCCTGAAGTTTTTGTCCAAAATTCTCTCGAATAATAAAATTGAAATGCTTTAGGACATTCTGCTATAATTTTTATCAAAATAACATAATTTGCTTAATTTAATTTTTCATAATTTTTTATAATTTATATATTTAAAACCCAAGTGTGTTTTTTAGTCATCTGCCCTGATCTTTCTACTGAACTAATTTTACTAATATTTTTTTTTAACTGAAAGCTGTTCATTTGTGGATGTGATCGCACTATCTGTTTTTTTTAAATATCCCCACTTTTATATTTTAATTTTAAAAGCATTTTGTGAAATTTCTCCAAAATGGTGAAAAATAGATACCTTTCATTTTTGCAGAAAAGAGAGAAATAGTGAGGTATTTTTATCTTTATTCATGCCCTTTTCTGATAAAAATTTAAAATTGTTGATAAAAATTGGTGTATAGGGTATAGTGGCGCAAAATCCCATTAGGAGCATAATATATATATTAGGGGAATAATAACGGAAAATGACATACTGCTTTTGAAGACACGCATTTTTCCTCATAAATTTCCTATATTGTTTTTCCTTCTGTATGTGTACAGATACTAAGTTTCAGACACTAGGCGAAATGCTTATTTAAGTGAAAGTGAAGTCATATTTAAAAGAAAACTATCATTTTCATAGATAAAACTAAACATTTTAACACAAATGCGTCTAAAAAACATAAATTACGTAAATTTCTACTCTCCGGCATTGAGATTAGAATCTCAAGTAAAGTGCGCGTCTGTTCTCATAAAAGATGTTGCTGACAATCGTGACTTCAAGTTTTGAGTTAAAATGATATTATAATGATCAAATATATATATATATATTTAATGGTGAATATGGATATGAGAAGTGCGTATGAAGATTTTGAGAAAGTGAAAATTGCTGTTTTTCATTCCGGAATATCAATCATAAGATCCTCAATTGATAACCACTTCCTAATAACTGATATTTATTATATTTTACTGATTAAGTATCAATATTATAAAGAACAAACGTATGTTTGCGTAACGCTGACGTCATTTTGCGAATGGCAACA
Source organism: Maratus speciosus (assembly GCA_963932465.1). Lineage (NCBI taxonomy): Eukaryota > Metazoa > Arthropoda > Arachnida > Araneae > Salticidae > Maratus > Maratus speciosus. The sequence goes on along the minus strand of OZ010792.1, from coordinate 20,015,662 downwards.
CTTCACGATCAAATTTCGATCTTGAAATTTTCGCTACTGCAATTTTTTAATCTTCTGACTATCGCACATTTTCAATTTTCGTCGCATAGGGAAAAAATTACTTTCAAATGCAATTCGTTTAAAAACTGTATCTTAATTGACTGACGTGTTACGTTTTCTAAAATAATTTTAAGCATGATTTTTTAAAAGTTTATCTTATCACGTGCCGGTTTCAATACATAATAATAATAAACATTTTGCACATAAAGCAACACACATTGTTCAGCATTTTTTTCTGACTATTTTTGCATGACGAAATTAATACTTCCCTTATAAACAAACTAGTTGGATGTGCCAATCCCAAAACTTTCTTCTATCTTATGCATCTTATTATTTCAAAAACTAGTTACACATGTTAATACTTCAATATTATTAGTTCATTACTATACCAACTTTGATTTTCATCTTAAATTTCTGCTTCAGTCAATTAAATAAACTAAAAACGAGTTAATCTATATCATGATATTTGTTAAAATTAATAGTTTTTCCTTATTCTGTAGTTATCAGATGTTTGTTAATAGCCGGCTTAGCAGGAAGTGAGTTCCCGCCTTTGCACGAGCCGCCGATGGACAATAGAACTACGAAAAATCTAGAAAAATATACAAAAATCGCCATCACATAGCCCCATTACCGCGCGATATTTCCAAATTCAAGGAGGACCTGTTGGCCAAAGCCAAAAACATGCACAAAAAATTTGGTTCAATTTGTATGCATAATTTTATACAATTTTCGATTGTACAATAAAGAAAATGGTACAGAAATCGTAATTATAGCGCACCCTTCCAACGGAATTTTCCCAAATTCAGGAAGGACCTTCATGCCATGAACAAAAAGAAACGCAAAAAATTTGGCTCAGTTCTCTGCATAACTTCATACACTTTTCGATGGTATAATATTCAAAATGGCACAAAAATCGCTATTACAGCGCCCCCTACCCGCAATTTTTTTCCAAATTAAGGAAGGACCTGCTTGCCATAGCCAAGAACTTAAAATAAAAATTTGGTTCAATTCTATGCATAACTTCATACACTTTTCGATGGTACAATATGCAAAATCGCTATTACAGCGCCCCCTAGTGGCAAATTTTTTCGAAATTCAGGGAGGTGCTACTTGTCATAGCCATAAACTTAAAATAAAAATTTGGTTCAATTCCATGCATAACTTCATACACTTTTGGATGGTAAAATATTCAAAATCGCTGTTACAACGCCCCCTACCGGCGAATGTTTTCCAAATTGAGGGAGGATCTGCCTGCCAAAGCCAAAAACTTAAAATAAAATTTTGGTTCAATTCTATGTAGAACTTCATACACTTTTGGATAGTACAATATTCAAAATCGCACAAAAATCGCTGTGACAGCGCCCCCTACCGGCGAATTTTTTCCAAATTTAGGGAAGACCTACCTGCCATATCCAAAAACTTAAAATAAAAACTTGGTTCAATTCTATGCATAACTTCATACACTTTTTGATGGTACAATATTCAAAATCGCACAAAAATCGCTGTTACAGCGCCCTCTACCGGCGAATTTTTTCCAAATTCAGGGAGGACCTACCTGCCATATCCAAAAACTTAAAATAAATATTTGGTTCAATTCTATGCATAACTTCATATACTTTTGGATGGTACAATATTCAAAATCGCACAAAAAACGCTGTTACAGCGCCCCTACCGGCGATTTTTTTCCAAATTCTGGGAGGACCTACCTGCCATATCCAAAAACTTAAATTAAAAATTTGGTTCAGTTCTATGCATAACTTCATATACTTTTGGGTGGTACAATATTCAAAATCGCACAAAAATCGCTATTACAGCGCCACCTACCGGCGAATTTTTTCCAAATTCAAGGAGGATCTGCTTGCCATAGCCAAAAACTTAACATAAAAATTTGGTTCAATTCTATGCGTAACTTCATACACTTTTTGATGGTACAATGGCGACAGACACACGGACAGACGGACACACGGACATTTTCTATAAACATGTTTTTTGTGATTTCTGACCCCTAAAACATGTAAATCCGTCGAAAACCGGAAGTCGAAAAAAATTTCGATTACAATACTTTCTTCTATTGAAGATAGAAGAAAGTAATAAAAGAATAATATTAAAAAAACACCAATCTAACATATTTGTGAAAGACAAATTAACGAAATTAATACTTCTTTTATAAACAAATAAAAGAATAATATTAAAAAAACACAAATCTAAAATATTTGTAATCGTACAATTTAAATTTTTAGATCAGCAAAAAGGATTTTTTTTTTTTTTTTCAAATGGAATTTGTTTGTAAAGTTCATCTCAGTTTACTGATTATCTATGGTTTTAAAAACAATTTTAAAGAATGGAATTTTAATGAAAATATTTTTTTATTTATTTGTATCGTGAGGAGCTCGATTACGAAAGATTAATCCATTTGCCCTTAAAACAAAATAAAGAGCTCATCATTTTCTTACGGCTAATATCCATTTAAAAAAAACTTCCCTATGAATAAATAAATAAAATGATATAAATAAAACACAAATTTAACAGACATGTATAAGCTCTGAAATTATCAGAATATAAAAGGATGCCATAAGTAGCAAAATCTTAGTCAAATAACTCTTAGCATGCGGCTAATAAGAAAATATCGCTTTTGATAAATAAATTTATTTGATTGTATAATTCGTATTTTCCATATGAAAAAGGCTTTTTAAATGTAAGTGGGCAATCTAAATTGTTTATTGCATATAAAAAAATTATTAGTTTTCAATAAAAAAAAAAAATGTTTTCACGTATATTGTGTAACCCGGGTAGCCCGGGTACGATCCCCTAGTTTTATTAACGATTGAAAATTTGAACAAGATATATAAACAAATAAATAAATAAATAAATAAATAAATATATTGAGAGTGTGAACTAATAGTAGGAATCGAAAAAAAAAAAAAAAGATACATTAAAGGGTTAAAGATCGATTTTCCAGAGTTTCACGGTGAATCTATTTTGCTAACATTTTTCTCATTTGGCTACTGTTTTTCATTTTGATTAGCCAAATTGCTAACGTTGGCTAAAAGTCAACGAGAACCCTGGTACATATTGGCAACTGTATCGTCGGTGGTATATATAAAGTATGCAAAAAAATTTCTTTGCACTGTTTTCATGTTTCAACTCTTTCCAACATTGTTGAAAAGTTTTTATGACTTCGGTTTGTCTGTCTGCCGTTTGCTGTCTACCGTCTGTCTGTCCGTGCTCTAACTCGCGTAAATAGACTCAGATTTACATGTAATTGATATACGTTATTGAGGTTTGTCACAGAATGATCGATATTGAAAAAGAAGTGTGTAGCATTAATAGTTCATTTACAGGGCACTCAAAAGTATCCCGTTACATTATGGTCTATGGGGAAAAATCATTTGCTGTATATTTTAATAGTATTACGTAATTTTAAACATAATGAAATTTATATACAATATTGAGGTGTATTTTAATAGTGTTACACACCTTTAAACATAATGAAATTTATATACAGTATTGAGGTGCATTAGAACATGGGTTATTAGTGAATACATCATGTTTGCACTTACAGTATGCTTACAGGGAAACTCAAAAGTATTCCGTTACATTATTTAGGGTCTACGAAGAAAAAATATTTTGCGACGTATTTTAATGATGTTATTCTGTTCCAACATAATGAAATTGTTATGAATTTCTGAGGTGCACTAAAACCTGCTTTCTGTAGAATTTCGGGGTGCAAAGCATTTATCGTTTATTTCCAAGGTCACACAAAAGAGTTCGGATATGTAATGATCTGTGGGAAAAAAACTTTTTGCAGCGTATTTTAATTAAATTGTAAAATTTCAAACATGATGAAATTGATATATATTACTGATGTTTGGTAAAAGATGCTTGCAGTTGAATATGATTTGCGTTGCGCTTGTCCTTCATTTACATGGACATAGAAAAGATTTCGGATACGATACTGTATCCGAAGTATTGTCTATTAGGAATGAGTGCGTTTACGGTTATGGTATGCTTTTTAAGGTTAACTACATTTTTGCATACTACGTGGTGTGTATACACAAGTATTCTGTAGCACATACAGTGGCGGTCAAAAGTTTCCGGCCAGTTAGTTTTTTGATTTGTTTGACAGAACGTTTTAGCAAAGAAGAAGTTCAATTGCTCCAAAAGTTAGGAATAAGCAAATTACCTCTGACCACGTGATCATTTTGATTGGTTACTTAAGATACTTGATGCAAAGGGGAGAAATTCAAAATTCGCGCGTGCAAAAGTTTCCGGCCATTCGTCATTCATTAGTTTTTGCTATCGCTAAAGTGTTTTTTTGGCCATGTTTGTTAATTAATCAAGGTGAATAATGTATTTGAAATTCAAAAATGAAAAGTTCAACAATTTATTGTTCCTAAATGTGTGATTTGTTGGTCGCTAAATGGACAATCCTTTCGTGAGATCGTGGCAAAGTTGTCGATCGGAAAATTCGCTGTAAACGATATTTTAAAATATATAAAGATGGTCATGGCCTTTGGAACTTGCCACGGTCGGGGGAACCCCGGAAAACGACTATTCTTGTGGACAGAATTACCAGAAGAAAAGCAGTTGATGACCCGCGTAAAAATGCCTCTGCAATTCCACGCCATTTATCATGTTATGGTTATTGCTGAAACAAGTCTATCTACAGTGTCAAGACGCTTATGTGACGTAGAACTTTATGGAACAGTTGGTGTTAAAAAAAACCTTTCATAAGTAAAAGAAAATCAGAGGGCCCGACTGGCGTTTGACAAGGAATACAAAGACTGGGCAAGTGAAAACTGGAAAAAAGTACTATTTTCAGATGAATCAACGTTCAATCTTTTTGTGAGTGATAAAAATCATTACAACCGACGACCTAAAAACAAAACATAAGGTACGAGATATATTATTCCTACAATGAATCACGACGAAGGACACGTTATGCTGTGGGGAGCATTTTCTGGAAAATGCGCTTGTCTGTTATTTGAAATCCGCAGCAAGATGAATAGTGCAATGCATAAAGATATCTTGCAAGATCATTTGCTGCCTTATTGGAGGAAAAATTGTGGTCGCAACTATTTGTTTCATCATGATAACGACCAAAAGCATGCATGCAAGCTCGTCAAGCAGTGGCTTTCGCACAAAAAACTTCGCTTTTGAAATGGACAGCCCAATCATCCGATCTGAATACGATAGAAAATCGTTGAAACTAACTTTGAAACGTGTGTGTAATTATAAATAATCCAATATAGCAGCATTTTCACAAAAATTGCAAGAACCGTGGACAAAATCAACATTGCTGATCTACAACTGTTCATGAATCGATGCCACGTTGCTGCGCCGCAGTACTTATTGCTAAATGTATGAATACAAAATACTAATTGTAAATGTTGTTGATCACTGTTATTTTCTTTTAGAACACCATCTTTTTCCAAACTTGCCAAGGTGGCCGGAAACTTTTGAGAACATGCATTTTCTTTTGCAATTAATTTTGTTAATTAAATTTATTAATATTTAATTTGTATTCTATAAATAAGTTCTTAACTGTTATGTCAATAAAGTGTATAAGTATCACTTTGAGATTCCTCTTCATATCGGTATACTTACAAATTAACCAAAAATTTTATGCTGGCCGGAAACTTTTGACCGCCACTGTATGCAGGGCTATACAATTTTTTTTTAATCATTATTGAGAATAAGCGTGAATAGCTTAAAGGTTTTTTTTTATTTTGATTTATGCATTTTCAAGCTCACCTACATTTAGCATACTAAGAGATGTTTGTAGCATTTAAATAAAATCATATATAGGGCTATACAGAAAACTAGATACATTGATGTCTATCTATAATAATTCCGGGAAGTGTGATTTCAGTATATTTAAGCGGGTTTTGGTCTGAATTAAATTCAAGTTTAATATGTGGCACGTATAAATATCTATAGGCAATATATAGGTCTGTACAAAATTACTCAATTATGTTTTCATCTACTGAAAGAAATTGCTAAAGGGGAATTTTAGACTGTGTTATGCTTTTTCTAACTTACCTTAATTTTAGCATACTAAGTAGAATATATACAAACATATACACAGGAGAAAGTTCATATACACAGCTGCACAAGAAAATTGGAGTAAGTTTTCGGCTTTGTGTGGTAATTAATCAAGACTGGTTTTAAAATGGGATATGCCTTTTCTAAAATGTTTGCATAGGTATCGTTTTTACCCTATTAAAAGGCGAAGTTTTGTACGTATTCTAGAATTTTTGGAAAGTGTTTCAGAATCTCTGCTTGACGTAGGATTTTTCTTTCTTGTGTTTCTTCGTATCATTTTTAGCTCACAGGCTCTCAAAGCCCGAGAGCTAATGTACCCACCGCATCGGTTCTGTACGTATGTATGTACGTAACGCGATAACTCTTGATAGAACAATCCGATTGGCTTCAAACTTTTTTTTAGGTTCATTCTGATAAGGCGCTTCCCTGATTAGTTTTGGGGATTCATTAGTGAAGTATAAAGGGGGGAAGGGGGCTATCCCCCATTAATTTATATAAATGAGTTTTTTATGCAGAGTTATTCGATTTGCTCCAAATTTGGCATACCGGTTTATTATGTTAAGGAGCTGCCTTGATTAAATTTGGAGGTTTATTGGTTAAGTATAAAGGGGGGGACTACTCCCCCTTTAATGTAGGTAAATGGGCTTTTCATGTAGAATTATTCGATTTGCTTCAAATTTGATATACCGGTTTATTACAATATGGCGCTTTCTTCATTAGATTTGGAGGTTCATTGGTTAAGTATAAAGGGGGGAAAGAGTGCAAGTCCCGTACCCTTAATTTAGATAAATGGATTTAATGCAGAATTATCCAATTTACTTTAATTTTTTTTCTATGTTCATTCTGATAAGGAGCTTTCCTGATTAGATTTGGAGGTTCATTAGTTAAGTATAAAGGGGGAAAGGGGATTAGACCTCCCCCCTTAATTTAAGGATATAGTTTTTTCATGCAGAATTATCCGATTTGCTTCAAATTTGGTATTCCGTTTTATTATGTTAAGGAGCTTCCCGGATTAGATTTGGAGGTTCATTGGCTAAGTATAAAGGGGGGGGGGGTAACGGGATCTAATCCCCCTTCATTTATATTTTGAGGGGCATTATTCTTTGAAATAAGAGTATAATATACAATTAGTGTGAATAGCTTGTGAGCTCAGTGCCATCAGTTTAACTGGGCACTGTTCTTTTTATTTACTTTCTTCTATCTTTACAAGAAGTAAGTATTGGATTCGTGAAAATTTTCGAATTCGGGTTTTCGATGGATTTACACGTTTTAGGGGTCAGAGATCCCGAAAAACCAGTTTTTACAAAACGTCTGTCTGTCTGTATGTCTGTCTGCGTGCGACACAAATTTTGTAGGCGCTCTATCTCAAGAATTAATAAACGGAATTTAATTAAACGTTAGATTCAGTTAGTTTGTGATATAAATTGGTGCTGATTACTTTTTGATTAAAATCACCCAGCAGGTAGTGCTGCTATGCTGCATTATTCATGATTTCTACAATACAATTATGAATACATGAATTCTAGAATTTCTATATGTTGATAATGTTTTGGTATATATCGCCCAATAGGTGGCGATGCTATGCTGCATTATTCATGATTATCGCAATAGCTCTATCTCAAGAACTAATGCATGAATTTTCATCAAACTTTAGATTCAGTTAGCCCCCGATATAAATTAGTGCTGCTTAGTTTTTCGTGTAAATCGCACAACAGATGCCACTGCTACGCAGAATTTTTCGCAATTTCCGCAATAGCTCTATCTCAAAAACTAATGCCCGGATTTTCATCAAACTTCAAATTCAAATAGATGTTGACATAAGTTGATGCTGATTAGATTTTGGAGTAAATCACTTAACCAGTGGCGCTGCTATGCTGCAGTTTCAAGAAGTATTAACATGCATGGGATAGAAGAAAGTTATGCGATTGCCGGATCCGTCTAGTTTTAAATGAATCTATTGTCATTTGTAATCAAGGAAATCATATTTAATCACATCGTGTTATAGAGTCAAAAATACTATCGAAACGCAAATTTAATTTATTTTCAAACTTCACACATCAATAGGGCTGTTCTTGGATAACGGGAACCGTGCAACCTCCCGAAAGGCAAAATTGATTAAAATGTCTTTGGTTTATAATTTGCTGGGTACTAGTTAAAAAAATAGTTTTTTAAACACAAGCTATAGCTTTTTCACTTTTGATAGCATTAAAGTGTCTTTCAAAAATGCTATCAAAGTTGATGGTTTAATTAAATTTCTGATTGCGACAGCACCGAAGAAGTTGTCATGAGACAACATTCGATTGTAACACAAGATTTACCTCATTTATCAAAATACAAAAAACGCAATTTAATTGTAAATCACTTCAATAACCATACCTGTAAATGTCATGGTTTTATGCGTATAAATGAGCGCGTGAATGTGGTAGAAAGTTTTAAGTTGTGGAATGGATAGGAATATTTTTACAGCCTTAAGAACTTGAAACTATAAACAAAGTTTATATTACATCAAATTCAGAGGAAAAAAGTCATAATCTAATTACGAGAATAATTTAAACATTCCAATTAATATATAATCTAGTGAGATAATTACGTGCTTAAAGAAATAAGTGTCTGTAAAAAGAACGTAAATGATGCTCGATGACAGTTAGTGGTCGTTAAATTCAGGGTCTCCAAAATAATATTTCGAAAAATCTGCAGTGAACTCACCTGAACATCACGCTTTGTCCATTGTCTAGAATAAAAGTCACTTTGTCGGTAATAATGTCTCAATTTCGAAATATTTCGCAATAGGAAACGTAAATTGTTGACCTACCGATGAGTGGCTTATAAATTTTGGTAACAATGATTTTTAACCCTTTCCAAAATAGATGAAAAGTGTTTATGAATTCGACTTGCATGATTGTCTGTCTGTCTGTCTACCCGCTAACTTTCGTAAATATACTCGGATTTTCATGTAATTCATATATGTTAGTGATGTTTACCTTGGTATGCTCGGTATTGAATATGAAGTGTGTAACATTAAACGTTCATTTACAGGGGCACTCAAAACAGTTCCGTTACTTTATGGGTGAATGAGAAAAAATCGCTTGCAGTGTATTTTAATGACAATACGCTAATTCAAGTGAATTGAAATTTATATAAATGACTGAAATTCACAACAAGATGATTACTATAGAATAGGACATTCATAGCGTTTATCGTTCATTTACAGGGGCACAAAAAATAATTCCATTACACTATGGTCAATGGGGAAAAATCATTTGCAGTTTATTTTAATGACATCATGCTTATTCAAACGAAACTGATATGGATCACTGAATTTCAGTACAAGACGATTCCTATAGAACAGGGCATTCATAGAATTTATCGTTCATTTACAGAGATACACAAAAGAAACCGGTTTACTGTCTTTGAGCAATAATTGCTGGAAGTGCGTTTTCAATTTCAGTTTGCGCTTTTAAATTGAACTAACTTTTTGAATATTACGCGTTATATATATATTCTATACCTCATATATAAGGCTGCACAAAAGAATTCACGTACCATTCTCCTGTGGAAATTGCTATAAAGGAATTTTCAACTGTGGTATGTATTTTCTAACTAAACTAAGTTTTTGCATGCATGTAGTTTATAGATAGAAATCTATACTTCATATACAGGGTTACTCATAGAATCCCGATAATTTTCCGACTGTAGATGGTAATTGCTGAAATTGGGTTTTCAAATGTATTATGCGTTTCTAAATGGTTCGATTAGACATCCTATTTCAACTTATTAAACAGTGAAGTTTTGTTACATGACTTAGCAGCCATTATTTTTTACGTATGTACGTACGTACGTAACGCGATAACGCTTGATAGAAATATTCGATTTGTTTAATTTTTTTTTCTAGGTTCATTCTGATACGGCGCTTCCCTGATTAGTTTTGGAGGTTCATTGGTTAAGTATAAAGGGGGGAACGAGGGGGGCTAATCTCCCCCTTAACTAAGATAAATGGGTTTTTCATGCAAAATTATCAGATTTTCTTCAAATTTGGTATACCGGTTAATTCTTATATGGTGTTTCGCTGATTAGATTTGAAGTTTCATTGTTTAAGTCTAAAGGGGGGAATGGGGGGCTAATACAACCCTTAATTTAGATAAATGGGTTTTTCTATCCGATTTGCTTCAAATTCGGTATATCGGTTTATTTCGATAAGGCGATTCCCTGATGACATTCAGAGGCTCTGGTTAAGTATAAAGAGGGGAAACGGGCGGGGGCTACACCCCCCCCCCCTTAATTTATTTTTTGAGGGGCATTATTCTTTGAAATAAGAGTATAATATACAATTAGTGCGAATAGCCTGTGAGCTCAATGCCATCAGTTTAACTGGGAACTTTCCTTTTTTATTTTGAAAGCCGCTGTGTCGGAACAATGGAACATTGTAAATTCTTTCATAAACTTCTTAGTTTGCGGTGCAACTTTACATCCAGGGGACAATGTAATTTTGGACAAGCTAATATTTCCAAAGAAATTAGAGAGCCACTGAAAATTACGTTTAACTGTAGCATAAAACTACTTGATAAGTAATTAAATTTAACATTAAACACAAAATAAAAATCATACGTCAAGCATAGATTATGAAACACTTTCCAACACATTCAGAATAATGTAACAAAACTGCACCGTTTAAAAAATTACGTCTAATTCAACCCTATGGAAACGCATAACACATTTCAAAACACAATTTCAGCTGTTCCCATCTACAATCAAAAAATATCCGAATTTTTCAGCAACCCTGTATATAATGTATATAGATTTATATCTATAAACTACATGCATGTCAAAATTTAGTTCACTACAAACTTTAGTTTCCTCTGGTAAGGAGAATGGTACGTGAATACTTTTGTGCAGCCCTGTATATGAGGTATAGAATTTATATATGACAAGTAACATGCAAAAAATCAGTTAAATTTAAAAGTGCATACTAAATTTTAAAACGCACAGCAATTATTACTCAAAGACAGTAATGTACTGTAACCGATTTCTTTTGTGTGTCCTGTAAATGAATAAAAAATGCTATGAATGCCCTATTCTACATAATCGTAGTGAAATTCAGTGATTTTTATCAGTTTTCACACATTTGAAATAGCGTCATGTCATTAAAATACTCTGCAAACGATTTTTCTCTATATACCATAATGTAATAGAATTATTTTGAGTGCCCTTGTAAATGATTTATTAATCCTACGCACTTCATATGCAATACCAAACATTCTTTGTTGACCCTAAATAACCTTTATCAATTGCATGAAAATCCGAGTATATTTACAGGAGTTAGAGCGTAGACAGACAAACCGAATGCAAAAAACACTTTTCAACTTTTTTGGGAAGTGTTAAAAAGTATAAAAACAAGTAAGAAAATTCATGCGTACAGCATAGATTAATGAAACACTTTCAAACACTCCCTTTAACGAAACTTCGTTACTTAGGGAAAGAAGGTAAAAAATATAACTAAGTAAACATTTAAAAAGTCCTTCCGGCCAGTGCCGGGAGAAAGAGGTAGCTTTCATATTCCTTATTTTAAAAAAAGCTAACTTATATTATTCAAACACACGAAGCTCAATTTAGTGGAAACCGAATATAGGAGATTCAATACTAATTTTTATCAATACTAAATCATTATGAATGAGAATTCTAAATCATTATGAATGAGAATTTCGCGAAATTAGTCAGCTTTATCCAAGCTGCTTTTATTTAAAGTAACTTATATTTGGCTGCCAAATTCGGCGATTTATTAAAGTGCCCGCTATTTTAAGACAACATGGTGGATGAGGCTAACCAGTGAACTTGGTCGAGACCTTAGTAATTGCTGTGCACATGCTCACTCACATCGGAATAGATTGATATATACGAGTGCTTTCTCAGGCAAAAAATCAGATTTTTCAAAATGTCACCCACATTAGATATTGAAATTGCTATATCTGAGCCATTTTTTAAGATAAAGACAAACAAAAAATGCTCCTGAATCCTTATATCAAGGTCAAATACTTAAGAAAGAAACTTTTTTCAATTTCTAATTTTTTTGCACCTCACTTTAAATATAATTTTTTTTTAATTTAATGGCTGCCATTTTGAAACAAGATGTCTGATGAAGCTGGCCAGCGAACTTGGTCGAGATATTGATGTATACTATCCACATGCCTTCTTACATCGAAATAGGTGAATACGTGTGTTATCGAGTGACAAATACAAGATCGTTTCGAAATGTTAGCCATGCTAGAAATTCAAAGTGCTATAATTCAACCATTTTTTAAGATATAAACAAAAGAACAAATTTTCAGAAATAAAAACTGCTCCGGAATCTTTGTATCAAGGTCAAACACATAAAAAAAATCTTTTTCATTTTCCAATTTTTTAATACCTCATTTTAAGTTTTAAATTTAATTTCTTTTAAATGGCAACCCTTTTGAAACAAGATGGCGAATGAAGCTGGACAACGAACTCGGTCAAGACATTGGCATGTACTATGTACAGACCAAGTTACATCCAAATCGGTTCATAAATACGCCTGATATCGCGTGACAAAAATCAAGTCGTTTTAAAATGTCAGCCACATTAGAAATTCAAAATGCTATAACTCAGCCATTTTTTTAGATATAGACGAAACAAAAATAGTTCCGGAATCTTAGTATTAAGGTCAAACACATACGAAAAAAATCTTTTTCATTTTCCATTTTTTTGGTATCTCATTTTAAATTTTAATTTTTTTTAAATTATTTAAATGACCGCAATTTTGAAACAAGACGGTGGATGAAGCTGCCAACGAACTCGGTCGAGACATTGGTACGTACTATGTATAAACGAAGTTACATCCAAATCGGTTTATAAATACGCCTTTTATCGCGTGACAAAAATCAGGACGTTTCAAAATGATAGAAATTCACAATGCTATAACTAAGCCATTTTTTAAGATATAGACGAAACAAAAACTGCTCCGGAATCTTTGTATAAAGGTCAAATACATAAGAAAAAAATATTTTTCCATTTTCAATTTTTTGGTACCACATTTCAAATTTTAAATTTTTTAAAGAATTTTAAATGGCCGCCATTTTGAAACAAAATGGCGGATGAAGCTGGCCAACGAACTCGGTCGAGACATTGGTATGTACTATGTACACACCGAATTACATCCAAATCGGTTAGAAAAATACGAGAGTTACAGTGTGACAAATGTCAGATATATATATATATATATATATATATATATATATATGTCAATTTTGATCGGAGGGTGGTTTCGGGGTCTGGGGATCATGATCGATGAAAATATACCAAAATTTTTTTAAATCGCTTTCCTTCGAACGGCTGCAATAGGTAGCTTTTTGTAATGAAAGCTACCTAAAATCTGATTTCCGTACTTACCGTCCATAGCCAAATATGTATTCCAATTCTTTTGAACAGCCCTGTATTCGATCTGTATGTTGATATATATACTATATAATGCGATAATTTAGTTTAGCAAGAAAATGTGTAACACGTTGAAATCCATCTTTCAGCAATTTATACTAATAGATGGAAACATACTTGAATAATTTTGTACAGACGTATTGTTTACCTAGTACCTTTATTACATGCCACTATTTAGCTAAAATTTAATTCAAAATAAAACACGCTTAAAACTACAGAAATTACATTTCCAGAAATTATCACCCATAGACGGCCATGTATCGAACTCTTTGTGCCCTGTATATCATTTTATCTATATTCTACAAATATTTCTTAGTACACTAAATTCAGTTCAGCGTAAAAATGCATAACTCCTTTAAAACACACCTTTAAGCAATTTATGCTCATATTCAGTAACCTTTACGAATTCATTTCTGTAGCTCTGTATATGAACTATAGCATTTATACGCACTTTATAGTATGCATAAATATAGTGAACAAGTAGGTAAGTGTGATCACAGATCGCACAGAGGGTTCGTTTAATATTCCTTTGAAAACACTTTATCCTTTTGAAAAATCTGTTAGTTCCACATTTTGCAACCAAGGGCGCACTCTATTCTAAACAAACCTCTATCCGAACGAAACTCCGTTTTATATACTATCCGTAGATATATTAGTCGAGGGGATTGGGCCGATAGCACCTGAGATATGTAGGCACCCCTGGCGGTAAAAAGTGGAACTAAAATATGTAAGGCTATGGTGCATAAAGTGAAAGAATGGTCAAAGGGGTGTCGGCAAAAGTTGGAAAAGTACTCCCCGGGTGAAATAGGACGGAGGTTAAAAAAATTCCTTAAAATACACAAGTTAGAGCCCGGAGGAGTAAATAATATAAGACTTTTTGAAAATTTTATGATTTGCCGTGTGGTCTGAGGTATTCAGCTATACGTATGCAAAAAGTCGTGTCTCCAACTTAATTAGGGGCTCTCTTAGAAAGAATTGCTTAAAATACATATGTGGTAGCTCAAAGGGTTAAACGTAAGACTTTTTCAAGATTTTATGATTTGTCGCCTGGACCATATTTGTCGCCTTTTCTATAAGTATGCAAAATTTCAAATCTCCAATTTAATAAGGGGATCAGTTAGAAAGAATTGCTTAAAATAATCATGTGGGAGCCCAAAGGGTTAAATGTACGGTTTTTTCAAAATTTTATGACTTTTCGCGTAGTCTCAGGGATTCTGCTATAAGTATGCAAAATTTCAAATCTCCAATTTTATAAGGGGCTCAGTTAGAAAGAATTGCTTAAAATACACAAGTGGGAGCTCAAAGGGTTAAATGTACGGCTTTTTCAAAATTTTATGGTTTTTCCTTTGATGCGAGGTGTTCAGCTATAAGTATGCAAAATTTCACGCCTCCAACCAAAATAGGGGCTCACTTAGAAAGAATTGTTTAAAATACACATGTGGGAGCCCAAAGGGTTAAATGTACGATTTTTTTCAAAATTTTATGATTTGTCGTTTGATGTGAGGTGTTCAGCTATAAGTATGTAAAATTTCACGCTCCCAACCTAATTAGGGGCTCACTAAGAATGAATTGTTTAAAACACACATGTGGGAGCCCAAAGGGTTAAATGTACGACCCTTTCAAAATTTTATGATTTGTCGTATGATGTGAGGTGTTCAGCTATAAGTATGCAAATTTTCAAGTCTCCAACATGTATAGTTTCTGAGAACGGGCTCTGTGACAGACGGACAGACAGACAGACAGAGGAGCGAGACCAATATGGTTTCGTCAGATGAACGAAACCCTAAAAAAGTGCATATAATTAAAAATGCATTTCGAGCAATCATTGCTAATATACAGTAATTTGGATACAATAAAGTATCTGAAACCTTTTCAAATACACCGCAAACAATTTCCCCTATACCATTATGAACGGAATTCTTTTGTTTGGCCCTGTAAATGAACAATAACTATTCTTTGCACCACATATTTAATACATTTTAGTGGGCTTCATAAATGAATATCAATTTTACTGTGTTGAAAAGAGTGTAACACCATTAAAAATCAGTTGAAACGATTTTTTCCCATTGGCCGTAATGTAACGGAAAACTTTTGACTGTCCCTGTAAATGAACGAAACATTCTACAAACTTCATTTGAAATAGGGAACGTGCTATGGTAGAAGTCACCATCCAAAAATTTCAGAACGATCCAAGCATATTTACGAGAGTTAGAGTGTGGACAGACGGCCAGACAAACCGAAGTCATAAACACTTTTCAACTTTGTTGGAAAGTGTTAAAAACCGAAGTCATAAACACTTTTCAACTTTGTTGGAAAGTGTTAAAAACCGAAGTCATAAACACTTTTCAACTTTGTTGAAAAGTGTTTTAAAGGAAGTTTATAAAGAAAAGTTTATAAAGTTAAAAGGAAGGTTATAATTTCTAAAAATTAAAAAGTAGCTAAAGTATAATAATAATTATACAATATCGACAAAGGGGCTTTAGAGAGTGAAAATCGACGATTTGCTTGAAAAAAAAGCTGTTAAAACTTTAGTTATGAATAGAGATAAAATGAAAAGACGCTGTTTAATTTCAAGCTTCAGTAAATTCTGTCTAAGGTGGACTCTGTACAAGCCGGAAATCTGTCTACTGCGGAAAAATTTTCAAGTCCCGGCGAACCCATAGAAAATTACATTAATTCATGCTGCATAAGGCGGAATCTGTCTAACGCGGAAACGGAAAACATTTAAATGTCCCATAGAAACCAAAATTTTGCATAAGGCGGAAAAAAGGATAATTTAAAAATGAAATGCATTTTGTTTATTAAACTTTAAAACTGATAAGTCAAGTACTCAATGTCGTGCATGTTAGTTAAATTCCGTAACACTTTGAAAAAGTTAATTCAAAAGGACAGAAACTGTTTAAATTTTAAGGAATTTATGCTTGTGCCACTTTTTCATATGCAAAATTGTATTTAAAAGTTAATATTTCTAGTAGAATTAACATTTATCAAAATATATATTTTCGAAAGTGCAATATATTATACTTTAAGGATGTCCTCAAATTCAAAGTTATAGCGGCTGTCTCATTCTCGAAGTTTATTGAGGGTGGCGGTTATATTTTTTTTTTTTTTTTTTTTTTTTTTTGTGTGTGTGTGTGTGTAAACTTCCAATTCGCATGTATTACAACAGTACTAAGAAATTGAATAGCGTTTCTAATTTATCTATAAAGACAAAAGATCTTTCCGAATTTCAGTTTTCAACCGATTTTCGAGTCAGGAAAATCAGTAAAAAATCATCAAATTCGAGGGATTTTTCTTGGGGGGGGGGAGCTTTTTTGCATAAGCCGGAATATTGTCTACCACGGAAAATTTTCTCAGTTCCGATCGATTCCGCCTTAGACAGAGTTTACTATATTTAATTTTAAATATTAAAATTTCAGCGCTTTTTTGGCACTGAAAACAGAAAAACGCGGTTTTAGTGCCCTCTGAAAATTTGTGAAATCCAAAATACCACAACTCCCTCTTTCGCGGAGTTAAATCTTTCTACGGCTAAAGATTTTAGTCGTATAAAAATATAAATGTTGGTTTTTACTTGTTAGAAAATGGAAATAGCTTTTCTAAATATATCATATATGACACAGCGGGCATATAAAACTTTCGTAACATTTACAAAACTGACTATCATGACGTAAATATCTTTTTATAGGATAAATTTAAAAAAATGTAATCAGTTAGATTAGAACAATACCCCAAAACCTAACAGATTTGGTTATTACCTATTGGACAAAGATTAGAGGCGGCACCTCTCCCATAGGAGTATAGATTACAATCCCGGGATCCCGTATCCCAGAACTCCACTTCATTTTTAATCCCGAAAATACCGGGATTTTTCGGGATTGCATATTAAACTGAAATTACAAAATATATTTATAGACTTTCGCTTTCGGAAAAAAGAATTAATGAATTTTTATGAAATGTATATATAATTGAAAAGAATATATATGTCAAATAATGTTTACATATATTTCTAAGCGATTAAATCTTTTAACATGGAAATCTTTTGATTTGTAAACAGATGTAACCCACACAGCTAATAGTCAGGAAAAATGAATTCATTTGTTTATATCGATTTCACTGCGTATGTAGAAAATATCTTTCACTTCAAAAGTCATTTTCGCAGTGTTGAATTCAGGGGGTGGCCCAGGGGAGGACATTCCCACCGGAGAAATGAGGTGTCCCCCTCGGAAGATTTGAGATTTTCTGTTTTCAATGTCAAAAAGTGCAATTTCTCCCCCGGAACACTCTAATGCCCAACCCCAGAAATCTGTAACCCCCCCCCCCCACCCTCGGGAGTCTCAGAGATCGCTGCTGGAGAAAAGTGTCTGAATTCAACACTGCATTTTCGAATTAGAGTTTACTGATAAGTGTTGCTTTTGTGTATGATAGTCATTGTTATGTACTAAATTCTTTGCTTTTCTTTAAAGATGTTTAATGAAAAGGATTTTGTAGTTTAAAGGAAAAATTGTGATACATCTTCAGTATGGTACTACTAGTGATGGGCGATTCTGGAAAATTCAGGAATCGATTAAAATCGATAACGCATAAAACTGAATCGATCACAATAAGAATCGATACTTGAATCGATATTTCGATTTTCAGATTCACACAGATAAGCTCAAAAATATTAATTTCCAAACTTAGCGAATCAGCAGAGACGTAGCGACCACCTCCCATACCTCCCATTTGGGGGGGGGGGGGGGGTTAGACAAGGGGCCCAGTCGTAAGCTATTACAGACCTTTAAGTCAAATAATAAAGTTTTTAACTTTTAAAAAATTATTAGTTTTAAGATGTAATTTTAATAATATTGTAATTTATGTTTTATTTAAATTTATTTTTTAAGAAAGATCTCTGTCAGATTAAAAACAAGTTGGAAATTGCGCGTCAAATGTGGCAAATGTTGTGCGTTCGTATTATAATTAGTTCTATAAATATTTTTTGCCCCGCATATTGTACTGAATGCATATTTTAGCGCACTTCATAAGTGCATATCTTTTTCATTCTATTCGAAAGTCCGTAACATCATTAAAATGCACTTGAAATAATTTTTCCCATTGGCCGTAATGTAACGAAAAACTTCTGACTGTCCCTGTAATTAAACTATGCATCCGATTTTCATAAAATTTGAAATGACTGGACAAAATTTTGCAACAATTATATATTTAAAATTTCAGACCGTTCGGTTGGGTAGTTTTTGCTTTATTATATGCGGGCGAATGGACACACAGATGGACCGAACGACGACTATAGGTGTACGTATGCATATAATTACGAACGCACCTAAAAAGGAAGTAATGATTTTTTATCCTTAGGAAGTAATGATTTCATCCGGAACAGCGGTCATTTCTATTTTTACTTCCTTAAACCAAACAGATGGGGACTTACTTCCTATAATTGCCAAGCTTTTTTAAAAATAGAAGGACAACATTTTGAAGGCTTTAAATTTTATTAAGTAATTGAAATAGTTTTTAAATCTTTTTTTAGGGCCCCTTATAAGCGTGGAGGAAAGGTAGGTAGGTCCCAATGTCAAAAATTTTAGGCACCAAAATTTTTTATTCTAAAATATATATATCTAAAGTATATATATATATATATATATATATATATATTTCATCAATAATTAAAAATGCAAAAACACCATAACTCTGGAAAGAAGGTGTATATCAGCAATATTTAACTATAAAAATTCCAAAAACTTTCAAAAATACAGGTAAAAAATAAAACACTGGCAAAAAACTGTCTGTTTTTCATTAGTGGGAGGACAGACAGACCTAACTCCACCCCCACTGTTAAAAGCTTGCAGGTTTCCGAACGCATGTCCATCCTGCACTCAATACAGAAAAAAACTATTGTCATTTTAGATACAAAATTCAAAAGGCTAAATAAACCAAATTTAAACAAAAAAGTAATGTAAACAAAGCATAATTAAAATACAAAACAAAATTTTTTTAAATAAAATGGTCATTTAGAAAATTACTCTAAAATTGCAATTTAAATATAAACAAATAAAATTAACTTAACATGTATGAATGCAGAACAACGTGCACCCTCCCAAACCTATAAGAAAAAATTTCAAAAACCTGAAACAGAAGTACAGTCGTGGAAAAAAAAAGTAAACATCCCTACTAACTCTTCAACAAATTATCGTAGATGGAAGTTACTGGTACCGAACGATTGGAAATAAAGTCTAATTTTAAATGACGTACATAAAATTTACTTAGGGGGCCATCTACATATTAAAACGAACCCAAACTTCATTTTTTTCAATGGCAATACCAAATTTTAAAAAGATATTTCAAATGTTCGGTTCAAACTATGCTTAGACACCAAATTTCAAGTCATTTGAATGATAAGTTTTTGAACTATAAACATTCAAAATTGAGTGCTTCTAATGTTAAATTACATTTTCATATTTTCATTAATATCTCCTGACATTATACTCCTAATGTGCTAATTTTTTGTGTAGCAATAATACTAAAATACCCAAACATAAATACGTTGAATTTGCAATTTTTATAATCTTATGATAGGAATTATGAATTATGAAATTAATATTCGAAAAAATTATGTATTTCAACCAACAAATATTTTGATGGATTTAGATTTATTGAGTCCTGCTTTATGAAAATCCAAAATTTCACATTTTTCTTCCAAATAGTTTTCAAATTACGCTTAAAAAACGATAAAATGATGGTTTAAGGGGCCGTCTATCATAGAATTGAGTAGATATCGTGAAATGTCTTCTGCTCACTTGTTATCTAACAGGCTTCATTAATCTAATCATTCTCTCGGTTTAAAATAACTAATTTCTCGGAAACTTATGGTACGAATTGCATCAATATTTGCCCTTAGGCTAATTGAAGGGTGTAGAGTTCATTTATGCTGTCAGAATTGGGTATTGCCATGGGAAAAAAATGAAGTTATGGTTCGTTTTAATATGTAGATGGCCCCCTAAGAAAATTTTATATACATCATTTAAAAGTAGACTTTACTTCCAATCTTTCGGTACCAGAAACTTTCTTCTACGATAATTTATTTCGGAGTTAGTAGGGGGTGTTTATTTTTTTTTTTCCACGACTGTACCTCCGAGCCCATTATCAAAATCTTTAAATCCAAATCTGCAAACCTCCATTGATTCAAAACATCCGTGTCAATTCGTTCTTTAAACAAGACTGTAAAATTCACACTTCTTATGGAATGTTCTGGAAGGATGCTACCATAAGTTGCTCATCCCGCCAATCCACAATGCTGCCACTCACTTTTTAAAACAATCTTTATATAATACTTCAATAAATTTATAGGATAACTATTATTGTAAAAAAGATTAGCCAAAAACTTAAAAATCTGCTTATAAAAATTACTATTACTGTCACAAATTTTGTTAAAACGAATTAATTGATTAATTATAATATTTATGTACTTTTTTTATGTAAATTAGAAAACCAATGCGGCATACCTCTTGTAAAAAATTGAAAACTGTTTCTTTTATCATACAAATCCAAGGTTAATTTATTATCAAAAATATTAAAAGAAATATCCAAAAATTCTGCATTATAATCATTACAGTGTGCCGTTTGCCCTATTCAGCTTTAAACAATTTGGATATATAACGTCATATTCATTAGTAAAATCAAAATTGAAAATCAAAATATCATCAATATATCTAAAGACTTTTAAAGACTTTTCATGGTATACTTAAATTCATAATAAAACAAAAATTAATTTGCTCGAAATTAGAATCAATGGAGGTTTGCAGATTTGGATTTAAAGATTTTCTGTTTCATGTTTTTGAAATTTTTTCTTGTAGGTTTTGGAGGCTGCACGTTGTTCTGCATTCATGCATGTTAAGTTAATTTTATTTGTTTATATTTAAATTGCAATTTTAAAGTAATTTTCTAAAAGACCATTTTATTTAAAAAAAAAATTTGTTTTGTATTTTAATTATGCTTTGTTTACATTACTTTTTTGTTTAAATTTGGTTTATTTAGCCTTTTGAATTTTGTTTCTAAAATGACTGTAGTTTTTTTCTGCATTAAGTGCAGGATGAATATGTGCTCACAAACCTGCAATGTTTTAACAGTGGGGGTGGAGTTAGGTCTGTCTGCTCTCCCACTGATGAAGAACAGACAGTTTTTTGCCTGTGTTTTGTTTTTTACCTGTATTTTTGAAAGTTTTTGAATTTTTATAGTTAGATATTGCTGATATACACATTCTTTCCAGAATTATGGTGTTTTTGCATTTTTAATTATTGATGAAATACATTTTGTTGCATTTGATATGATCTGCTTTTAGCGCCAGTTATGCAATAATTTTTCCTTAATTATGTATAATATATATATATATATATATACGTGTATAAATATGTAATGCCGTTGGAGCCTACTATAAGAAGGAACCGTTCGCCGCATACCCGTTTATGTTAAACCTATTTTTCTTTCTTTTTTTTTTAACCAGTTGTTCTTATATCCATAAATTATTGTTGCTAATCACATAATTTATGTTTTGTATTACTTATTTTGTCTTATATACTTTTCAAGCTTGAATTTCAAAATTAAATGAACATGGAGTTGGGGATCTTACTGCCTTCGGCAGCGTAACCCATTAGGTCTGCGTCCACCCCAGTCTCGAAAGAAACGAACTTTGAATTACTGTTATTTTCTTCCGGCTTGAATTAAAATTTCAGGAACATAAATCACGTTGCCATAAGAACGGATGTAGTAGTCTTACAATTTGAGTTTAATGATGTAACTAACAAAATTTACCAAAGTTCTTTTATTTAAAAAAAAAAAAAAATCGCTGCGCGACGTGACTTTAATTCTTAAAAGGATAGTGGACGCACATGTATGTTTCCTGGAAATCTGTAACATTAGAGCTAGTACCTAGCTGGCGAAGTTCGTTTGTATTGGAACCCTTTACCGGTGCCTCTAATAATATGAAACCCCGAAGCGAACGAACCTTCGAACCAGGTTCCCGCTGCGTGCTGCGCATGCACTGCGCGGCCGCTTCTTTAAAACGAATGTCTAATGTATACGTAAATCTCGAACCGAGTCCCCGCTGCCTACACAGCTTATAGGTGTCCATTCCCCCCCCCCCCCCCTTTGCCTCCGGGTGGGAAAAACGCGCTCCACCCCAATTTTTGACATTGCATAATTTTTAATTTTTTTATTATGTGTTATAAACTATCTTAAATTTTCAAACAGATCGCCCTGTTATATTTTCTAATTTTGTTCTGCCCCTCCCCTCTCCCCTCCCCCTCCCGAAATGTGACGCGCCATTCGTTTTTATAATTTTTTATCACGTGTTATAAACAATCTTAAAGTTTCAAACGGATCGCATTGTTAGATTTCCTGATTTTAACAAAATCGCGTTATTTAGTTCCAGATTCCACCACCATGTTGCGCACTCTATCCTTAACAAAACTGTGAACGAAACTCTGTTAAACACCCTATCAGTAGATATATTACTCGAGAGGGTGGCAGTCTTGAGCAAGAATTTAAGGTATTTGCTGAAATTACTATTTAAAAATAGTAGTAACTAAACTTTTGACTTTTTTATATTTAATAAGTAGCATTTATCTCAGGACTTCCTCAAAAAAACGCACCTAAAATGGGTTGGGTTGGGTTGATTGTTGACGGCCGATTATCTACTCGAGGGATATAGGCCCTAGGGGGAGTGCCCTTCGTGGGGGTCTTTCTAAGGGAACCTAACCCGTATTTACGCATGGAAAATCCAAGGCTTCGAAGAAAACCACGAAAACTCCGAAACGGTTAGGCCGACGGGCGCGATTGGGTTCGAACCCAGCACCTCCCGTCTACCAGCTTCGAGAGCAGAACCTCTCAGCCACTGGTGGGGCTCACCTAAAATGGTAAAAAACGCTAAGGTTTAAAATAAATTCTAGCTCCCTCCCCCCCCCCCCCACCCGATATTTTACGCACCATTCTTTTTTAACCTTTTTCTTATGTGTTATAAACTATCTTAAAGTTTCAAGCAGATCGCCTTGTTAGATTTCCTACTTTAAATGAAATCGCGGCATGTTAGTTCCACATTATACCACCAGGGAGCGCAGTCTATTCAAAACAAAAGTGTATCTAAACTAAACTCCTTTACACAACCTATCCGTAGATGCATTCGTCTAGGGGGTGGCGGTCTTAAGCAAGAATTGGAGATATTTGCTGAAATTACTATTCGAAAACAGTGGTATGAACACTTATAAAATTTTTGATATTGAAAAAGTAATAGTTATCTCAGCCCTCCGTCAAAAAAACCGCGCGCAAAACAGTAGAAAAAGCTAATGCTACTATAATAAATCATGTGACTGACTTTTTTGGCCTTTTCTGCCACCTTAAAAATATCATTTAACAGAAATAAACCAATTAGTGAAATAATAATTAATATCTCAGCTTGTAATTAATAAATAAGAATAATTTTTTTAATTTCTGAAAGGATAATTTTTTTTTTTTGCGTCGCCCTGTCCAAGTTTTGAATTTTTACGCCCCTTACATTCTGAGATGTGGTCCCCTTTTAAAACAGTACAAAATTCTCGGGATCCACTTTGTGTAAATTGTTAAATATATTATTCGAAGAAATAAGCCCGGGGGAACATCCCTTCCGTAAGTTTTGAGATTTTATGCTTTTTATTGGACAAATGTGCACCCCGCCCCCCCCCCCCTTACGGAACTCTAAAATATGTCCCCCGCCATCCCGACCGGAGTCGCATAAATTCCTCCCGGAGAAAAATACCTGCATTCAACACTGATTTAAGTCAGAAAGAAAAAAAGGCTCTTATACAAAATTTTACAGCAATTCTGCCGCTAAAACAGTAAAATTGGAAGAATCGATTCAACCCGATCCGTGGATCGACAGCGATGCAATTTGAATTGAAGTACATCAAAAAATAACGATCCTATCCGCATCTAAAGAATTGAAGTAAATCGAAAATTAACGATTCTACTCGTATCGAAAGAATTGAAGTAAATCAAAAAATAACGATTCAGCCCGGATCTAAACATCAACATCGATCTATGCTGCATCAATTCGCCATTTCTGATCCTACGTTACGGGCAGAATCGATCATTTTTCCTTGCTTTCTTTTACCTTTAGAAAAAGAAAGCTTTGGACTCGTGAAAAATTTCGACTTCCGGTTTTCGAAGGATTTATAGTTTTAAAAGATCTTGTCTGGAATACGATTTGACTATTTTTATAAATTGTCTGTCTGTCAGTCTGTCAATTTGTTTGTCTCTGACAAAAAAATTGTCGGCGGTCTATTTCAAGAACTAATGCATGGAATCTGTTGAAACTTTAGATTCAGTTAGACTTTCATATAAATTGGTGCTGATTATTTTTTGGTGAAAATCGACCAACAGGTGGCGCTGCTACGCTACATTTTTCATGATTTCTGCAAGATCGCTAAGAACTAATGCACGAATTTTCACCAAACTTCAGATTCAGCTTAACGTTGTCATAAGTTGTTGATGATTAGGTTTTGATGTAAATCTACCTGCAGGTGGCGCTGCTATGCTGCATTTTCCCCAATTTCCGCAGTAGCTCTATCTCAAGACCTAATGCACGGATTGTCATCAAACATCACGTTCAGTTAGACGTTCGCATAAATTGTTGCTTATTAGACTTCGGTGTAAATCGCCCAACAGGGGGTGTTGCTATGCTGATTTTATCAGCAGTGTTGAATTCAGACATTTTTCTCCGGGAGGGATTTCTGCGGATCCAGTGAGGGACAGTTCAGAGGGGGGGGGGGGGGATTGGACTTTTGTATATTAAGCATAAAATCTTAAACCTTCTGGGGGGGACATTTGAATGTTGTGGGGGGCATGTCCACCCCGAGCCACCCCCTGAATTCAACACGTTTTTCAGGATTTAAATGATTTTAGGGATCATATCTCAAGAACGTTAATGGAATTTCATCAAACTTAATATTCTGTTAGACATTGCTATAAGTTATCCATGATTAGGTTTTCGTGTAAATGATATAACAAGTTGTGCTGCCATGCTGCTTTTTTCAGTAGTGTTGAATTTAGACATTTTTCTCTGGGACGGATGTCAGGAGGTTCTGGAAAGGAACATTCTAGAGCTACGGGGGAGGGGATTGGACTTGTGCCATTAAGCATAAAATCTCAAATCTACATGGGGGGCATTTCAATGTTCCTGCGGGGTGGGGGGGGGGGGTGTTCCACCCGTACCAGGCCCTGAATTCAACACTGTTTTTCCGGATTTACACGATGTTAGCGATAATATCTCAAGAAGTAATGAACGGAATTTCATCAAACTTGATATTCTGTTAGTCATTGACATAAGTTTTTCCTTAGTTTTTAGTGTTAATAATGCAACAGGCTGTGCTGCTATACTGCTTTTTTCTTGATATTCGTGATAGCCATATCTCAAAACTAATGCTTAGAATTTAATCAAACTTCATATTTTGTTACACTTTCATATAAATAGATCCTTATTAGTCTTGGGTGTATACTTCCCAACAGATGTATTTTTTATACTCTTTGAATTGGGATTTTTATTTGAAATTTGTCTGTAGGTGGGGGGCAACCTTCTCACTGCCGCGAACTGATATATCTGTTCACTAAGCTGCAGGTTTCACTGCAATAGAGGCAATATTTACAGCATTTAATCAAGTTTTGAAAAATTAAGTTATGATTAACGCTATCTAGGCTTATATACCTATGCATAAAAAGAAATTGTATATAATGTGTGAAAATTTTCTTTTTTTAGCATGTTAAAAATTTTACAGAGAAAACAATATTACAACTTTGCCCTTTTGCTGGGCGAATATATGTATGAAAGCATACAAGTAAAGGAATGACATATGTAAGTTTGGAAATAATATATAAAGTATAAGAATTTCAATAGCAAGTTAATTTTAATTAAATAATATTTATTAAACTTAAATACTTTGAACGAAATTTTTTTTTCAGATTTTTTAACTCTCACTTTTTCCCCGATAAAATTCTTCTTGCTGAATCTATCTACATCTTTTAAAATTAAAACATTTATTAGAAATTGAACCTTCTTTTAGTTAACATGACTTCCGTAAAAATATTTATAAAAAAGAAATTTTTCTTAAAAAATTGTTTTGCTTCATTTACATTTCGACTCGTTTTGGTTCAACAACTTTTGAAAAATCATCTAAATCTTTAAACATTTCTTTTTATACAAGAAAAATTCTAGCAACTACTATTTGAAATGAAACATTATAAAAAAATTTAACTCCTTATTTGAAACTTTTTTTTTTGTCAGAAAAAAATCAAAGAAAAAAGAAATCACTCTTTTTTAAAAAAAAACTAATAAAGATTTAAAGAGCTAAAATTTCCGATAATAAGCTATCTCATTAGCTGCCTGGTTCTAAATGTTGAAAAATACTCAACGTTTGAAAAAAAAATGCTTTATCCATAAAATTTAAGGATGAGAAAAAAAAAAAAAAAAAAAAAAACTTTTATTTCTGTTGAAAATCGAAAAAATAATTGACATATTAAATTACGTTTCAACTTGAGAAAATCCTTTCAAAAAGTATACTAACAATGTTCTATTTGAAAGTAATTTTATTTTATACGAAACTACAATTATTTCGATAGTTATTGTTCAAAATTTAAATCATTTCTTGTCTAGATAAAGATATTTTTTTGTAATGTTTAAGATTAAAGCCACCATATTTCGTTGGGTATAATGATTAGTATAAAATATTAGTAATAAGATAAATACACTATAAAAAGAATTACATAAAAGACACAGGGTTCGTACGGATCCTGGAATTTCCAGACCAGGAAATTCTTCGGCCCCAGTATTTTCATATAAAAATTATTTTTCTATAAAAATACCGATGTAACAAAATGACTGCCTTCCCTAATTTTTATAGCATATAGAAGTCGCTGTTGCCACTTTCAGCAAAATATCCTGAGATATTTTGCCAAACATGAAGTGAAGTGAATGAATGGAATTATGATTGCGCGGGTTTTAGTAGAGGGTTTTGCCTTTTTTCCTCGTGGAGGAAGGTTGTTCCAATGAAATAACGCCATTTTGTGATCATTTGAGGTCATGCCGGCAAAAGCCGTAGTGAATACCTCATAGTTTAAAACAAATAAATAAATTTAGTAGAGTTTCGGCGTGTGTACGTAATGTATCTCACTTAGAGAAGTTTTCATGTGATAACCAGAAATGTGTATTGCATTCATATTATGCGCTTTTCGCGAATCAGTATATACTTTGTGTGTCATCCTTATTAAAAATGTGATTGTTTAAGATGTCAAAAGTGTTTATCATGACCAGGGTTGTGCAAAATTTTAATTAGATTAACGATTGAAATCTAACGATTAATTTTTTAATCATGACTAAAGATTGACCGATTAAACTTAGTTTCAATCCCATTCACAGACTATAGATCAGTGATTATTTTAATGTAATCAATGCTTCGATTACGATTAAATCAATTCAATCCTACTCATAGACTAACGACCAATGATTATTTTGATGTAGTCGCTTGCTTTTTTATGATTAAATCAATTCTCAATCTAAATAGTTAATGTAATTAGTCAATCTAATGAAAGAATTATGATTTAAAACTTCATGTATTGTTCTAGCTTTGGGGCCTTTATTTTATATTTTTTTCAAGCTTCTTCTGGTTTAATCACAATTGATCGCTGCTAGGGTCCGGTATCGGGTCTTGTCTTGGACTGAGGTTGTCTTTAAATATTTTGGATTAAGTTCGGTTTCGAGTAGGTTTTGATTGTTTCTGGTCGGGCTCGGTATGACTCGATTTTTTTTTTTTTTAAGTTCTGAATATTTTTTGAATGAAGAAAACTATATGAATACAATGAATGTGTAAATGCTCATTTTTATAAAGAATCGATAAAATGGATATCTACCGTATACATATACCGATAGATGTAATCCTAATAAAACGATTTTATGACATGAATTTGTGAAAATATTTTATAAAACTAATTAAACGAATATATGTTAAATGCGGTGTTTGTAGAACGCTACTTTAATGTAATTTTAGCAGTGGCGCCAATTTATATGGGTCCATGGGGTGCGAGCCCACCCAATAATTTGATTTCTCCGCCCACCCAATTTCAATTCATTTCATTTATAATTTAATTTTTAAATTATTTAATTGTTGAGATAAAATTTGGTTTTATTAACGTTCTCAAAATAGTTTTGTTTGAAAAATAGTAAAGACATCAGTTAGACTTACAGGAGCACTGAAAACCCCTTCAGCGTATAATTAAATTTCTAACGAAAATAAATTTCCTGCATATTTTGCCATCTGTTTTGATATCTTGAATTGATAAAGCACTTAAGTGACTAAAATGCATGCTTTTCCTCACGTTTAGTGTTTTTCACTTTCAATAGTTAGCAATTCCAATGTGTATATAATAATTATGTACAATTACTAATTAACAATGAGTAACTAATAATACATAAAATAAATATTAATGCATTTATAAGGAAGAACTTAAAAGAATATATAAAGGTATATATAAATATTATACAGACATACAAACAATAAATACAATAAACCCAACTGGAGTGAAAAAAAGTTATTTGCCCCCCGCCCCTCTCTCTCCACACACATACACACTAAGGGGAAAAATATATATGTGTTATTTTATTCAAAAACTTTTTAAAAGTCCGCCCAACATTTTTGAAAAGTTGGCGCTACTGAATTCTAGTATTTTGTTACAATCACTTACAGCAATAATTTCTCCTGAAGAGTGTGTATCTAGAGCAGTGTTTCCCAAACTTTTTGTGCCCACGCACCACCGAAACATCTGTAAAATCACGATGTCCCCCCCCCCCCCTTCCTCCTAACACACATATTCTATAACGTATATCTCTTATTATTCGAAACGTGAACTATCGACCTGAAGGAAACCTGGTAAGAGTTTTATCAATAACATTCATTTCACATTTTTACTTTCTTCTATCTTCAATAGAAGAAAGTATTGTAATCGAAATTTTTTTCGACTTCCGGTTTTCGACGGATTTACATGTTTTAGGGGTCAGAGATCCCAAAAAACATGTTTATAGAAAATGTCTGTCTGTCCGTGTGTCCGTGTGTCCGTCTGTCCGTGTGTTTTATGTTAAGTTTTTGGCTATGGCAAGCAGATCCTCCTTGAATTTGGAAAATCTTCGCCGGTAGGGGGCGCTGTCACAGCGATTTTTGTGCGATTTTGAATATTGTACTATCCAAAAGTGTATGAAGTTATGCATAGAATTGAACCAAATTTTTATTTTAAGTTTTTGGCTTTGGCAGGCAGATCCTCCCTCAATTTGGAAAACATTCGCCGGTAGGGGGCGCTGTAACAGCGATTTTGAATATTGTACCATCCAAAAGTGTATGAAGTTATGCATGGAATTGAACCAAATTTTTATTTTAAGTTTATGGCTATGACAAGCAGCACCTCCCTGAATTTGGAAAAAATTTGCCACTAGGGGCGCTGTAATAGCGATTTTGCATATTGTACCATCGAAAAGTGTATGAAGTTATGCATAGAATTGAACCAAATTTTTATTTTACGTTCTTGGCTACGGCAAGCAGGTCCTTCCTTAATTTGGAAAAAAATTGCGGGTAGGGGGCGCTGTAATAGCGATTTTTGTGCCATTTTGAATATTATACCATCGAAAAGAGTATGAAGTTATGCAGAGAATTGAGCCAAATTTTTTGCGTTTCTTTTTGTTCATGGCATGAAGGTCCTTCCTGAATTTGGAAAAATTCCGTTGGAAGGGTGCGCTATAATTACGATGTCTGTACCATTTTCTTTATTGTACAATCGAAAATTGTATAAAATTATGCATACAAATTGAACCAAATTTTTTGTGCATGTTTTTGGCTTTGGCCAACAGGTCCTCCTTGAATTTGGAAATATCGCGCGGTAATGGGGCTCTGTGATGGCGATTTTTGTATACTTTTCTAGATTTTTCTTAGTTCTATTGTCCATCGGCGGCTCGTGCAAAGGCAGGAACTCACTTCCTGCTAAGCCGGCTATTCACAAACATCTGATAACAACAGAAAAAGGAAAAACTATTAATTTTAACAAATATCATGATATAGATTAACTCGTTTTTAGTTTATTTAATTGACTGAAGCAGAAATTTAAGATGAAAATCAAAGTTGGTATAGTAATGAACTAATAATATTGAAGTATTAACATGTGTAACTAGTTTTTGAAATATTAAGATGTATAAGATAGAAAAAAATTTTGGGATTGGCACATCCAACTAGTTTATTTATCATAGAGGTGAATAATTTGAAACAAATGTGTTTTTAACATAATTTTTTAATTGCAATTATACTATAAATCTTTTATCTCAAAATAGTTTTGTTGTTCCTTCCCACCTTCCCGCAAGTTTAAGAAATGTGTTATATGGTCTGCATTTTTATCTTCACAAAATTCTTAAAGAATTTCTCACAGTTAGCATTAAAATTGATAATATTGACACATTTTATAATTCATTTTAGTAACTTATTCAGTGTTTAAGTAGCCATTATTCCCCATCAAAACACATTTATCTTTTTCCCTCCCCGATTATCGTTAATTAACTGCCATGTATTATCACGTTTTCAAATTTAAATTGTATATGTTTAATGTTCATTCATCGTGTGGGAGGCCTGCTCTCTAGCAGCAGATATTTACTATTTATCCATTTCTTTTCCTAATGCTATTAAAGCTTTCTAAATTTACAAAGTTGGTAGTACCACGTTTAGTTATTTCATATATTTTTAGGTTAAATATGTTAAAGACAATGAGATTTAGCTTTACTCTTTACACACTCTTCAGTAATTTCACGTGTAAAAGTTACGTCATATTACATACAGCAGAGCGAATAGATAAAAATAGTCTATTCAATACATGATTGAAAAAAATTGTAAAAAACATTAGTAACCAGACAAATTATAGAAAATTTTAAGAATAAGAAAAGAGAGGAACAACTGGTAAGACATTTTAAAAGATTGGTCATCTAGTTAATCTGGTATAGATTCCATTTTAAACATTTTGATTCGAAATGTTGTTAAATTAAAAAATATATATATTTATTTTTAAATTTTGCATGTATAACCTTTATTTTTAGCCTTATTATTTAAAAAAAAAGAAAAAAAAAAGACAGAGAATGGGTGAGTTAAAAATTTGAAATTGCTCCCCTAAAAAGTCATATTGCCCGCCCACCCGGTGGGGCCTACGCCCCACGTTGGGAACCACTCATCTAGATTATATGTGTATAAAGAGGAGTTTTTTTTTTTTAGAACGCCGTCCAAAAGAATACGAATATTTGTTAGCGCATCTTTAGCGGTTAGTTTTCTTTTTTTAAGCAGGAAACTCCTTCAGTGGAGGTTACTCTATTATTTTTCCCTATATAATTGAAATCTTCGTGTTTATATAATAAACTAGTAGGGTACGCCCGCTACGCTGGTCGATTTTTCCAAACGCACCTTGAGTCAAATAAAATGTGAATTTGACCTTGCATTTTAAAACAATGTGGACCTTCACCGAGGATATTCTTCCACAATGCTGAAAACGATGCGAACGTCATTGCGATATTATATTAACGCTGAATTGCAGAAATTTTGAGATATTAACCCCTTGAGGGGCAAGCAAAAATGTCTCTGAATATTCAATTCTGACCGGAATAATCGAGAAATTTTATTTTTAAATAAGGAAAAGCTATTTCTGAACGATTTTCCTCCAAAGTTAAAAATATAAAATGTAATTAAATTTTTCTGGTGAGAATCTTGTTTAAATTAGGTGGGATATATTTTATCCCACCGCCCCTCAAGGGGTTAAGAAGCAATACTTTCAGTTGATCATTTACAGTGCATTTTAGTAGCAAAATGAGGCCATTATGAAAGCTGGAATTAAAATGTTCTCTAATCTGACACTATTAAATTAGATAGCATTACAATGATTACAGATATTGACCATTGAATACGAATAATGTTAGAACAGTTAACTTTTGGGAGCTTGTTCTTGTACTCCTGGTCTCTCAGCTTGAGCATATGTGGTTTTGGTAGCTTAAATACAATCTCACTGAATTATACGTTATACTTCGTAATAAATGTCCTCTCTTGACAGTTCTATTATTACTTTTTCCCTCTTTGAAATTCCAGTATAGTAAGTACCGTCAAAAATGTATTAAGATGATTGCATGAACTTTATTAAATGATTTTCAGACAAAAAGAGGTGTATAACTTTCATTTTTAACAGAAAAGTGACGCATAAAAATGTGTGTTTTTAAATCTGAATCGTTTGAATAAAATTAAAATAAAGTCATTTTCATTGCTTTTTCATTTTTTAGACCAGTTGAAATCATGTAACCGTTAACCCCGGAAGAAACTCTACGACTTAGAAAAATAAAATTCATGCATTTAATAAAATATTTCTAATCATCCATGATCGATCCCATTGTGAGGGTTGGGACAAACATTAAAAGTGATGCATCAATATTGTTACACATGCACCAGAGGTAATTGCAAAACAAAATTACCCGCCAAATTACGTTCCAATAAATAATGCAGTTTTTATTGACACAATTATAGATATTTTACCAAAAAAATCCCCATACCTTAAATAGGACTGACAACGATAAATAAAGTTAGTTATACAAAATTTTTAGCAATATGCATTTTGGTCAATACGGATTGAAGATTTATTTTGCATTATTCTAAAAAGCCTATTAACACGGAGAAATAAATAGGCTTGATATTTATATTATCAAGTGTAAATTATTCTTCTGTCTGTTGTGTAAATAACCCAGATTATGAAAATAATTCTTAATTTATTGCTACGATTAGCTGCTAGGGTGTGCGTCAGGACAATATGCTTTATGATGATCGAAATTTGAGATAATTTTATCCTATGTAGGCTAAAATGTTAAGTCGACAGATATTATTACATTTGCCACCATTGGAATAATAAAGTTTTTCCCCTCCATTGAAAGTATTGTTTTTTATGAGGTAAAATAATTTGAGATAAAGAATAAATGATAACAAACCCTCTTTTGTTCGTTTGTTTCATGATGAAACACAATAATTTCTGTAATAATGAAAAATCATGAATTTACTAATCGCTAAGTACAAATTTCATGTAATCTACTGCAATCGGGTTCACTGTCCAGAGTCTCTTTCAAATATAAAAAGAAACATCCAACGGCACAGTAAATACGCTAATTATCGGGTAACCTAATTACGGAAAATTAATCCAATATCTTTAAAAAAAAAACCTTCAAAAAAGAAGAAAAGATACGCAAAAAAAAAAAAAAAAAAAAAAAAAATGAAAAGAGAATGACGAATTAAAAAGATTATCGAAAGTTTATTTCAGTAAGCAATTTTTATTGTAAAATGTTTTCTTTGTGGTATTAAAAACGCATAATTGCATAAATTTTCTTAAGAATTATCATTAGTACTTAACATTTGAAGCAGTAGACATTTATAAAAGGAAAAATTGGCCGTACGTGTTTTTTTTAAAAAAAAAAAAAAAAAAAAAAAAAAAAAAAAGCGTGGATTATATTCGCTGATCTACTTTCGATGTTATAAAAGTCGCAAATTTGGAAAAAAACAAACCAGCATGTTTCCGTAGTAAAGTATGTGAAAAATATTTTAAATGTCTGAAATTAAAATATTTTACAATATGTGTGCGCGTGTGTGTGTAGGGGGGAGAGAGGGTGCAGACTTTTGAACTAAAATGTAAGTATTAACTTCACTTTTATAATTTTAACTGCTATTTATATAGTTTAAATTTGAATATAAAAAATTGCTCAAAAATGCTGTCTTACACTTTAAAAATCACCTATAATGTGAACATCCCTGGGCTGATGTCAGGTTTACGCCTTTTTGGATTAAAATCAAATTGTTTGGA
Source organism: Maratus speciosus (assembly GCA_963932465.1). Lineage (NCBI taxonomy): Eukaryota > Metazoa > Arthropoda > Arachnida > Araneae > Salticidae > Maratus > Maratus speciosus. The sequence continues at coordinate 19,981,219 of OZ010792.1, read as the reverse complement.
GACAAAAGTAAAATCTGCTAATTTTTTCTGTAAGGGTTAGATAAAAAAAAAAGTAAAAAAAAAAAAAATAACAAATCAAAAACAAAATTGTTACACATTTGGAAGGTCTCCTTAAAGGACATACTCAAAATATTTTGAAAAAGGAAATGCTAATAAAATTACTCATGTATGTATAAAAGATCAGTCAAATGTAGTGGCAGAATCCAAGTTGAAAGTATGTAAAAAAAATAATATTTTCGATTATTTGGCGCGAAAAGACGAATGCTGCACGCTATTTGGCGAACCAAAACATTTCGTGGCCAAATGCAAGAGATTGAAATGCATTTATAAATTACTTGTTAAATGAGTATTTAAATGTCTAATACTTAACGAATTTAAAATTAAAAGATGAATTAGTTTATTATTTTTTTCTGTAAGCTTATATAATCTATACAAATTGCTTGTTGCTGTAGTTATTTAATTTTATACGATGTCCTCGGCTGATTAAATTTTAAGTGTATTTTGATTAAGAATGCTATCATTAAAAATTTCGATATTAAGTCGTTGTTTCCATGGCAACAATACTTTTCTTTTGTTGTCTCTGACACTAACAATATCGATGTCAAACTGCCAATGTTCAGAATACGACCTTAATTTTGAGTTTGAAACAATGTTAATCCATTTAAACTTTGTTCTAAACAACATAATTACTATCTTTAAATTTCATTATATACACATACATGTACATGACAAAACTACAGTTATAAAAATGTATTTATTTAAGTTAAACTTACTTAAACTAACTTCGTATGGAGATTTGAAAAAGTTTTCTTAAAGAATACTTATCATAGTATTATTTAAAATTTTATTGCGTCGCCAACCAGCGTTAAATCGCAAAAAAAAAAAAAAAAAAAAAAAATTATATATATTTTATTCCAAAATTAATGATAAATTATTGCATGAATGGCGCTACAGCAGCACATATCAAATGCAATAAAGCATATTATATCATTTCAAAATGCCAAAACAACATAACTTCAAAAGGAAGGTGTATATCTGCAGAAATTTTTAAACTATAAAATATTTATGAAAACAAGAAAGACAGGTAAAAAAAACAAAAACAGTCTGTTCTTCATCAGTGGGAGGACAGACAGAAAACTAACTCCACCCCCCACTTTTTAAATTTTGCAGGTTTCTGAACACATGTTCACCCCGCATTCAAAACTGAAAACTATTGACATTTTATTAATCTAATTACATAAAAAACTAAAACAACTCAAATTAAAAACTAACAAACATAATATTAACCATACAAAAACAAAAAACTTTAATAAAAAGGTCTTTTAGAGGAATGCTTAAATTATCATTAAACTGAAAACAAAAGAAAAAAATATAAGAAAACAAGCATGAATGCAGAATAAACATGCGCCCCCCCCCAAACCCGCAAAATGAAATTTCTCAAAACATGAATACCTGTATAATGTTTCCTACCCGTCAACTATAAACAAATAATTTTTTTCTTCCAAATCCATTATCAAAAGCCAGAAATTCCAAGTCTGCAACTTTCTTTCGTTTCAATTCATCAATAGACACCCGTTCTTTTAACAAGACTTTAGGATGCCCATTTCATACAGAAAGATCCAGAAGGCTGCCATCACATGTTCACGCCGCCAGTCCACATCGTTGCCATTCACTTTTAAGAACTGTCTTTAAATATTATTTCAAAAACTTAATGGGGTAATTGTTATTGTAAAATAAATTAGCCAATAACTTAAAAATCTGTTTATAAAAATTACTGTCTCTGCCACAAATTTTATTGAAACGTATCAATTGATTAATAATTATATTTATGTAAATTTTTTTATGCAAATTTGAAATCCAATGCGGCATGCTTCTAGTAAAAAAATTAAAACTATTTCTTTTATCGTACAAGTCCAAAATCAAATTATTATCAATAATTTTGAATAAAATATCTAAAAATTCTCCATTATAATCATCACTGTTTGCTCTGTTCAATTTTAAACAATTTGGATATATAATATCATATTCATTAGAAAATTCAAAATTAAAAATCAAAATATCATCAATATACCTAAAGACCTTTAAAGACTTATTATATTTCATAGTATATTTAAATTCATAATAAAATAAAAATAAATTTGCTGCTGTACTAGAATAGTTTGTTCCCATCCCTATACCACATATTTGATTAAAGGTATTATTGTTAAAAGTTACATAATTATTATAAAAACAGAAATGACATAAGCTTGAAAATAAATCTCTATTTATGTTTAATTCATCATTTATACAAAAAACATCAAAAATACTCATTAAAACTTCATAAAGTGAATCAATAGGTATATTGGTGAACAGATTTTCAAAATCGAATACCTGCATATTCAGAGGAGTCAAAGGCAATTTGCTCAGAATTTCAACACTATTGTCAATTGACCAGAAATAACTATACTTCTTAAATTTATACTTTAGAAAATCATAAATCTTTTTTAATAAATTCTGTAAACCAATATTAAAATTTTTATTAATGCTTTTAGAAGTACTACAAATAAATCTAAATTTAATCGGATCTTTATGAAATTTAGGCGTTAAGAAAATAAATGGCAAACAGTGATGATTAGAAACATCAAAATTATAAGAAAACATACTTTTAACCTTCTTCTTATATGCAAAAAATTTTTTAACGATAGGATTTTTGTCAATATTAACTTTTGAATAAAAATTTTCATTACCTAATTCACTCTCTATTTTATCAATATAAAACTTTTTTCATATTATTGCATAATTATTAGCTGCTTTGTCCACAGGGACTATAACAAAATTATTTTGTAAACTTTCAATAAATTTTATATCTTCATCTTTAAAACTTTGATATTCATATTCATCAGAATTTAAATAATCTTTTAAAAAATTATTGAAATGCTCCAAAATTTGAGACTTCCATTCAAAAAAGGCCTCCAAAGGCATACTAAATTTATAACTATATTTCTTTATAAAATTATTGACATTATCCTTAAAAATTTTTAGTACCTTATTGCTATTAATTTTACTATTGATTCTAAATTTTGTACCAAAATTCATTAGATATTTTACATTTTTATTCTTGATTATATCAAGATTACCTGTAATTATATGTCCATGATAATTATCTATAAAATCTTTAAATTCCATATTATTACAACAACAAGTTAATACAGTTTTCAAATGTTAATACAGTTTTAACTTGTTGTTGTAATAATATGGAATTTAAAGATTTTATAGATAATTATCATGACATATAATTACAGGTAATCTTGATATAATCAAGAATAAAAATGTAAAGTATCTAATGAATTTTGGTACAAAATTTAGAATCAATAGTAAAATTAATAGCAATAAGGTACTAAAAATTTTTAAGGATAATGTCAATAATTTTATAAAGAAATATAGTTATAAATTTAGTATGCCTTTGGAGGCATTTTTTGAATGGAAGCCTCAAATTTTGGAGCATTTCAATAATTTTTTAAAAGATTATTTAAATTCTGATGAATATGAATATCAAAGTTTTAAAGATGAAGATATAAAATTTATTGAAAGTTTACAAAATAATTTTGTTATAGTCCCTGTGGACAAAGCAGCTAATAATTATGCAATAATATGAAAAAAGTTTTATATTGATAAAATAGAGAGTGAATTAGGTAATGAAAATTTTTATTCAAAAGTTAATGTTGACAAAAATCCTGTCGTTAACAAATTTTTTGCATATAAGAAGGTTAAAAGTATGTTTTCTTATAATTTTGATGTTTCTAATCATCACTGTTTGCCATTTATTTTCTTAACGCCTAAATTTCATAAAGATCCGATTAAATTTAGATTTATTTGTAGTACTTCTAAAAGCATTAATAAAAATTTTAATATTGGTTTACAGAATTTATTAAAAAAGATTTATGATTTTCTAAAGTATAAATTTAAGAAGTATAGTTATTTCTGGTCAATTGACAATAGTGTTGAAATTCTGAGCAAATTGCCTTTGACTCCTCTGAAAATGCAGGTATTCGATTTTGAAAATCTGTTCACCAATATACCTATTGATTCACTTTATGAAGTTTTAATGAGTATTTTTGATGTTTTTTGTATAAATGATGAATTAAATATAAATAGAGATTTATTTTCAAGCTTATGTCATTTCTGTTTTTATAATAATTATGTAACTTTTAACAATAATACCTTTAATCAAATATGTGGTATAGGGATGGGAACAAATTATTCTAGTACAGCAGAAAATTTATTTTTATTTTATTATGAATTTAAATATACTATGAAATATAATAAGTCTTTAAAGGTCTTTAGGTATATTGATGATATTTTGATTTTTAATTTTGAATTTTCTAATGAATATGATATTATATATCCAAATTGTTTAAAATTGAACAGAGCAAACAGTGATGATTATAATGCAGAATTTTTAGATATTTTATTCAAAATTATTGATAATAATTTGATTTTGGATTTGTACGATAAAAGAAATAGTTTTAATTTTTTTACTAGAAGCATGCCGCATTGGTTTTCAAATTTGCATAAAAAAATTTACATAAATATAATTATTAATCAATTGATACGTTTCAATAAAATTTGTGGCAGAGACAGTAATTTTTATAAACAGATTTTTAAGTTATTGGCTAATTTATTTTACAATAACAATTACCCCATTTAGTTTTTGAAATATTATTTAAAGACAGTTCTTAAAAGTGAATGGCAACGATGTGGACTGGCGGCGTGAACATGTGATGGCAGCCTTCTGGATCTTTCTGTATGAAATGGGCATCCTAAAGTCTTGTTAAAAGAACGGGTGTCTATTGATGAATTGAAACGAAAGAAAGTTGCAGACTTGGAATTTCTGGCTTTTGATAATGGATTTGGAAGAAAAAATTTATTTGTTTATAGTTGACGGGTAGGAAACATTATACAGGTATTCATGTTTTGAGAAATTTCATTTTGCGGGTTTGGGGGGGCGCATGTTTATTCTGCATTCATGCTTGTTTTCTTATATTTTTTTTTCTTTTGTTTTCAGTTTAATGATAATTTAAGCATTCCTCTAAAAGACCTTTTTATTAAAGTTTTTTGTTTTTGTATGGTTAATATTATGTTTGTTAGTTTTTAATTTGAGTTGTTTTAGTTTTTTATGTAATTAGATTAATAAAATGACAATAGTTTTCAGTATTGAATGCGGGGTGAACATGTGTTCAGAAACCTGCAAAATTTAAAAAGTGGGGGGTGGAGTTAGTTTTCTGTCTGTCCTCCCACTGATGAAGAACAGACTGTTTTTGTTTTTTTTACCTGTCTTTCTTGTTTTCATAAATATTTTATAGTTTAAAAATTTATGCAGATATACACCTTCCTTTTGAAGTTATGTTGTTTTGGCATTTTGAAATGATATAATATATATATATATATATATTTTTTTTTTTTTTACGAAAGTTAAATCGAGGTTCTGCCGATTTTTTCTTTAATAAATTATATCCTCATGAGAAGAATATTCTATATATTTTTCTAATATTTCTAAGTATGCGCTTATGAAGAACTTCCTTGATATCATCTTATCAATTTTTCAGATGCATTTTTCTTAACCCGGGAGAACTTGCTGCATGAGATTTTCTCTCACAGTCGTACTTTTTTATGACTCTTATTTTAATCATTTTTCATTTTAATTAAAATTTCAAACTGTTTTACAATTATTTTACCTATTTTGTGAATAAAAGTACTAAGCCAACCAAAAAAAGTTGATACTATAGGAATGTAAAGTAAAAGAAAAGCAATTAGGCATTCTCACTAGCGAGTTCTCCCGGGTTAACCTGACGCAAAAGAAAGATAAATCGCCAAATCCTGTTTTAATTACAATATTTCAACGGCGCAATTTTTTAAGCTTTACGAACATTCCCTTTCATGTTTAAATTAAATATTTAAATTTTTTAATATTATCACGCGTCAAAACTGATTTATTCTTTTCTTTTTTTTCTTTTTTTAAATTTTAAATAAAATTAGTAACTTTTTTTTATTTTTCGAGGTGTAATAGCCGTTTCAATTATTCATCAACGGTAAAGTTCGCCAAGAAATAAAATTGTAACCTTATTGCCCAAAATAACAGAAATTTACATCATAATTTTATAACTAATCTACGTAGAACAATGTGTTATAGCTTAACACCTTCTCTGAAACGATATCTATCTAACAGTGTAAGTTCCGTCAAAATCCATGCAGTAGAACGCGAAATATAGATGTTCGGAACGAAATTTCCGTTTGGATTTTATATGTATATAGTAGATAGATGAATGTATTTAAGAATGGCATTGTTTCTAATTGAAATATTTATATGCATACTGTCCCACAACTTTATTTTAATTCTTATATTCCGAGATAGAGGGCGATTTCTTTTTCTTCCTTGCTCTTTTCCCCCTTTCTTCTTTCCTTTTTTTATCCACATTTGATACGATAAAACAGGCGGTGGCAACAAAAATGACTACGTAATCCAGTCACAAAATATGAAATTATGATATGGGACTAGATTATAAACGATAGTTAAATGAATGACTCCTCTGCCTCGGCATAGCTTATTACGAAATGAGCAGCAGAGTAAAATTTCTCCTTTTGGCATTAATTTAACGTCATTGAGTTCCGAGATGAAATTAATGCAAAGTTAAAGCTTAACGAAAGTACTTTTAAAATATTTTGGTAGGATCCCCCCCCCCTATGAAGACTAAATTTGATGACAGAAAATGACGTCATGTAGTCCAATTGAGAAACAATTTTGCATTGTATTATCCTATAAGTTACTACGACAGTGTGTTTCGAGATGAATTTTTTAGAAATAGATTATTAAGAGTACATTAAACAGTGCTGATCTGCCATGTGATATCTTAGAACGATATAAGCAAAACGGGGAGCTAAATCGTCATTCAAAGTTACTAATATGTTAGTCAGTTTCGGCATTAAATTTTAACACGTTAAAGATATTGATGAGTACAATAAAAATAATTCAGTCTGCTTCTTTATATTTTGATACGGCACGAGTAGAACGGCTTGCCAATTCGTCACTATATCATACAACACTATCATGTTATCGAATTTCGGCAGGAAATTTTATGTTGTAAATATCGATTAGTATAGTTAACATAAATATCTCAATCTGCTTCACGATATATTGGAAGAATATGCGTATAACAGGGCACCAGTTCTTCATTTTGGATATATTGTACAATCGAGTTTCATTATGGAATTTTAAAGCATTAAATATGCATATTCGTACTACAAATAATTCAGTTTGCTTTGTGATAGTTTTTCTAAGATATGAGCAGAACAGTGCGCCAATTCGTGGTTTTGCCAGTCATGTTATCAAGTTTTAGCATGAAAGATTTATATGTTGCAGATTTTGACCTGTTTCACAAAATATTTAATCTGCCTCGTGATATCTTGTTAATATATGAGAACAGCAGGACCAATGCGTGAGTAATAAGGGAGCTTGAAGCTTGAAGCCAGTGGGTTTTCCGAGATTAAATCCTTTTATTCGCATTTTATCATTATTCGCCTTCCTCCAGCACGGCGTACTTAACATAACGAAAATTACCTTCAAATTTTCAGGTGGGGGGAGGGGGCTTAAATCGTCTGTACTTCTAGCTATTTTTTTTTTCCATAGTCTTGAAGAAAAACAGAAGTAAATGGTGTTTTCTTGCATTCAAAACAAAAAAATTAAAAAATTGATTGTTAAAACGTTAATTTGGAAACTATTTCAGCTCAAAATTTGATGACGAGATACTACCGTCAATTGACGAATTCGCTCCACGTCTGCTCATATCATACCGAGATATCACATGGTAGATTGAAATATTTATTTTGTACTAGTCAAGATATACAATATACTAAAGTTTCATGCCGTAAATGCAAAATGTGATAGTACCATCACAATAAGGAATTGGCGTCTCTTGCTTCTTATATCATACTAAGATAAGCTGAGGCAGGATAGTCATTATTTTATTTAGTCTTAATAATATTGTCCTACATCATAATTTTTTCTCGTAATTCTATGACCGAGTCACTTTTATTTACGTCACCGCTCTATAACAGTTGGTGCTTACAACTTGGAATAAAGGTTATCTAACTAATATTAGATAATGAATAATTAAATACTAAGCATTGATTAAAAAACAGAAAAAATAATAAATAATAATAACTTCTTAAATTTAAGTTTTTGAAATTACCCAACATTCCATGTTCCAGGAGTACACAACCCACATAGCATTTTTAGTTTGCAGAATATTTGCAACAGTCTTGCTTTGAAATCCTGCAAATTTGCAGTAAGCTCAACATGACAAGACTGAAAGTTCATAACAAGACTGCAGCAAGATAACGCAAACACCGAAGTCACCACACTTTGAACTTGCAGGTAACTTGTCGTGCAAGTTAAATTCATGCTGTATCAAATTTATTGCAAACTAGCGGCAAACAAGTAATCAAAAATACTGCAAACTTACTGCAAAGAAGTAATCTTTCCATGCCACACCGTTTACAATTGTTACACTATAAGTTTAACCCCTTCGAAGGGGTCCATAGACCTGATCAGGTCCATTGATGCGAGCGCACCGTCAGAAGGTTTGTTGAATGAATTTGTTTGAATGTTTGTACTTTTCAATTCGAACATTTTTTTGGTATTTGATAAGTATAGCGTTTAGAAAAAGCGATGTGTACCGAATAAAATTTCTGCAATTTCTGCGTATATGCTGATTGTCTTTTCTCTCAACAGAGGGATTTTTTGCTTTCGTCACTTTCGTGAATTAAAGGCGGTCATGCCATCAGTTTCACAACAAGCTACTCATCCAGTTGGGTGATGATCTACCTTGCGGGAGATTTGCTGAGAATTTCTCAATTCAAATTTGTCACGGCAAGATAATATCAGAAAAAATCAAACTTGCTGCTAATGTTCATGCTATTTGGGAAAGGAGTACAAAAAACTAAAAACGGACAAGCAGATTTTAATTCACTATCGGCTACTCAGCAACTTCATGTGTTGCATTTGTACAGTATAAGACTGACCTTTCAGTTTTTTCGGGAAAAGGAAATCAGATTGTATTCCTCTTTTTATAACATTTATAATATTAATTATATATTTTTTACCTTTTAAGTAAGGAGTCAAATTTAAAAATTCAGGTTAACTGAAAATTATGAAAATTACGCTATACAAATTTTGTTACTTTGATAAAATTATAGTAGAATGCCTTTTAAACAGAATACAGACATGTAGGCAATACAATTTCAGAATGAATTTTGGACAAAAAATTGTTAAGCCTGGCATTATATTAATCCCTTAACTGTTTTGCCCGAGTGCCGAGAGGATGTTTTCTTTCGCCACGATGATTAATTTATTAACATCTCAAAAATTATCGGATGATATGTTTGAAAAGAAAATAGTAATGAAGAATAATTTAAATTACTTTAAAAAATAACCATATGCTGGCTAATTGTTAGGGTAGAGCCGGATGGTTCTGCGTCAATTCGTCGCGCACAATTCATTGCGGAACAATTCATCGCGCACAATTCATCGCGGCGACAATTCGTCGTGGCGTCAATTCATCGCAGTGTCAATTCGTCGTGGTATCAATTCGTCGCAGCGTCAATTCGTCGTAGAGGAATTTTTTTAAAAGGCGATCATGATTTTTTTTTTCAAACATAGAGAATTACAACTAATATGTTACAGGCTGGTTTTAAATACAAGTATATTTTTTATAATTATCATTTATATTACATAGAGTGATTTTTTTTCTTTTTTTAGTTGCTTTTGTCCAAAAATATCAGTCGCTAAAATGGAGCGGAGTTTTTTTTTATATGTGATTTTTGTGAAATTCCCAATCGCGAATATGCAAGTTTAATGAATAATGCAACTCATTTCTAACTTAAATTAGTGATAAAAGCGATATAGTTTCGATGACCAGAGTAAACAATGAATAAAACTCTAAAAAAATTGTAATAAAAAGAATATATGTATGTATATTGGCATGTGCATACGGAATCAGGACATTTCGGTCTCGATGTCATTGGGGGGGGGGGGGGGTGAAGTATCTGATGATTTGTTATAGAAACCTCCCATATTTTAGTGTACCATAAGTATAACGTCCTGATAAATTAAAATAATTAAACTCGAGCTTTAATCATCGCAAAACACCTACATTCTGTCTGGTAAACGTAATTTTTATAAAGAAAGAACATTATCGGTTTTTTAACCAAAGCCCCCTAAATTTTAGTATAGCGTAAATCTAGGCATGCAAAAACAGACATGCTTATAACTTGAATCCTCACTGTAGCACTCCACACAAATTTCGTATGGTAGAAGTAATCGTTTTCAGGAGGATGAAAAAAGGGGCTCTGTAATTTTTTTTAAAGCACCCCACATTTTAGTATATCATAAATATAGAATCCTAGCAGCTCAAAACACTTATAATCCGAGCTGTAATTATCGTATAATAATCATATATTGTATGGTAAAAGTAATCTTTAAAAATGAGGGACTTTACCGGGTTTTTTAACTGAAGCTCCCTAAATTTCCATAAAGCGCGGATATAAGGGCTTGGGACCGCAAACACTTGTAACTCGAATTAAATCGCCGAAGTGCACACATATTTCATATGTTAAACGTAGGTAATCGTTTTATGGGGTGCAGAGCTCTGTGGCTTTTTTATAGAAGGTCCTCATATTTTAGTCTTTTATAAATATAAGGTCCTGACAATTCAAACACTTAGAAGTTGAGATTTAATTTTCGTCGCCTGGTTTTGCACATGCACATATTCAATTGTATATAATTGGACACTATGTGATAAATAATGAAAAAAAAATGCAATATTTTTATAAATCTTTATTTCACCCTATTATTTAACGACACATCAATTTTATAAGCGTGGCATTTTATTTCTTAAAAAAGGGCAATTCTTAACATGGAATTTTTATAATGAATTATTACCTTTTAAATTGTGTATCAAAGCAGGCTAAAACTTTTTATTTTATTTTAATAATTATTTTATAGTTTATTAAAAATTAAAAATTCTATTTTTATAATGTTAAATACAAAAATACTTAAAAATTAATTTTTTTAATTAAATTTATGAATAACAATTCAAAATTATTTCAATTATTAACTATTTATATAACACATTTATGAATTACTTCTTTAAAACTATCACATGAACTATATAACAGTTATTAGAAGGTAAATGCAAATATTTTTGTTTTCGGTTATATCTGAGAACTATAACGTTATTAACTTCATTATAATGTATAAAAATATTGCAGCATCGCAGAAAAGAATTTGATTACAACAGCATTGCAATAGTTATTTTAGAGAATTTTTTATGATGATTTATAAAATTGGAGTACTTTAAAGTGAGTTGCCTAAAAACTTCAAGTAACCTGCAATATCCGAAAATTTCTATTACATAAGTAAGTTAAATAGAGTATAAATAATATAATAATAATATTTCTTTCTAATAATAATATATATTTATATATAATATTGTTTATATATAAAATACTTTGTTTAAATTAAATATTTTTGACTTATGAGATTATTTTTCATTAAAATAGTTGCTTCTTTTTTTATACTTTAAATGCAATGAGAGAAAGTGATATGTCGCCAAAATAAAAACAATTTGCGATTGAAGTCCTTTCCTCAAGATAAATTAAAAATAAGGTTTTTTTAGTCCATGGAAATAAAAATACATATACAATATTTCCAAAATGGCATACTTTGTTATACAATATGAGAAAATTAGTTAAAGAGAGTCAAAATAAATCATTTTTAAGCATCTATTGCCTTACTATTAACTATTGGCATAAAGATAGTTCATATTTTAATTGGTTTTAGTTCTATTTGTCCTTTATATAAAATTAAGAAAATATCGACACTTTAAAAATAATTAAAACTAAACAGATATGCTAAACACTATTTTCCGCTATTATATTTTAAACCATTTGATATACAGGATGTCCAAAAAAGGTAGTTACGCAGTTTATTTCTATAAGTATGAGAAATAGAGCAATAATGCATAAATTAGAAAAAAGTTCACGGGAGGCTAGATAATTTTTTGACTACCTTGATATTAATGGGGGTTTTATCTACGAAATACAATTTTTTTTTTTTTTTTTTTTTTTTTTTTTTTTTTTTTTTTTTTTTTTTACACGGCCCTCTAAATAAATACTCAATTGCAAAAACAATCTCTTACATTCTTATTCATATCCAAAACGTTTGGTTTGAATGTATTCAAAAGTCACGGAATAAATAAACTATAACATTCATTTGCATTAAAGAAATTGGCTTTTAAAAATATTATTAGGAGTAATACTGCAAACAATTGCATATATTTAAGAAACAAGAAATAAATTACATGGCGTTAAATCTTTATAAGTTGAAAGCCTATAATTCGAATTTTCGAGATCTAAAACTAATTTTTTATTACCAATAGGGAAAAACATATTTTAATTACCGTATATACTCGTATATAAGTCGCCCCCGAATTCTTAAGCAAAATTTTGAAAAAAATTGAATTTTCGTGTATAAGTCGAACCACATTTCTGATAGCATGTTGAAAAATGATTTGTAATTGAAGATAATAAAAATTAATAACTTTTCATTAAATTAGTAAACTTTTTTACGTTTCTAATCAGATTTTTTTTTTATTCAACATTTTAAAACTATAATTATGTATAACCGAAGAAGCTTAAACTATTTTGAAACCTATTGACATCCATTCACTGATACTTAAAAAGAAAAATTCTTTCAAAAATCTATTCAAGCGTTATTTACAAGGGTAAACAACTTCGGTGCTTATTTTTTTCCCCTTCAAATCACACTAATAATAAATGTCTTCAATAATTCAAATAAGCACTTATTTGCTATTGTATGATAATATTTGCTCAAATCACTGCTCTGCACTCTCTCCTTTAATTAATCAGACTTGAGATATATTTATTGAAGCACAAATATTAAATGTTTCTTATTATTTTTATGATATTAGGTCCATACAATAGCCTTTTCGCTATAATTGCTTTCATTCTCTGAAGAAATATGAATGTTTTGAAAAGAACAGCATTTCTTCATGTTTTTTACTCTTCCCATTCTGTTATCTTAATTTCAGAAATAACTGAAATGATATTCTGCATAAATTTAGGACATGTATTAGGATTGGTTTTGAAATTTGTTAGAGAATATAGCAGAAATGATTTATAAAAAGTCCGAGAGAAATTGCAAAAGATAATTTCAAGGCATTTGTTAAAATTCACTTTACGATAGAACAGTTATTTTTCACATCGAAATTTAACTATTGTTTAACAAAGAAGATAAATTGATCAAAGGAAATATTATCAGAATACTCACATCCAGTTTAAAAAATACCATTTCTATATGACAGAAACAGTAATTGTTTCATTGTATAGATATGCTTTTCAAAGATATTCTGTATATTCAAAGAGTCTTTATTTATTTATTTATTTATTTATTTATTTATTTTTTACGTTTCGTAGCTTAACTCTGTGCTCTAAATTAGAGCACGAACACATATAAAAGCAGTTAGACTTCTAAAATTCAAACTATTTTCTGACAGAATATTCGCGAATATCATTCGAAATATTTTTTATCTTAAATGTACAAAATATAATGATATTATTATTCAGAAAGAATTCGAATAGCATTTTTCACTTTTAAATTATAGGACCTTTCAAAAAATGCATTTTAAGCCAATTTTTGACACACAACAGCTAAAAACTGGTTGTCATGAGACAGCAATATATTACATATGGAGATGTAAGGCCCCCAAACCCTTTTTTTGAAAAATTCAAAATTCTGTTCGATTTTAAATCACTTCAGAGGTTATACCAGTAAATTTCGTGATCATTTCGTAAATTATCATATAATAATTTTAATAAATTATATAGACGAATTCTCCACACACACTACAAAAATTACTTTTATTAATAAACTTTTTATTTATAGTTTCACATTAAAATTATCCCTCATTGTTTTATATAAACAGATTAATGTTTAATAATAGGTTGAAAATTATTATTTTAGCATGTTTAATTGATTTAAATATTATTTTAAAATACCTGCTTCAACTAAGTTTGATAGTAAATTTACACAAAACAAATATAAAAACATCAAAGACGTGTCATCTAGAATACAAATTTTTAATTCAAACAATATAAAATCATTATCTCGAAGATTAATTTGATAATAAAATTGTTAAAAATGCAATTACTAAAATTGCCATAAGTGTATTAAAAATCATTTCAGAAAAAAACAATTAAAACTTCCAACTAAAAATACATATGCAAGATTTAATTAAACAACACTTATAGAGTGTTTCAGACAATATGAAGGATTCTTAAACTTATTTAAAAGATCGATTAAATATCGATTAAAACTACCAACATCAATTTCATATATATATATAAACTGGCCGCCTTCGCCCGCTACGCTGGCCAGTTTTTCTAAAGAAATCTTGAATAAAACAAAATATATCTGTGAATTTGATCATGCGTTTTAAAGCAATATGGACATTTACCTGGTGTATCCAACCGAATTTCTGAAAGCAATATGGATGTCATTACGCTATTATACCTTTTATTGAGTCGTACAAAATTTAGACTGTTAAGGACCAATTTCTTTAGTTGATCTGTAAGTGTAGGATTCAGTAAAGAACAATAGAACAATATGTAATATACTAAAAGCGTTAATTAAAATTATCAATGCAAGTCTCATCAGAATCTGTTAATTGGACTTATTCAAAAGGCTGATCGTTCATAATAATTGGGTTCGCCTGATTCTAGAACTTTCATCTGTAATTCTATAATCAAGCAACCTAACAACCAAGCAACAGCAAATGATATGTGCTTTATACTAAAACATTCACTGAAAAATTAACTAACCGATCGAGTTGCATCGAAATCCACTTAGCAGAATCTTTTAAACTGGAAAATATACCGAAACCTTCCCTAAAAATGATCTAATTAACAGTTTCAATCCCATAAAAATTCATTCAGTGGAACCTTTAAAAAAAGTAAATCTTTCAAAATTGGGTTCATCTGATTTAGAACTTTCCCCATTATTATTTAACTAAGCAACGTAGAACGTTATGTTTTATACTAACAACTTTTCTGAAAAATTATCTAACAATGTACGTGCCGTCAAAATATTTTTAGCAGAACTCAAGATATAAGCGGCCGGAATGAAATTTCTCTTTGCATTATATATATATTGAGATTTTTAAATATAACTTTCATAATCGCGTTAACCTGATTATAGAACTCTCTGGGAGGTACGGGTAGGTATATACTGCATCACTTCTGAATTTTTTAAGGAACTCAGCTCAACTTCCATAATTATAGCATATATACTCTCTAGTATGCCCTATCTCTGTAGCGTATATCTTCCAATTTTCTTTACTGCACCACTGAGAACTTTTTCCGCATAGCTCTGTAACTAAGCACAGAATGATATGATAAATATTGAAAAAATCCCTGAAATATTATCTAACTTACTGTGCATTTAATTAGTTGACTTGAAATCTTTCATAATCAAGCTCACCTAATTTTAGAACTCCCGTAGCAACTTAGAATGATGATTTTTACATTAAACCATTTATAAACGAAATTTACTATTTAACAATGTAAGTTCTACAAAATTCTGTTCAGTAGAATCTGAGTTATAGTCCTATTTACAATATTTATTGCTCATTAAACCTTTCTTCTTTACATTTGAAATAAAGTCAGTAACTGTTTTGGTATTTCCCTGTTATGCCAACACCATTGTCACCAAGCGTAATAGTTGGCACAAAAATGAAATGATACATTTGAAAAAAATAATAATAATTTTGTTGATAAAAAAAATGAGCATTTAAAAAATATAACTTTTGAAAATTACAGACTTCGACCTACCATTTTTTTAAAATCACTACTTGGTTATCCCATCGACCAAAAATCTATTGCCAAACTATAAGATTAAATGCCAATAATAGTTGATCGTAAATGTCACATTCACTTGACTTTAAGCAAGGTACACGTATTTACGTCATCAGGTGATTTTTATTTCGACGTTTTAAATGTATTTTTATTAATGTTATATTAATTTATTTGTTCTTTCGTTATGTAAAATAAAAATTATGCAATTTGTATAATTTGGCGAGTGGTTTGGCAATTTATATAATTTGGCGAAATCGGTCGACGGGTACCAAAATAAATACTTAAAATATAAGAATAAATAAATATTTTGCAAGTAATAAAATATAATCAATTTAAACTGCACTCTTGAAATTGTAAATGTATTTTACTACTGAAGCATGGCGTACGTAATACGTATGTCTCATATTGCAGTAAACATTTCATTCTTTCAATGAAGACATTCATGGTTTTTTGAACAAAACATTTTTATAGGTATAATTCATAACTTCTGAAATAATTTTACTGTAGCTTCCTCATCATCAGCTAACTGCGAAATGGTAAAATCTATATCACTATCAGTAATAAATATTTTCTATTCAAAAAATAACAAATTAAAAAGTTTTGATTAGGAAGATTATGAGGAATAAAATAAATTCCATCATTAAAAATTCCTGCGTAAAAATATTAACGTTCAATAATTAGCAAATGTTAATGTGTGGCGCGGTTTGCAATAAAAATCGTTTGCACGATTAGGGTTGAAATAAATGGCGCGATACCATACATTTTGGCATTGTATCGCAACGAAAATTAAAACGAAAATGTACCACATTTTTTTTTTTTTTTTTTAGTTTTGGTTTTTGAGGCGTTTCAATTTTTTTTCTAATTGACGAAGTTGCTTTTATTTAACCGAAAGTATTAGTTAAAAAATTATTCAATTTGAATTTTTTCCCTTGCTATAGTAACAGAATGAAAAGAATGAGTTTTTAGAAATTATCACTTGAAAAATTCAGATTTTGGCGCCAAAGATAGTGCCAAATTAGAAAAATATGAAATATCTCTCGAACTATTAGGCTTAAAAGAATTTAGTTAATACCATTCGATTCAGCATACAAAAATACACCAAAATATATTATCAGTTGAAAAATAACTATAAAATCAGATTTTTAAGGAATTTTTTTAAAGTTCGTTCTCTTTTTTACCTCCCTTAGGGGTGGAATTTTGAAAAATCCTTTCTTAGCGGCACTCTATATCATAAGAAGTATTTTTACGCCGATTTTTAAGATTTTAGGCTCAGTAGTATACAAAATCCAGACTTTCTTTTATATATATAGATTACTTTATTTCAAAAACTAACTTATTTTTTAATAACATATTCATAAAATATTCAGAAACTATAAATACATATTACTATTTTTAAATTATAAAATGTTCACACAAAAAAAGAATTAATATCGATACCTACACGTTTAAAAAATAAATTAGTTCATGTAACTATCATTCATATCCATCCCTATGAAAAATATCATTTCAGGAAAATTTATTACATACTAAATTATTATTATTTATCAAAATATACATTAAAAAAATAAAAGATATTAATTTAAATACTAATTTAATATTAATTAATTATCCAGAAATTATAAATACATTTTTCTATTTTTAAATTAAAAACAAGCAAAATAATTAATATCGATAATTACACGTTTAAAAAAATTAATTTCGTATCCTTCCCTAAGAAAACGAATAAATTTCTAGAAAATTTATCAATCGCTAAGTTATTATCTATTAAAAACATTTTCAATCAAAATAACCTTAAAAAAACATTTTTGTTGCGACGAATTGACGCCGCGACGAATTGTGCGCGACGAATTGACGCGACACCGAGCCGGTAACTTGGATGGAAAAGTAGTCAGTGTTTTTTCATTATTTTCTCAGACTTGATTAAGAAACTTGATTAAATTGTGAAGACAGGATTTTTAAGATATGTTATGTCTTGTTATAAACAGTATCCCTTATTTTAAAAGTCAAACAAAAATAAATCTTTTTATGACCAAAACATACTGAAGTATGATATTTTGAATTCTACGAATTTTCAGCCTAAACGGGCATTTCCATCTCCCAATATAAACTCGCATTTTGACATTTTTAGCAGAGTTATCAAAATTTAACCCTTAAATGCATATGGTATCGTTTTTGATACAATAATTGTTCCCTATTTATTGGATTTTTTATTCACATATTCCGTATTTCCACCAGAAAAATAAAAAAGAAAATTTCACTCCATTTAATAACAGCCATTTCGTTATTAAATAAGCCGAAATTTACCATTTATATTTTCTGGTATGAATTCCTATTCTCTGAATTATGAAATTTCGGGAACGCATTCTACCCTATGCATTTAAGGGTTAAAGAACATACCTGTCAATTCTTCTGTTCAACTTTATTGTTATTTCATGGTTATGAATTTTATTTACATATGTAAATATATATATATATATTCTGATTTCGTATAAACATATGATATAGTGACTATTTTAATACTGTAAATAGCAGAAAAAATTATAGTTTTGAAAATTGATACTTAATTGAAAAAAACATGAGACTGTTTCGAAATCAAAATTCGCTACTCTTTTGGCAATTCACGAAACCATTTAAATATGTTTAATGTATAAAATGCTCAGTTGTTTTTATTAAAATGCCAAAAAATCGAACAAAATTACACGTTTTACAAAAAAAGAAAGACCATTTAAGAAATAAGGTCAAAGTGCGTGTTTTGAAAAGATTTTTAAACTGTGGAAGTCATAAAAGGACGTTTATTAATTAGTAGCATTAATAATTAATTAGTTGTATTAGTAATACATTATTAACAAACATGCATTTAGTTTAACCCGGGAATGCTTGCGCATATCCAGGATATGAACGATTAACGCTTTGCCACCAATAAATTCAAACAAAAATCGTCATTTTATTTAATCGTTGACATTGCTCACAAAAATAATTTGACGATTACTTTTCGAAAATTAGTGGTTAGAAATGTAATAACCGTGCCCAGCCTGGGTATGACCATACCCTGCGCAAGCAATATCGGGTTAAAGAACAAATAAAACGTCGTTCGATTTTTTGGCACATGAATGAAATTTTATGAGTATATTATTAGAATTAATTGTTTTCAGTATATTTTGAAAGATTCATTTTGGTAAAAAGGGGCAGTGGAATAAAAAGAAAAATCTACTGATTTATTTTCAAAATTTTATGATGTAAAGCCAACATCGAACTGTTGAATTTTGCTTATACAATGTTCTTTTTTTTCAGCTTGATATAAGTTTCTTATGATATACAAGAATTTCCCCACACAACAAGTATGGTTATTTGCACAAAATTTTCTGCAACAAATTAGTTATCCCATACAGATTTTTTTTTATGTTAATTCATTAAAATCCTTCAAATATGTCTGAAAATATGTAAATGTGCTTTGAAAATATTCCTGAAAATTTTTGTGTATTTTTGAGTAATGAAATTGATTGCTCTGATTATGCTACAAAAATTTGCTTTGGCGATTAGAAGGGAAGATACAAAGCATCCCTATGATTTATTCTTACACTTTTATGAGGTGAAGCTGACATCAAACTGTTGCATTTTGCTTTTACAATAGACTTTCTTCTTCAGTTTGTTGCAAGTATTTTTATGTAAGTATTTTATGCATTCAGTATGTGTCCGTAATATGGTATGTTTAGCGTAATTTAGTATGTTTATTAAACTCAATTTGCAGCTTCAAATCAGTTATTTAATACAAAAATTCCCCCCCCCCCTTCCTCAATTCTTTAAACTGTTTAAAAATTGTCTAAAAGTATATAAATGTGCACTCTAAGGATATTTGTAAGTTTAATGAATAATATTTATAGATGATTTCTTTACATTTAATTAGTTTAAAATTCCAAAAATAATATACAGGGCTATTTCAAATGATGGACCCAATTTAAAAAAAAAAATCATATTTTCGAAACTACTGCACATATTACAATAAGTGATACATGAATTTAAAGAGAAATATACCAAGTTTTTTTTCAGTTACAAATGTTCGGTGTGTGACCCTCTTGTTTTACATGGCATACGTCCAATCTGTAATTCAGTTCGTCCCAAACATTTTGTAACACCACTCTGTCAGTGGTTCTGAATTCTGCACAAATGCGTTCTTTAAGTTCTCACAGTGTCAAAGACATTGTTTATGTACCACCAATGCCGCAAACAGAGTGTTCAGAACTTAAAGAACGCATTTGTGAAACTTTCAGAACCATTGACAGAGTGATACTACAAAATGTTTGGAGCGAACTCGATTACAGATTAGACGTATGCCGTGTAATAAAAGAGTCACACATCGAACATTTATAACTGAAAAAAACTTAGTATATTTCTCTTTAAATTCATGCATCACTTATTGTAATATGTGCAGTAGTTTCGAAAATATGATTTTTTAATAGGGTCCATCATTTGTAATAGCCCTGTATATATATATATATAAATGTATATATATGTATATATGTATATATATATGTATATATATATATATAACCATTAATTAAACATAACCTTCCACCGTCAAATATTATGAATTAAAGCTGTAAGTATAAAAAAAAAAAAAAAAAAAAAAAAAAAAAAAATTAATATAAGAATTATTATGGAAGAAAAAGAAAAAAGTGGACACCGACAAAAATTGAAAAGCTTATACATTGAATTACGTTATCAAGGGCACAGAATTCAATGATATAAGCAAAATGGTTGTTTTCTGTGGGAAAAATAAGCTAAAGCTAAAAGTTATTTTCCCCTGTGCCCAAACAACCATAAAATCAAGTGAATTGATTAAAAATGAAAGCAGAATAGAAACAAATAATATGAAATGGAAGAATCAATAATATGAAATGGAAGAATCAATAAAACGTATTTAAATATTTATAGGATATAAAATATAAATATATATATATATATTACAAAATTTAAATTTTTGCGCCAAGTTTAAAGTATTTTATGTAAATTTTCCTTTTTCAGTAATATTCCGTATATTATACCGGCTTATTAAATTAAAACCCTAGTCTATTAATCTCTAAGATCTTAATTCATATTTATTCCAAATTGCGTAAATCTAAAAATGGCTCGATTATTTATATTTCTTTAATAAAACTTTTATTATTTAAATTCCTAGTAAATTCCGCTATTAAATCCCGGTATATCATATTCCCCTTAAATCTTTATTTAACTGCTAAAATATTATTCTGTCTTAAAGAAAAAACCTACTAATTTCAATTTATTCTTTTATTTAAAATATCCAGGTGTAATTAAAATATTTCAAAGATTAAAACTTCGCAGACATAAATTCATTTCTTTTATCGTCTGAAGAGGGAAAAAGGGGTTATTTTTGCATAATCTCGACTACAGATTTTAACATTTGTTTATGCTTTGGATAGCTGGTGCGAGGATATAAGAATTTTCTAGAACAATCTTTTCAGCAGAGTATAAATACGAATGGCGGGAACCAGAGAGAAGCATATAGCATATAGTAGAGGAGCTGTGAGTTTAGAAGCTTTTTAGTTTTTAGCATGTAGAGGTGAACGTGGTGGATTGCAGTCGTAGCAAACTGGATATTCAATGTGATTGCTCGATGGAGGTAGTAAAATGTTGGATGAATACTGTTTATTATGTGAGTAGAATGAAGAAGCAACGGTATCGTAATGGGTGATAGATGTTAGATATTAACGGATTAAAGACTAGAACGCAGTCAAGAGATGGAGTGATTTTAAACTAATTGTGACAGGAAGAATAGACTTTATTCTTTTTACCATGGAAGGAGAGAGCATCTTCCCTAGATTTAATCGAGAGTGTGGAAATAAAGTGAATAATGTTCCAAGCGACTGCCTTATGTTAATTCTTCATTTTTCTTTAGTATTTTAAAACCAATCGGCTGCTACCTGTGTTGTGTCGGAATGGAAACCCTCATTTTTTATTCGACAATACAAACTACTTGCCGTCAAAACGTCACAGAGAAAAGAAAAGTCCGACAGGATTTAGAAGTGACGGCAATAAAAACGAGTGTGTCTCCAAAATTACAAATGTGTAGTGGTACTGGTACACGATAGCTTATGATAGTTACTAAAGATCAGTGCCGGAAAGTTAAAAATTTACATCGCTAATGTGAATAGCAATGTATAGTGCTGGTGATTGTGAGACAAGATGACTGGAGTTCTTTTCAAAATATTTTTACACCTCTTATATTATTATTTTTGTTATTGTTTGTTATTTATTGAGATTTATTTATTATTAAGTATGAGAATTATTTATTTATGAGATTTATTTATTATTCATTTATGAGGTTTATTTATTATTTCGTGAAGAGTATTTATTTATTTATTTATTGTAAAGTTTATTATGAAGTCATGAGAATTATTTATTTATTTATTATTAAAGTCAGAAAGAGTACTTAATCTATTATGAAAACTAAAACTCTATTAGTTTAAATGTTGTTAAGGTCAGGTTGTATTAAAGAGAATAGAAGTGCTTCTTTTATTTTAATGAATACTGATATAATGGCTGAACCTAAATTAATTGAGTTTGATCCTCGTACTGGAATGGAAATCCAGGCTTGGTTAAATTATTATGATGATATGAGTATTAGAGAAAATAAAGATTTAGAGTGGAAATTTAAATCTATTCCACAGTATTTAAAGGGTGAAGCACTAAAAGTCTATATCAATGATTGTGTTAATTGTACTAGTTATGAACAGATTTCAAAAATCTTGATAGAAAAATTCATTGAACTAAATGTCCCAAATTTTTCTGATTTCTCAACTCTAAAATTAGATAAATTAGATAATTTAGAAAATTATTTTCACAAAAAGGTAGGAATTGGGAGGAAACTCCATCTTTGTGAGACTCTTCTAATACAAGGGTTGACAGATGGATTAAAACCAGAGTATAGAAATAATATTAACGTAAACCCTCCAAATAGTACCACTGAATGGTACCGGCTTGTTAAGCAATTTTTTGAAGTTTCCACTCCTCAAATTTCAAGCCAAACAGTAAATCAACAACCAGTTAGACAAAATTTTCAACAATTTCAACCACCTAGGCCTTGGACTCAAGCAAGTAGACCTAATTTTCAGCCAAATAGGCCCAATAATGCACCTAGGAATTGGATTCCACAAAGACAGTATCAAAATCAGGGGTCTAGAAATTTTCAAAATAATTACTTTTAGAAACCATATCCTTCTAGACCATGTAGAATATGTACAAATAAAGGTGTAAATAATGCATATCATTGGGAACAAGAGTGTTTATTTAGAAATGATGCAACATCCTCTGATACTCTTCCTAGTAATTCACCACCTACTATTCCTAATATTTGACAACTAATTGTGTATGGATTTACCAATACTTATAATTTACCATGTATAGTGGACACTGGATCCACTACGGCAATATTACCCCTCAGATTTGTTAAAGAACTAAATGCTAAAATTGAAACAATACCTACAGTTATTATTGGTCAGGCAAAAGGGGTGTTAAAAATAAATCAAAAATGTAAAATTTCTCTAAAAGTGGGTAAAATTACCAAATGTGTTAACTTTTTAGTGTGTAATACTAATTTGGAGTATGCTATTTTGGGTTTAAGGGAATGTTCTAAATTTAATTTAACTATAGATTGTAGAAATTGTACTGTAAAACAAGGAAGAAAAATTATAAATAAGAGTATATCCATACATAATGAGAAATCTCTTCATTTTCATACTGTGGATATGAATAAAGTACAACAAGAGAATGATTTGGTAACAATTGATTGTGATGAGAATTTGAATTTATATAATGATGATAATGTAATTATCGCTAATGAGAGTAGTGAAACTTTGAATTTATGTAAGAATGATAACGAATTACCATCTAGTTGTGAAAATTATATGACTACTCAGGACTTTTTTGAGAATGATAGAAATGATTATAATGTGCAACCTGATTATGGACAGTTCATAACTTCTCAAAATTTTCGCGATGTTAATAATTCTGATTCAGATTTAATTGGGGATTTAAATTTAATTTAAAATGATGATTTAAGGGAGATAGTTCAAAATTATAGGGATATTTTTGCAAAACATAAATATGATGTGGGTAGGATTAATATTGAGCCACAACACGTTCTTCTAAAATCTGACCTACCTGTATCTTTGAGGCCCTACAGAACTTCCCCCTTAGAAGAAAAAGAAATAAAAAGTCAAATCCAATCTTTATTAGCGGCTGGACTCATAAAAGAAAGCAATAGCCCATATTCTGCCCCTATCACTTTAGCTATGAAAAAAGAAGAAGGCAAAAAGACCCGATTATGTATAGACTATAGGAAATTAAATTCAATAATTAAGAATGATGCAGAACCCTTGCCCCGTATCGATGAAATTTTAGATAAATTGAGTAGTGCTCAGTACTTTTCAACTTTAGACTTAGCCTCTGGCTACTGGCACATACCAATACATCCAGCTGATACCGAAAAATTAGCTTTTGCTAGCAACTTTGGCCTCTTTGAATGGCTAGTTCTTCCGTTCGGTATAAAAACAGGTCCCCCAATATTCAATAGAACTATTAGAAGGATCCTTAACAAATATAAAATAGATTTCGCGTGTCACTATTTTGATGATATTATAATATTCTCCTCCTCTCTAGAAGAACACTTAAAACACTTAACTCAATTCTTTGAAATCTGTAAATTAGAAAATATTAAACTTTCTAAATGTAAATTAAGCCAAAATAAAATTAATTTCTTGGGCTACGAAGTCACCAATGGGACTTTAACTCCAGCTAATGCAAATATTGAGACCATTCAAAAATTAATACCCCCCTCTAATGTTAAAGAATTACAACGATTTTTAGGTTCTATTAATGTATACCATAAATTCATAGACAAATATGCTGAAATTAGATACCCCCTTAATAAATTACTTAGAAAAAACACAATATGGGAATGGAACTCAGAATGTCAGGACTCTTTTGAAAAACTAAAAAATGCCTTAATTGCAAAACCAATCCTCAAAATTTATGACCCAAAATTGCCCCTCCACATGTTTGTAGACGCCTCTCAGGTAGCGGTGGGTGCAGTTCTAAAACAACCTGATAAAGATAATTTCTTGCATCCTATTGCTTACCATTCTAGAATTTTGAAGAGTTATGAGCAAAATTATTTTATAACCGAGCTAGAGTGTTTAGCAATTATAGATACTCTTGATAAATTTTATCACTATTTCCATGGAGTCAAATTTACAATCCATACCGATCACGCATCTCTAGTATGGTTGAAGAGCGTTAAGAACTTAAGAGGGAGACTTTTTAGGTGGTCACTTAAACTTAGCATGTTTGATTACGAGATTAAGTATGAGAGGGGTTCAACAAATGTCGAAGCAGACATGTTGTCTCGAAATCCTGTTGCTTACTTCAATCAACATGTAAGTTTATTGTTGGACAGAAAAGAAATCATAGAGATGCAAAACAAGGATAATGTCTGTGATAAGAAATATAAAAAAGAAAATGGGATTATTATAATTCAGAGAAAGGGATTCAAAAAAATAGTTGTACCAATGTCATTAAGGAAAAAATTACTCCATATTGCTCATGATAATTTTGGACATTTAGGAATCCAAAAAATGCTTAACTTAATATCCCCTAACTATTATTGGCCTAATACACTATGACGCAAAAGTTTAGACAATGAGGTCATTCAGCTTTAAAATGTAGAATTATGACGTCAGAATTACAAAAACCTGTAAATATATTCAAAAACTGATTTAAAATGCTATGTACAAAAGACAGTCGTTTTATTTGCTATAATACTAATTTTTTTCATAAAAATTCAAATGTGCTTGTCGCAAAAGTTTAGACGCTATTCTAAATTTCTTTGAATATTCGCTGGCATATGCAAATTTAGAATCGATGATGTCACAAATTTGGAGTACTTAAGTTCTGCAAACGATTGCGCTTCATAGTCGACATGCCGAGAGCTAAAGAAATTCAAGTGAATGAGGTTTCAAGGATTTGGCAGTTGAAAGGTGAAGGGAAGAGCGTTTCTGAAATTTCTGCTATTATTAATAGGTCAAAAAAATCTATTTATAGAGTTTTATCGAGTGGTTCCGAATATAAAGCAAAATGTCGGTCTGGGAGGCCACGTGTGACAAATGTACGAGAGGATCGCCTGATACAAAGACTAGCGAGTACTCAACAAATGAGCGTACGTGGAGTTCAAAGCTCATCGGGACTCTCTGTATCAAAGGATAAGATTCGTAGACGAATTTTGGAAAAAGGAACAATCGTTTATAGCAAAATGCAGAAGAAACCAGCTCTGAAACCATATCATAAGTTACAAAGACTTATGTGGGCTCGAAAGCATATGTCATATGGAGAGAAATGGCAGTCAGTCATATTTAGAGATGAAAAAAAGTGGAATCTGGATGGTCCAGATGGTTGTTTATCGTATTGGCATGACTTGCGGAAGGAACCTCGACGTTTTTTTAGTCGCAGACAAGGAGGGGGCTCGGTGATGGTTTGGGCAGCCTTTTGCTATAATGGACAAGTATCTCTGACCTTCACCAGTGGTCGTCAAACTTCACAGCATTATACACAGACATTAGAAGAAAACCTACTGCCATTTGCTGAGCTTCTAGGGGGTCCTCAGTGGGAATTTCAGCAAGACAATGCTTCAATTCACACTGCAAAACATTCAAAATCTTGGTTTAATTCCCATAATATAAGAGTTCTCGACTGGCCAGCATGTAGCCCAGATCTTAACCCTATGGAAAACCTTTGGAGCATCATGTGTCGCAAAGTTTATAGCAACGCTAGACAATACTCTTCTGAAAAGGAACTTAAGACATCTATTGAGAATGCATGGTACGATATCGATCCACAAACTATGCAAGATTTAGTTTCTTCCATGCAATCTCATGTATATGACGTAATACATAAGCATGGATGCGCAACCAGGTTTTAAAAATTGTTTATTTCGATTTTATTTAATTTGTGTCTAAACTTTTGAGACAGCAGTTTATTTTTGTTACCATTTAATTTATTGCAATATGCACAATTCCACTTTTCTTTGTTATAAATATTGTTTATATGTACAGCACATTAATTTCAAGCAGTGATTTGAAAATTGAATAAATATTTTTCAAAGTATTTAAGAATTTCTTCATTGTCTAAACTTTTGCGTCATAGTGTATGACTATAGACATAACACAATTTGTTAAACATTGCGACACCTGTCAAAAAAATAAAAAACCAGAACAAAAAAGATTTGGCTTGTTACAAGCTATGCCAGCCCCAGATCAACCTTTTGAATGTCTTTCTATTGATACTGTGGGTGGATTTAACTATTACAACTCAACAAAAAAATTCTTACACATAATAATAGATCACGCAACTAGATTTGTTTGGGCTTTTCCTTCTAAAAATGTTACTACTGAAGCATATACAAACTGTTTAAAGCAAATTTTTAATGTTCAAACACCTAAAAAAATACTGAGTGATAGACATAAAGCTTTTAGGTCTCCAAGATTCAAAAAATTCCTCAGAAAACATCATATTCAACAGCGTTTTACGTCATCACACCACCCACAAACCAATGGGAAGGTAGAGCGCGTTAATCAGACAATAGTTACCAGACTTAAATGTAAAGTCAATTCCACTTCTTCTAAAATACCTTGGACAAGATTATTAGATCAAGTCATCCAAGAATACAATAATACCCCACATTCCATAACTAAATTCCCACCTGCCTACTTATTTTATGGTTAATTACCCTATCAATCTCCTTTAAAACAAAATTATTACCCACCAGTCAGTAAAGCACTCAAAATTGCAAAAGCGCGAACTCAAGAATTTCATCTTAAAAGTAAAAGACTATACGATAGAAATTTTGTTGAATCCCCATTAAAAATTCAAGATTCTGTAATTTATGAAGAATTTAAGTGTCCTAACACTCGAAAATTAGAACCTACTTTCTCAGGACCATATAAAATTATAAATAAACTTTCTGAAGTAACTTATGAAATAGATAAATTTAATTATGAGACAGGACTAAATTCAGTTATTGTACACGTTTCTAAATTAAGACCCTATTTTTCACCAAATGATTTCAGAATGTTTCATGAGCAACCCATAAAACAAACAAAACCACAACAAACATCACCACCACAATTGCCATCACAAACTCAAACTAAAGTAAAAACCATAGATTAAATTTAATTCTTTAAATGTCTTTATTACATAGTTTTCAACATTACCAGGTATGACCTTGGGGCGCCACGAGGATATTACTTGTGTTTGGGAGTTTTTGGGATTAAGTAGACAATCTATGCAGGCATACGATGTGTATTTGATTTTGGGAGTTTTCAGATTGATGTTGAAAAATAAAAATAAATATTTGTAATTCTATATCAAGTTTATATCAAAATAAACTATATTTATGTTATTCCATTGTCTTAACCAATTGTTTACAAAAACAGTAAGAATTGATAATATTATTATAATAATATAAACATAGAAAACTGATAATTGTGATGAGATTTTGTAGTGATTGTGTAGCAATAGAAAATTAAGTACATAAACAAATTATCTTTTATTCCTATTTATTTTCTTTATTTTACCATTCTAAGTTTATCAAATGCAGGTCTATTCATCAAGAGTATCAGAGAGATAAATTATTGTAAAGAAATACTGGTTGAGAGTCCACTTTCTAAATATTTAGAGTTAAATTTATTTGGACTTTGGAATTATTATTATTATTATTTTTTAATGTTTCGGCTGGCAAAAATACTTTCTTATCTATATTATAAAGGACAAACATATCTGTGCGTAACGCATACGTCATTCTGCGAATGGCAACACTTTGAAATTTGAAATGAAATTTCGCTTTTGCAATTTTCGTAACTGCAAATTTTTAAACTTCTAAACATTCCACATTTTAAATGTTTAGACCGTCGTATGCAGAAAAAAATGCACTTTTAAATGCAATTTGTTTGAAAGCTGTATCTCAATTTATTTCTGAGATATTAATTTTTTTATAGTTTTTAATACCAATTTTCTAATTGTGGCAACTGAAGTACTTCATTTCTATTAAAAGTGGATTAGTTATTTTTATTGATTATATTCTTACTGATGCCATTTTCTCATTGCAATTAAAAATATCATTTTTAAAAATTTGAACAGAAAATGACGTTACACTTAAAAAAAAAATACAATTTCTCTGATGATGCTGTTATATTTCAATATTTTTTCATTTCGCTGATATTGAGTTTGAGACAATAGGCAAAATATTTCAGCGACTGTAAATGACGTCATATTTAAAATAAAACGATGTTTTTATTTGATAAAACGAGATATTTCCTTTGAATACGTCTAAAAGTTATAAATTTCTGGAATTTTTACAGGCAGGTACAGAGATTATACTAAGACCTCAAATCACGAGTGGGAATTTTAACATGGGAAGTTGTAATAGTTGACAAACGTGACTTCAAGCTTGAAAATATATTTATTAATAACCTATTGCGGGTTAAAATGTTTTTAAATTGTTAATATGGATGTGAAACGTGGAAAACGACTTGATTCGGTTTAGATTTAAAGGGGGGGGGGGATTCTATGATTATGTCATGGTGAAATCATTTTTGCTGATTTTTCATTACGTAATATCAAGCATCAATTGATAACTTAATCAAAATTACTTATCTTAAATATATGTTACTGATTAGGTATATGATGAAGTTTAATTTTTCACTAATTTTAAGAGTTGAAGTTTATGAAAAAAGTATCTTAGGTTAAAATATGTCTTTGGAGAGTTAAACTAACAAGTGTAAGATGGATTTTTTAATGTAATTAATGTTGTCGATGTATTATAAATTTGATGCAACAGTTCCTTTGTAAACATTTTCTTCCGTCGAAATTCGACGGGTTCCACCTCGTATGAGTAAAAAATAAGAAAATTATTAATTGCTATGTATTATTTTTATCCTCAACCATTATTTTCCGTGTCAATAAGTAAACAATCTGTGATATTTTCTTAGAATATAATATTGTTATTAAGTATTATTATTGCTATTATTCAAGTATACTTTTGAGAATTTTATTATTATGATTATGAATTGAAAGTATTATATTATTTATTGAAAGATTCATTATTTATTAAAGAAAAAGAGAACATAACTTATAAGTGAAAAGTTATGATATTTACTAAAACAAGTGAGAAGTTTTAAAAGATGGTGAGTCCCAATTAAAATGGGAAAAGGAGCTCAAAAAAGTAGTTGATAAACAAATGTGAAAAGGTAGTTGAATAACTACTAGGAATTTGTTTATTAAAATAAAACTACTATTGTGATGACAAATAGTATTTAAACATAATGTAAAGAGTTTAGTAGGTAGAGTAGTCGAAACAAATTTAGTAAAAAATATTTATTGCAGCTGAACTTTTTACTTAAGGACTGTATCACTATTTTTGCTAAAGGACTTTTATGACCTACGAACTGATTAAGCCAATGGGACTTAAAATTTTACTTGAAGTAAATAAAGTGTTAAGCATTAATGGATTGGAAATATGTTTGTGATAAGAGAAATGGAAATACGCTAAATTTCCATAAGATAAAAGAATTTGTTGTTATTTATTACTATAGTTTTATTATTTCTTATTATTTATTTCTTATTGTATTTATACTTATTCTTTATTTATTAGTGTGTTTATATTTTCCTATGCACTTACAAATGGTAAGTGATGTTGTAACCATTATTTGTATTCTTTTACAGGGGAAATGCTCTCAGCTAAATTTAAATGCTCTTAGTATATTTTTTTTCTCTTGCATTGCTAAATTTTACTTTTCCATCTCTTCGCTGACGTCTCTAAAATTTTCAATATTCAAAAATCAACTTCCAATTTTATTAGAAGTCTGTTGTCTGAAATTGTAGTTAATTAACCACAAATTTCATACAAAGTCTTTGGGGAGGGGGGATAATATTACAAAATTTAAATTTTTGCGCCAAGTTTAAAGTATTTTATGTAAATTTTCCCTTTTCAGTAATATTCCGTATATTATACCGGCTTATTAAATTAAAACCCTAGTCTATTAATCTCTAAGATCTTAATTCATATTTATTCCAAATTGCGTAAATTTAAAAATGGCTCGATTATTTATATTTCTTTAGTAAAACTTTTATTATTTAAATTCCTAGTAAATTCCGCTATTAAATCCCGGTATATCATATTCCCCTTAAATCTTTATTTAACTGCTAAAATATTATTCTGTCTTAAAGAAAAAACCTACTTATTTCAATTTATTCTTTTATTTAAAATATCCAGGTGTAATTAAAATATTTCAAAGATTAAAACTTCGCAGACATAAATTCATTTCTTTTATCGTCTGAAGAGGGAAAAAGGGGTTATTTTTGCATAATCTCGACTACAGATTTTAACATTTGTTTATGCTTTAGATAGCTGGTGCGAGGATATAAGAATTTTCTAGAACAATCTTTTCAGCAGAGTATAAATACGAAAGGCGGGAACCAGAGAGAAGCATATAGCATATAGTAGAGGAGCTCTGAGTTTAGAAGCTTTTTAGTTTTTAGCATGTAGAGGTGAACGTGGTGGATTGCAGTCGTAGCAAACTGGATATTCAATGTGATTGCTCGATGGAGGTAGTAAAATGTTGGATGAATACTGTTTATTATGTGAGTAGAATGAGGAAGCAACGGTATCGTAATGGGTGATAGATGTTAGATATTAACGGATTAAAGACTAGAACGCAGTCAAGAGATGGAGTGATTTTAAACTAATTGTGACAGGAAGAATAGACTTTATTCTTTTTACCATGGAAGGAGAGGGCATCTTCCCTAGATTTAATCGAGAGTGTGGAAATAAAGTGAATAATGTTCCAAGCGACTGCCTTATGTTAATTCTTCATTTTTCTTTAGTATTTTAAAACCAATCGGCTGCTACCTGTGTTGTGTAGGAATGGAAACCCTCATTTTTTTTTTCGACAATACAAACTACTTGCCGTAAAAACGTCACATATATATATATATATCTTTTCTGTTGCTGTTTTAAAGTTTAATTCAGTTGCAATTAAGAGAAATACGCTTAGTACATATATCTTAATATTTTATTTTTATTCATTAATAGTGTTTAATTCAGACAGTTTTCTCCGGGAGGGATTTCTGTGGCTCCGGGGGGGGGGGGATTGCACTTTTTGACCATTGTAAATATAAAATCTCAAATCTTTCGGAAGGGGGTATGTCATTGCTCCGGAGGGGAGGTGTCATACCCTGAATTCATCACTGGTCAATAAGTACGGTTAAAAAATTTTTTTTTCCCATTAGGAGTCATTACACTAAAAACGCATAAAAAAGTTGAGTTGAATCTTTTCTATTTTTAACTTGAAAACTATTGGGCTGAATCCATATCAACTCAGGCCGGGTGGTTACCTTCATAGTCTCAGAAGTTTTTGAATTGAACATATATTAAA
This sequence comes from Maratus speciosus, assembly GCA_963932465.1. Taxonomy (NCBI): domain Eukaryota; kingdom Metazoa; phylum Arthropoda; class Arachnida; order Araneae; family Salticidae; genus Maratus; species Maratus speciosus. The sequence continues at coordinate 19,948,751 of OZ010792.1, read as the reverse complement.
ATTTAAGAAAAAGTAAGATGCCTGTATATTTCTGTTTTGTCCAAAAAAATTCCTGGCCCGAGATACAGGCCGCCAAAGATGACATCCCCTCACCATTTCCCATTTGCGATTTTCGATAAAAATTTTAAAGTGCTCTACCTCTAGAATAGTGCAAGATATTTTGTTGCGTTTTTTTTTTTTTTTTTTTTTTTAAGATAATATTCTTCTGTTTAAAATGATATACCCAATTTTGAAATATGTATTCAACTTTTCTTGTGCCAGCCTTTTAAAAACAAACTTTTTTTTCAAAAACATTTTTTTTTCGAAAAGCCAATTCCAAAAATTTTGATTTTTTTGCAGTTGATCAATACCATTGGGATCAATACCATACTACCTTCACCGTAAAAGAGAACTTCCACTTTTGAGTTTAACAAATTTTAGAAACATTTAAAAAATTCAGAGAATTTTACAGGAACTGTATAGGGTAATTCCGGGATTTATGCCGCACTTTTTTTTTTAATTTGTGTATAAAATACCATGGTGGACATAAAAAAAAAATCATGCTGTGCTATTTAATGTTAAATATACAACGCGTGTAGGGCGACAAAAAAATTCAAAACAAATTATTAATATTTTTTAGCAATTTTTTTCTAAAACATTACACTGCGGCCCATCACCCGTACATTGAGGCTGAGACGCCGCGCTTGTAATAAGAACAGAATTAAATTATAAATAAAAATATTTAAAAAAAATATTCATATCTGGACTATAATTAACGATGTAATAACAAAATGAAACTAAATGAGTACAATGAAACGTATTAGTAGATTCAAGTTAATAATTGGTGCCAACTTTCATTATTATCGACTTTTTTTTTTTTTTTTTGAAGTGAAAACTTCTTCAGGCGCGTTGAGCTGTTTTTGAGATGGGGAAAAACCACTGATTTCGAGACACTGTAACGTAACCGACATGCTGGCATTTTGACACATAGACACTAGCGCGCCAAGCGGTGAATGACAGGAACTTTTCCCTCTTCAGCTCAATCCGCAAAAGAAGAAGGAAGCTAAAACTCACTTTTTCTCCCGGCGTATTGCTAAAACAAATTATTATTTTGTTTTTCGTCAGTTAAAATGAATTATACCGTATTCGTGACCTACCTATTTCGTGTAACTAACAACCGATAACGCTGTATTTCATCGTGTTGATGGTCTGGTCAATGACCAACAGTATTGGCGGGAATTTCGATTACGGAAGATAAAATACGGGGCACAGATGTCAGATACGCACTTGGGTACCGAATTGACAGCAGGCGTTACTTCATTTTACAAGGTAACCCGGCTACTGTTGCTTATTTATTAATAAATTGTTCATTTACTTTTATTTTTTTAAATTGTACAATTGTTTTGTTCTATAGTTATTAATGAAATTACCGTTTATTTATTATTGTTTACTTTTTAAAACAATAGAAAATAATTTAAAAATATATATTGTAAGTGGTATTGGAAAACGGGCTTTCGCCAAATTGACGTTAAAAAATCGCGCCAAACCTGGTTCGTATATCACATCTCTGCCAAATTCTCGGTTTTTTGATTTTTCGACTTTTTATCCAAATTTTCCGGAATTTTTAAATTTTCCCTTTCATTGTATCCCAAACACTGCCTTCATACCAAATTTCAAGATTCTAGGGATACAGGACGTACCTCTGAGTTTTGATGATCGGTGAATCAGTGTCGAAAAGGCGAAAGTTTAAGTTCATATATCTTCTGAAATAAAAAAGATAGAAGCGTGAAATTTCAGCATTTAGTTCCATTTCCACATTACTTTAGATTTACGAAGTTTCAAGTTTCTGGGAATCACCAACACAAAGATATTGGGGCGGTCAAAAGTACCCTGAGTTGCTTCCAGGAAAAGATGCTTACGGCTGTGCTTTCAAGACTTGGCAGGGGCACTGCCGTGTCCCCAGATGCTTTCATTAGTGTTGCTACACAATTCAACGCATAAAACATTTCCTGACGATTAAAAAAACACACACGTAATTGTTGAAGTTTTCACTACTGTTTTTTTAGGTAGATTTCGTAAGAAATACTACCTATTGCAGTCGTTACCATGGTGCGACTTTTGAAAAATTCCTTCATAACTTTTCATTATAGGACCCCAGGAACCCAAAACCACCCCCACCTAAAAAGTTTATATATATATATATATATATATATATATGTATGTATGTATGTACTAAATTTTGTCCGCACGATAAAAGTCGCAATTATGCACGGACTGTCCTCAAACTCGCCAACAACTTTGATATGGCTAATATCTCGGCGGGGATTGAAAATGGGCGAAATCGGCCCAAGAGGGTGGAAATGGGGAGGGTTCAAAATTTTGAATACTGTCTTAACATGAACCTGATAAAACCAGCTCTTACACAACAATGGCAGGAAAAAAATGAAAGTTTTTCGTTATACCAGTTGCCAACAATTAAAAAAAAAAAAAAAAATAAAATTTTCACCACAACAATTACTTTTCTTTTGCAAAATTTTCACGTGTAAAATTAAATATTTTGACAAATTGAAAACAAATTGAATATTACGTCATAAGTTTTCTAGAGCAAGATTTTAGCATGAAAAATCAAAATAAAATAAACAGTTTGACGAATTAAAAAATATGTATATTGCGTCATATTGGAAATATAATGGACCTCAGCAGGCGAATATCTAACGTCATGTGAGTTTGAAGAAACGTATTAAAACATGATAAAAACCCGACTATGGAGATGTTAACATATTTTAACAATTTAAGGTTCTCTGAATTTTTTGTAGCCATTTTTGAAACCTATCCCATTTACATGTGTGTGTGTATTCGTGTATATTATAATTTTCACAAAAAGTTTAGCTCCCTACAGCTCACTCTTTCTGAAGAAACTGGGTTTTATCTCTAATCTTGATTTAAGTTTTGTTGGAGAATTTAGTACTTAACATCGAAATCTACCTCCGCCTGTAGGCCCGAGCCGGCAGGGATTTTTTTTTTTTTTTTTTTTTTTTTTTTTTTTTTTTTTTTTTGTGTGTGTGTGTGTGTGAATATAATAATGATATTGTATTTGGGTTTAATGAAATTATTAGAAATGAAATTTGGGTTCGTAAGTTACTCAGAAACATTCTTTTTATTTAATTTTTTCTCTTTATAGCAATAAAGTAATGCTTTTGTAACTATTGTTTTATATAATTCTAAACTATATTAATTTTTTAATTGAGAATTCATGTATGTAATTGACTAAGTGATTATCAGTATTAATTTTTGATATTTCATGTCAAGCGAGAAGATAATCTCAGAAAATCTCTATTTTAGAATTTTATAGAATCATCTATAAATTTTTCTTTTAATAGGATTTTAAATGCAGAATGGAGTTGAACGTTGGTATATCTAAAACTAAGGACGTTTTTGGTAAAGGGATTTTTTTCTCTTCTCAAATACTAGAAAAATTTAATTTGCATGCCTAAGAAAATTTCAAAGCAATGTTCTTGTATTTACGCTGTATTGCAGAGCATTTCGAAGAAGTTTAATGTAAATGTTATAACGATGATCCGTAAACTTAAATTACCTTTTTCGATACGGAGCAGAGTTTTTCATTGGAAATGCATAACGCATTTCCATACACTGTTTTTATAACTCTTCACCTACATTCTAAACCACGAGCCGCCACTATTAAACACAAAGAAAATAAAAAAAAGTTAAATTAATTCAAACTTAACAAAATATATATATATATACATGATATTACATTGGTAAATTCCGTAAATAAGCTGTAAAATTATACCATATATGGTGGATTTAGATTAGATATACACTTATTTACGACATAACTATCTATCACTACACTGCAAATTCGTGAAACGCTTTTGCAACACTAACTGAACATTATAATTAACACTTCTAACTAAAATCATTTTCGATTGTGTTGTGAATGTGTTGCGAATGAGTTGTGCCAAATAAAAAAATCCCTGCCGGCCCGGCCTACAGGCAGAGGTAGATTTCGAAGTTAAGTATACTAATTTCACCAACAAAAACTAAATCGTTATTAGATATAAATCCACTTTAACAGTTTTATCTCTCTGCTTTTGACGAGTTTTTATTTCCTTTTTATAAAATAGCTGGTTTTATCAGAATCATGTTAAGGCGATATTAAAAAAAAATATTTTTCCATGCTCAACAACTCGAAATTTTCTGGCACATTTTCAGATTCATTTTTAATAATAATAATAAAAAAAAATATGAAACTTGCTGATGTGATTTTTGAAAAGATTTATAAGCGACCTGTGTTTTTATTTTTCTTTCAATTAATTAAAACTTGATTAATAAACAATTATTTTCTCAGCAGGGCAATATTTTTCGTTTCTAACACAATCGCTTCGGGAAATTCTGTTCAAAATGACCACTTTGACATCATTATTTGAAATATATTCTGCCTCTATCAAAAAATCTATCATTACTGTGCGTTATATAGTTTCTGAATAAGAGAATCTAGCAATTGGATGCGTTTGAGAGCAAAAATGAATTTAAAAATGTGTAAGAAAATAGACAGTTTGGATTTGAATGCACCCTTAATAAGATAATTTTTTTCTTCAACTACTATGTATTTTTAATTTGTTTTTGCTGTAAGAATTTTCAAAAACTTGTCTATATAAATGTTGAAGACAATATTAAGAAGATATATGATAAATTCATGGAGATTTTATATCTTGTGAATAGACGGAGTTATGAAAATTTTTCTTCTTCAACCCCCTTTTTTGTTTTCGTTTTTAATTTTTTTTTCGGTACGAATTGAGCCTACCAAAAATTTGTGAATATAAAAGTTGTAGATAATATTAAGGAGATGTATAATAAATATAATTGGATTTGATATCTTGAGAATTGAAGAAGTAAGGAATTTTTTTCTCCCAAAAACCCTATTTTTTGCACCCTTTCAGCCTATTTTTAATTTTATCAAAAATCTGTAATGCATGAATTTTTGGCGCTATTTTTAGAAGTAATAAAAACTTTAAACTGATTTGATATGTACAAAAATTAAGAAGTTATGTGTTTTTTTCGGTTTTCACAAAACCCCTCCCTATTTCCATCCCCTTTGTCCGCTTTTGCCCATTAACGAACTTGGCCGAGATTTTATGTCCCTTGATTTTATGTATCAGTTTGGAAGAGATTTGTGCAGAATTGTGGAAGTTATCGTGTCCAGAAGAAAGTGATAACACAATTGCTTCGGGAAATTCCGTTCAAAATGCCCACTTTGACATCATATTTTGAAATATATTCTGCCTCTATCAAAAAATCGATCATTGCGATACACTATATAGTTTCTGAATAAGCGAATCTACCAATTAAATGCGTTTGAGAGCAAAAATGAATTTAAAAATGAGTCAGAAAATAAGCAGTTTGGATTTGAGTGCATCCTTAATTCAATGATTTTTCCAACACAATCAGCTTCGGGAAATTCGGTTCAAAATGTCCACTTTAACAGCTTTTTTAAAAATATGTTCTGCCTCTATCAAGAAATTGACCATTACGGTACATTATATAGTTTCTAGGTAAGAAAACGTACCAATTGGAAGCCTTTGAGAGCAAAAATGAATTGTAAAATGAGACAGAAAATAAGCAGTTTGGATTTGAATACACCCTTACTTAGATGATTTTTTTCTTCAACCGCTATGTATTTTTAATTTTTTTTTTTGCTGCAAGAATTGGTCCTATCCATAACTTGTATATATAGATGTTGTAGACAATATTAAGAAGATATATGATAAATTCATGGAGATTTTATATTTTGTGAATTGACGGAGTTATGAAAATTTTTCTTCTTCAACCCCCCTTTTTTGTTTTCGTTTTTTTTTCTTGCAGTACGAATTGGTTCTATCAAAAACTTGTGAATATAAAAGTTGTAGATATTATTAAGGAGATGTATAATAAAATTAATTGGATTTGATATATTGAGAACTGACGAAGTTAGGAATTTTTTCCTCAACAAAAACCCTATTTTTTGCGCTCCTTGAGTCCATTTTTAATTTTATCAAAAATCTGTGATACATAAAATTTTGGCCCTATTTTTAGAAGTAATAAAAACTTTAAACTGATTTGATATGTACAAAAATTAAGAAGTTATGGGGGGGGGGGTTCGGTTTTCACAAAACCCCTCCCTATTCCCATCCCCTTGGTCCGATTTTGCTCATTAACGAACTTGACCGAGATTTTATGCCCATTGATTTTATGTATCAGTTTGGAAGAGATTGGTGCAGAATTACGAAACTTATCGTGTCCAGAAGAAAGTGATATATATAGATAGACAGACAGATAGATAGATAGATAGATAGATAGATAGATAAAGTATTTTACTGAGGGTGGTTTTGGGTTCTAGGGGTCATGATCGGTGTAGATCTGCAAAAATTTTTCAGAAATTCCAACATAGGAACGATGCCAATAGGTAATATTTCATACGAAATCTACCTAAAAGATTTGCAAAAAGTGTTGTTAAAAATTACAAGAGGAGAAAATGTGTTTTCAAAACATTCCAAAATATTCATTTTTAAAATTGTGTTATAAATGTTTAATAAATAGTATGTTTTAAGTGTGTGTGTGTGTGTTATTTTAAAGGCACCACGTAGGAAGCGTTTTACATGTGTTATTTTATAGTGTTCTAAATTGTGTGGTGTTTACATTGTGTTCTTAATTTGGTGACAAAATGTTGAGCAGCACAAGACTATTGTAAGAAAATATGTTCATCAACGCTACTTACAACACGATTTCAACACAATTAACAACACCATTTTTAGAAACATTTTTAGATAGCAACACTTTTGCAACATATTAAGAACACATTTCTAGATAGCAACACTTTTGCAACATATTAAGAACACAATAACAACACAAAAAATATTTTGTATATGAAGTTTTCTAATTCACAACACATTAATGTGTTGGTAATTTGGTGACAAAAAGGGTTCATTTTTGTGTTTGAGAATTTGTAGCATATTAAATAGCCCTTAGTATTTTCTCGCTCAAAATAGCTCAGAATTTTTGTCTCAAATTAAAAAAAAAAAATGCACATCGTTAGTAAACGATTCACCTTAATATAAATTCGCATTTACGAATGCTCTCATTCAAAATCTCCACCCCTAAAGGATATTGTATACATTCGCCATAAGTTATAGATCATTAATTTTTATGTGCGCAAATTATACTATTCTAATTATTATCTGAGCAGAATATTCTCAAACTGCACATGTGCCCATTTATTAAACAGATTTTCTTGAACGATTCCGCTAATAACATACAAAACGGATAGTATTTACCGACGTGTTTCTTTTTAAATATCTATGATTACTCATATTGAAGCATGCCATCCACTTGTTTATGATACAATTGCATTTAAACATAGCAAATTCTAGTAATTGTTTTTGAATATTCGTTAACAGTGTTTCAATAAAATAACGCATTGTATGTTTTGTAGTTATTTTTTAAAAACTTTGTAAAGTTAGACTTTATGTTACAACATAGTTCAGTATTTCAGCTATATAACAGTGTGATATTTTATGAGCCACGATTAAATTATTCTGAAAATCATAACATAACAGTCTTAAAGGAAAATATAATCCATAAGATAAACTGCAGAAGAAATCCTCGACGCATTAGATTAAACTACACGGCACATTAAACTGAACTAATGGAGGGCAATTGCACAAATATCTTTTTAATAGCAGTTTTGACACTTTCTACCGTTTTCTTTTAATGGGCGATGACATTTCCATTTTCTAAATCGTTGTTTTCTCAGGCAATAAAGCTAGTCAATGAACTTTGTTTACTTGATTAGATTCACTCCATATGAGCAGATTTTTTTTAAAGATTGGTAAACGCAAAGTGAGTTCATTCATTTTTCTAAAACTGTCACACAATGTAAAGTTTTCTTAAGAGATTTTCATATTAAATAACTATTATACAATACTGACGAAATTCTATTTATTATTTTATTAATATTAGAATTGTTAGATTAAATCATATATAATATTTAAAAATGGCAAATAAAGCCTTTGTGCAACAATATTAAAAAGCAGAAAAACCAACATTTAAAAATGCACAAATAATACATGAAAAGCAGCAAACAGCTGTTTCGAATCTACTAGCGAGATTCTTCTTCAGTGCAAGATAGGGAAAAAGGAACAGCGTGCTAGGAAAAGCAAGGATGAGCTCAGCCTTGCTTTTTCTAGCACGCTGTTTAGCAGGCTACATTTGGACAGCGGATGAGATGTGTCTACATCACTATGATCCCGAGTCCAAACGACAGTAGTTACGTCTCATTCACTGTCACAAGTCTAGCCCCATAAGCTAAAAATCAGCCTTTCACCCCCCCCTTTCACTCCTCCCTCCAAAACTATATGAATATAGCAGATACGGTTCTGAATTTGAGCATATAGGCATCTAAGACATTAGGCTTTGATATTCCAAACAACTATCGCAGTACAAATATTTTGTATACACTAGGGACAATAATTATTGAACCACCCTCGTATATTTCTTCTGTTATGTAAAGTAAAAAATTCTCTTTGAATCGGCAAAAGCGACGTCATGATGTTGTATAATTGTATGATGGCTTCTCGGTGTTGAAACAGTAAAGAACAAAAGAAAAAAATTAACAGGCCTCTGCGGTGTAAAGTAAAGCGGCTTTTGTAAAGTAATACAAGCGTGTATGTAGACATATACTTTTATATACATATGTAGGCATGCATCCATACGTGCACATGTGTAAAATCAGGGCCGAAACTAAGGGGGCAGAGGGGGCACGTGCTCCGGGCGCCAGAACGAAGGGGCGCCAAATGAAGGATTATGGCTTCGGAATGGATCATTTTCTTACGATGGATCATTTTTTACGGATCTTTTTTTTTTCTTAATGGATCATTAAAAAAAAAAAAAAATTATGGCCATTTTTTTCCCCATTCTGACTAGAAAATCAGAGTTCTAACTTTTTACGACTGCTCTTTCATCTTCACCTAACACTTCATTTATAATGGCTGTTTCATAATAATGGAAGCCATCAGTCATCAGAAGCTAAATAACTCGGTTAAGGCGGAAACTCGGTTAAGCGGGACTCTACTGTATAATTCATTTTAAAAAGGATCTTTAGACTACTTTTGTTGGTGTTCAGAGGGGAGTCATGACCCCCGTGACCTACCCCTTGGATCCGCCATTGTAGATTGCGTAGAGTATAACAACTTTTAAATTTTAAATTAAGTCGGCTATTAGAAAATTAGTAAAATTCTCTTTGTAAATATACTTTGTGGAAGAGGGGGGGGCAAAATCCGTACAAAAAAGGCTAGTTTCGGCCTGTGTAAAATTGTGACTAAGCTTGGCGATATATATCAGTTACTTTATGCAAAATTTATGAGCTTGTTAGCACTTAATTGATCTTTATCTTTATCGTTTTTTCTTTATATCATATTTTAGTTAAAATGATTCACTGCCCTCCATTTTGCGCAAAAGGACGAAAATATTGATATTTTTATCTAAAATGGTTTTAGATACCCGTTATATATTCTGACGAAGTTTCCTAAACATCTGATGCAGTAAAACCTCCCTAAAGTGACCACGTTCCGTTCCAATAAAAATTGGTCGTTCCGAGATGTACTCTCTTGATGGAGGTCATGTTTAAATCTAGATTTTAATTGTTAAAAAAGGGTAACAATTAACGTAAGTAAAAGTTATTTTTCACATTAGGAAAATTTATAAAAATTTAAGTATCAAAATAAAAGTTAATTACATAAATTAATTACTGCTGGGCTTAAAAAGGAATACCTTGACGTTTTCTTTGATTTTAGGTTTTATCTTTTATAACTTTTATTTCCAAGTCATTTCGATGTTCAGTAAATAAATGCAATTTTTTGGATGGGAACAAATAATGACGATTTCATTAATTTATATATTTCTTTGAGAGTTTCCTGACAGAATAGTGCAGGAGAGTTTATTGACTGTCATTCTTAATTTGTCATCAGAGTTAAATTCATTGCCTAAAAGACCGCAAAGGGGTTTAAACACATAAAATATACCGGAATAATAAAAAAAAATCTAAACTTAGTTTATAAGTTTGATGAATAATGCGCTCTCCAGAATTATTTTTCTAATAAAACGTTCTTCAAGCGACCAGGAAAAAACGGAATTTGTTCAAAGAAATGGGTCGCTCATGGGAGGAGTTCAACTGGGAAGGTCTCTGAATGGAGGTAAAATTAGTATTGAGCCTATGGGAATAAATTTCGTTCCGTGAAAAAATGGTCGTTCAGGGAGGTGGTCACACAGAGATGTTTCACTGTAAATAAAAATATCTGGAAAGATTTTTTACTGCATTCAATTCCTTTTAAAGGATTCAGAATTACACTCTTCATTTTCAATTTATGTGTTTTCAATGAATCAGGTATGATCAAAATTCTAAAGCTTTGACACGTATTTTTCAATGGACGATCATTACTGTGCGCATTCCATTAAATTAAAGATCAGATTTTCAGTAATATAATTTTTTTTTAAAATAAAAATGTTAATTAACCCTTATTGGACGCTAGCTTTTTATAGGTGATTCTATTTTTATATTCTATTCACATCACTAAATTAAAAAAATAA